>VXBX01000226.1:77989-126429 GCA_013400415.1 Scytalopus superciliaris | reverse complement strand
GGGCTCTGGCCGCTGGGACCCCGCGGTGCGGGTGGAGAGACCCCGGCTGAGCCCCCATCGCCCACCCCCGTGCAGAGCAGGCCCTGTGGGCAGCGCGGGGTGGGGGCCTGTGCGACCCTCGCCCCTCTTAGAGGTAGTTTGGCCTCTGCTGCCTGCTGCGATGGGTGGGGAACCCACCCGTGCGATCCCCACCCCGGTGCGACCCTCGCCCCCTTGGGGGGGTCTCTGGGGATAGATGGGCAGCTCCCCCATCCTGACCCCCATCCCTGTGCCCCGGTGCGGGGGCAGCCCCGGGGGGTGCTGGGGCCTGGCTGTGCCCCCCTCACCCCCCAGCACGGGCACAGTGTGGCCTGGGGGTTTGTGGTTCCTGGGAGCTGTGCCCGCCCCAGTGGGGCCTGCCCTTGCTGTGGGGCAGCGAACAGCCCCTGGCACCCTCTGCCCCAGAGCTCTGCCCTGGCACCCACCACGGCCCTGCTCCCCCTGCCTGCCCCGGGGCTCTCACCAGCCCTACACTCCTGTCGCTGCTCGTCGCAGCCAAGTCCGTGGTGCTCAAGGCAGCTGCTGCTCTGTGAACTGTCCAGCCCCCTTCTGACAGCCTCCCCCCCTGTGGGTGGGGGCTCTGCAGCCTCTCCAGGGCTTGGGGGTGTCTGTATCCGCGGGCACCGTGTGCTGCTCTCGAGGATCTGCCCCGTGAGAGGAAGGGCTGGAGCTGCTGGGGGAGGCGAAGCCCGAATGTGCTGAAGCCTCGCCATGTGAGCAGCATAGCCGTGGCCAAAGAGGTGCCTTGGGGAGCATCAAGCAGCTCCTGTGTGGTTTGCAGCCGTGGAGGCAGGCCTGGCTGGCTGTGGTGTGTGCCTGGCACGGGAAAGGGCCCTGGCAGTCGGGTATGCTTGTGTGGGCAGAGGCTGGACGTGGTCTGTGTCAGGTGATGATGGGGGATAGGATCTTCAACCGAGTGCTGGAGAATGGTTCCTGGAGCCTCTTTTGATGAGGATGAGAGCTGCTTCGTTTCTGCTCTCTGCTTCTCCTGCTGTGCTTCAGCCATGGCTTTTGTTCTAGGCTGTAACTTCTTTCCCTTTCATTGCAGCTGCAATCCCCAAGAAAACTTTTAATCTGCATTTTCTCACCTGACCCTGCCAATCTTGGGATCAAAGCTGGTGATCAGAGCGCAGCCCTGTTGTTGTTGGGAGCTCAGCCTTACTAAAGGAATATACACAGCCAGTCATTACAGGGCTGTAGTGACTAACCTGAACCTCACAGCCCCATCGTGCATGTTTGCACAACCCCTTTCTCCCTCCACCCCTGCTTCAATCCCTCTCACTGCCAGTGCCCTTGCTTTGGAGGGTGACAGTAACACCAGGTTCCTCCGTGGCTCTGACAGCCAGAGCAAGGGCCCAGGGCTGTGGCCTCACTTTGGGAGCAGAGCCCCCTGTGTGGTTCCTTTATGGGTGTTTTGTGGTCCATGATGCTGGGATGCACGACCCAGATGTGCTGGCAGAAGCCTCCACTGCAGAAGGGTAGTGGTGAAAGCAATCCGAGGCAAGAGCATGGAATACACTACAGCTGTGACAATGCATTTGTTAGCTTAGCAAAGGCCATGCTAGCAGGGTTTCACTGGATTTGTGTTTTTTAGTCTCAGTAGAGCGTTTTTTTAACTACTTCCAGTGCTGGCAGCACAGGTGAGGGAATGGTTTGAGACCATCCTCACCAGTCCTGCTGGCCATGCTGGTGTCTCCTGGCCACTCTGCTGGCCCAGCCCTCAGCAGCTCAAAGGGAAAGGGAAAGAAGTCAGTCTCTGGACTGGTGAGACATTGCTCTGTTCAACACAGCATTAGCCAGGGCCAGTTTGTACAGCTGCACGTGCCTCCCAGTGCTGAGGTCCCTTTCCAGGGACTGGGTGGCAGGCACCTTGCAGGGGAGGCAGCTCGTGTTGTGCTTCCAGTATTTGGCTCTGCAAGGCCACTGAGGGGAAAATTAGATGCTTTGCCCTCAAAGATGCATCCTCTTGGAGACTCTGCCCTTTGGTTTATTCACAGAACCACAGATGGATTTGGGTTGTAAGGGACCTCTAGAAGTCTCCAGTCCCACTGACCTCCTGCTCAGAGCAGAGCTGGCTCAAGACTGAGTTGTTCAGGGCTTCTTACTCCTTTCTCTGTTGCAAAGCCTTGACACTTTGTGCTTGGGAGAATCCTGGTCTTAGAAAAAGGTGTGAGAGGGTCCAAGCAGTTTCAGACTGCTGCCAGGATGGCATTCTGGATGGCTGACCATGCTCCTGGTGGTTGTCTTAGAGTTTACTTTGAGTACAGAGGTCTTGGGTCAGCAGCAAGTAGTGCTGAGATTGAGGAATGTTGTCAGTCACAGTTGAAGTGTTGCAGGGGGTGCCCTGGCAAACCTAATTCTGGTCAATTCTGCAAGAAGATTTCTGAAATTTGCCCTTCTTGCACCTTCTTCAAGCTGAGGTGAAGTTTCTGGAATGCAAGCTCAGAATCTAGTTTGGTCATTCTTGCCTCTGAGGGATGAACAGGAGACTCGTGGCCGCCGTTTTGCAGCACCATCTGCTCTGTGTTGGAGGGTTTGGGCTTTCTCTGTGACTGCTGTACCATGTCTGAGGCTTGCAATGTGAGCTGGTGCTCCTGCTGTGGCAAATGTAGTGGTCGTCTTGGTCCCTCCTGGCTTTGGGACTGGTGGAAAAGAGTTGCTGGAGTCTTGAGGTTGCTGGTGACATTCTGGAAGGCCCTTATTTGCCCCTGTTCCAGTTCCAGTTGTGTAGTCAGTACCAGGCACACGTGAAGGCTGGCCTGAAGCAGCCATGGTGACAGCAGTCTAGTTAAGAACCAGTAGCACATTTTGGAGATGAGACAGCTGTTCACTGAGCCCTGCAAAGCACAAGCTGGAGAACTTGCCCAGTGACATCTTGCAGTAGCTAAACCTGTCTCGGAGAGAGGCACTGAATGCTGCTGTAAAACCTCCAAGTCACAGGAGGCCTGGCAGATCCTGGGATCAGTTGTTTAATGTTCTGTTTCTGTGTTTGTCCAACTTTGATTTCCAGCTTTGCAGTCCTCATACAGTGCATTTGACATCTCTAAAGAGTCCTCTGCTGTAGATCTTCTTACCGTGTGATTTTTTTTTGAGATAGGTCATGTCTCCCCATTTCTTTTCAGTGAACAAAACGGGTTTATCACTAGAAGCTGTTTTCTGAACCATGGTTGATTCATAAAGCACAAAGATTCTTGCATTACTGTGTCAGTTGGGTTTTGGGTTTTTTTTTGAATTTTATTTTAAATACCTCAGCTCTTCCAGTATCTGTCATCAAGTGCAGACAGTAGCCAAGAATGAGACAGTACTGGTCTAATGTGGTACTGTGTGGAAGTAGCACTGCACTGTCACCAGTGGGCTTTGTGCTCTTTGGAGACTGACTGGGAGCTCAGAGAGCTGCCTCACCAAAAACACTGGGGAGTAAACAGAATCCTCTCTGTTCCTCTCTGGAGATTTTGGACTGGGCTGAGACCTGGTCCTCAGCAGTGTGCTCAATGGAATGGTGATTATTCATAAATTCGTTTGCTTTAAGATGAGTTAACCAATCTGTAATCCAGGTCTGCAGTGCTTGAATTTAGAAAGCTGCCAGATGTCCAGATAAACTCAGATAAGTCACAGAAGTGCAGTTGACTTTTGCCATGTTTGTCACTCAAGGTATAATATTGTTAATGAAGATTTGTTGACAGAAACCATTGCTGGTAGGGTGTTACAGTATTTTCTTAATGTTTTATTGGTGGAACTGTGTTGACACTGTTGGTTTGTTTGAGAAATACTAGGTGTTACTGTTTATTCAAAAACTTGGCACAAAAAAATAAGAGCTTCCTCAAGGGCTCTGCTCAGGTGTTACAGGGCTCATAGATAGGAAGTGGCTGAAATGTTGATATAGGTGTCTTAATTTTTGTAATTAGTTGACTGTTTTGTATTTCAAATGTTCTCTAACAGTGAAAAAGATAAGCAAGCCCCTCAGCCTTCGAAAGTATTGAAAATCTGAATCCATATCCATGAACAAAGTCCTGGATAGATACCCTAGAGTTGTTCCCTCCCTAGCTGCATGGCTACACTTTTTTTGTGGGCAATGAAGACTTCACCATGAGGGAGAAGCAGCAGCATTTTTTCTTACAGTCTGATTTTAATTAACTATTTGATGGTAGATCCCCATTTCTATAGGTAGGCCACATATTCCCCTGCTAGTAGTTACCTGAGGACACTGAGATGTGGGAGATCTGTGCAGCCACACCACCACTGCTGTCTTTAACAAGGTGGATAAAGGCCCAGGTGGTCCCTTGGTGTACTCGGTGCCCTGGCAGAGATGTCAGACCCTGAGCTCCCACGTTTGAGAGGAGATCCACGTGCCCCCTCTTTGCCAGAAAGGGGCAGGGCAGGTCTGGTAGCCACAGGTGCTGGATTTTGCAGTGAGTGTTGTGTTCTCTGCCAGTCCTGCACGCTCAGGGAGGACTCTCAGCTGTCCCATCACTGCTTTGGAAGCTTTTGCACGCTGCCTGCGAAGCACTGTGGTGCAGGCTGGTGTGCAAGGGACTTTGCTCTTTGGACTTATTCTTCCCAAGGATATATCTGTTACTGAATATTCCAGAGAGGTGCTGAGTGCTAAGCAAGGAGTTTCCAAATATCCAGTGGAGCAGTTGTGTCTGCTGTAACGTGCAGGATTTCAGCACACTGCCCCCTCTTTGGCCAAGTCGTGCTCCAGTGTGCTCTCCTTGCTGCCAGGTGTGTGGCTGGAAAAGAGGAAGATTTCAAGCAGACCAGTGCCCAGCCTCCAGTGACTGAGCTGGTCCTGGAATAAAAAAGATGATGACTTCTGGTGGATCACTTCAGCATCTGCCAAAAACAATAAGCTATTCTGCTTCTGTTGTAGAAAGTGAGAAAAGACTTTACCAGAAGAAAAGTGCACGCTCCGTTTGCAGCTTAACTCACTGTGAAGCTCAGCAGAAAGCCCAGATGAATCTGAGTGCCTGGGGCAGACAGAAGTAGAGCTTCTTACCTTGCTGCAGCTGAGCAGCTCTAATTTCTTCAGGTTGGGTTTGACTTCAGAGCAACTCACAGAACTGGAAAGCATCATTCTCCTCTGTTCTGAGAGCCACCCTCTTCATCCTTATCATCTGTAGTTGAAAACCACTGTAAAGAATTCATTGTCGGGGACATTCCTTACTTTCCCACTCAAACTGTCAGCATCCTGTTGGGTCCAGCCTCAATTCTTAACTCCATCAGCTTTTCCAGACTCATATAAATACACCAAGAGTTAGCATCCGTCTGCCTTGTATCACCTTAGAGCTCTGCTGCAGCAGGGTGAAAATAAACAAAAGGAAAATACTATTAAAAACTAAATGTTAAGCTGCAGAAAACAGAGCCACTGGAATTTTTGGAGTGTAAATTGGTTCAAAATGGGCTTAGGCAGATTCATAGAGCATCTGCCCAGTACAGACTCTTAACAGTGACATTGTCAGTGCAGCTCAAGCCAAGTTGTTCTTCAGCAGCTGAGTCCTGCTTGATCAGAGGCTGTGCTGAAAAGAAATGTCCCTGTTAGTTATGTTTCTTATACTCTCTCCCCAGGTGTCCATTCTCGGTGTGGGTAGGAACAGGATATTCAAATAAATGGTCCTTTCTTTGCACTAACTGCAGTAGCCCTTAGCTTTGCACATCCCAAGAAGTTCTGGGTCCTTTGCCAGCACGTGTGGGCTGTTCTGCTGGGAGGACTGGGACAGAGGTGATGAAAAGGGACAGGACCTCAAACACACGGGGTGAGTGGGGTGATTCCAACCAGAGCGTGCCAGGGAGTGGCCTTAGAGCAGAGCCTGCAGTCTGCAGGAAGGTCTGCCTGTCTGTCCCAGCCACAGGCCAATAGTTTGCAGGATACTTGTGCTCTTCAAGACTTCTTTGTTGGTCAGTGATGTCGCTGTGAAGTTTGTCAGAGTTTTGTCTTGCAATGCAATGCCCAAACCTTGAAAGCAGCGTCAAGGATTAAACAACTGTCAGCAGGGAATTTATTTCAGGCTTCCTCCTTCATTGACATAGGTGAGTTATGCCCATAGTAAGCCACAATAGACAGGAATACTGAATTTCTGATTCAGAGCTTAAAACTGTTGAAGTCAGATGCCTTTGGTCTACTCATAGAGCATGAGTTGCATGGCAAGTTCATGGATTAGTTGTTTCCAAATGGATTTCTTATGCTCCAGATTTGTTTCCAGGATCTATTTCCACCAAGCAAAGACTAGGCCAGCTGAAAGTGGCAAATACTGTAGGAGGGTCAGCTTAGTGGGTCATTGCAGTGTCTGAGGTGATTTTGAGGAGTAGGTTAGCCCTGTTAAGTATACCTATAAGTAAACTTTCCTTATTCCTGTGGATGGCTTGTGATGTTTTGGCTTATTATTGTAGGGTCTGTTTTCTGTCTGGGGGACATCTTGGAGTAGGAGGCACTGTTTGTGTTCTGAGCAGCAGAAAAAAAATGTGTTTATCATCTTGGGAGGGTTCTCATCTGCTTCAAATCCTTAGTAGTTTTCTTTCAGATGTCTTTGTTTCCATTTCACTTTGTTCTTCTTTATGTCAGCCACCCTAAAACACATATTAGATCTTGTAATGCTCTGGAATTGGCTTATTCTAAAGCTCTGTCTCCTCTTGCAACTCAAAGTAAACAGAGTCACCAAAGTTTTTAGTGATGAAACTTGCCGAGCATCTCTGAAGATTACATTTGCTGCAGTTCCTGTTTGTGAGAACAGTGCTTATCTGCCACTGGGAAACAGAAAACATCACAGTGTTTTAAAATAAAGTAAGGAGGCAATGGCTTTGAAATCCAGACGGGTATAATTTCCCTAAACTGCTTGAATGAGTTTCAGAAGCTGGGTGTGTTCTTTGTGCAAATATGTCCTGTAGAATTCCAAGCAAACCATTTGTGAGTGAGACTTGGTTATTTCAGAGGGAAGGATATGATGGAACAATTAAACAGCTATCACCAGTGAAGTTATTTCGGGCTTCCCCCTTCATTGATATGGATGAGTTATGCCCACAGTAAGCCCCAGCTGACAGGAATACTGAATTTCTGGTTCAGGGCTTAAAACAATGGCAAATTTAGAATTAGAGTTACTCTGGTAGGGAGAGGCAGATTGGTGCCACATCTTTTGATTCTAGTGCCTTTCTTGTAGGGTCTACCTACAGCCTGTTTTGGGGACGTGATGCTACTTGAAGTCTTACTCTGCCTTACCACTTGTAGACTGCAGCTCCTACTCCCTTTCCTTCTTCAGGTTTGTCAACCATTATCTCTTTGCGGGGGTATAATTCATTTTCAGACAGTATTACTTGCCTCATCCCGAAGCCTTGACCTTTCTGTCTTAGGATAATGTCAGCCATGAGGAGCTGGGCTGGAGCTTTCCCTCTGAGCCTGGCAGTCTGCACTACACCTTCCTGTCCCAGTGCCCTGTCCCTGCCCTGCAAACTCACACTGGTCTCTTTCCCTGACTCCACATTGCCTGCTTGTGCCTGCCTTGCTACTCCTCCTTCTGATTCCTTTTAATGTCACACTCTCTTCTTGCCACTCTCCAGAACTCCTCCTGGTTCTAACTTAAGCTTTTCCAATTGTTCTGTGTCTGAATATTAGCCCACGTAGTTCTGGGGCTATGCAGTAGCTGTAGTTATACTGTAGCGTTGTTTATATCTGTCCTCTGACAAAATTAATGCATCTTGTCATCCCGTATCTTGTTAAGGCAAAGGCTACAGGGCTTTAAAGGCATTATTTCTACCTTTGTGTTTCAGAGAAAAGATATTTTAAAACTGAAGGATGTGTTAGCTCCATGAGAACAGATCAGGAGAAAGGGCAGACCGGATTATTTGGATAGAGTGGAAGGCAGGGATGGGGATATTGCACACCACAGAACAGCTGTGTGGAGCCTCCTGAATTGGTACTCAAGTAGTTTCTGATACCCCGTGTTGTCACTGAGCATAAGCAAGTCTGTTTTTCATGCTCTGGGGAGATGTGTGAGGGCTGTAGAGCTCCCAAGGGTCTGCTACACTGAACTACTGCGTCCTGCTCCTGCTGTTTGGCTTTAGATTTTTGTACCCTCACAAGCAGAAGTGATTGACCTGCTGGTGTCTGGCAGCCTGGTTATGTCTGGCAGCATTCCTGGGCCCTGTTTTACTCCAGCAGTGTTCAGAAGAGTGGACAGCTCACGTGCTGTGTTAGATTGCTTTTCATTAACTTGCAAGTCTTTCTCTCATTTCCAGTTGCCATCTTCTAAATGGATTCCAGTGAGTTTTCAGGATCTTTGGACCCTTTGTCCTTGCCTGACAAACCTCTGATTGGAGATCTCCCTGCTGACATGGAGTTTGGTGAAGATCTCCTGGGCTCCCAAACAGCTTCTACTCAGGAAGCTTCAGTTCTTCAGCCCCCTAGCTGGGATCAATCCAAGCAGGTGACTGCAGATGGGGACTTGGACCTTATAGTGAAAACAGACAGCCTGCCTGAACTAAATAAATCAAGTGACCACTTTGTAGAAAAACCTAATGTCTTGGATATGCTGGAGAAACCTGATGTCTTAGATGACTTGGGTAAAACTCCTGACTTGATGGAGCTGGATAAACCGGAGAATCAGGAAGGGGTCTACAAGGCACATTCTTCCCAGGACGTGGAGGATGGACCGTCGGGCTCCTCTGCCCTCTCTAGAGAAGCCCTCGTTCCAGAAACACGGAAAGAAGGGGAGGATGCACCAAAAAATTGTTCTGGGGACCCAAAGAAAGATGGTGCTGCTGCTATTCCTGCACTGTCTGGTGACAAGACCCCTGCATCACCTCAACAACCCATTCCTGACTCCGGGGACCTCAGCAGTGCCCCAGCCACGGAAGAAACCACAGCACAGTCCTCAAGTCCAGCCATGCCCCCACCCCAGCTCAGTCTGAAACAGACAAAGAAGATGAAGTTGAAGGCACCAAGGAAAAGTTCACCCCTGCAGAAGGAAGGGCTGGCAGGGGAAGCAGAGGTGGAACTGAGCCCAGACAACAGAACTGCAGCTTTGCCCCCTGGGCCTACGGAGGAAAAGCAGGCAGAGGAAGGGGATGATAATGGGAAAAACTCAATTAAAGAAAATAGTGTACTCAAAGCACAGGAAGCCTCAGCACCAGCAGGTAAGTTGTTTGCTCAGTAGAACTTGGCTCCCTTTTGCTCAGGAGGCCACCCAGCTGCACATTGCTGAGCCTTTCCTGTGTCTGTTTTGCCCTTCAACTTTTCCCATTGTCCCCTGCTATGGAAATTGTCAATGGTACTGATGGTCTAGATTTGGCCAAAGCTTCATGCTTACAGGAAATAGAGCTCTGGGGCACACAAGCTCTTGCTCTGACTTTTATGGCCTTAACTGATTGTCATTGCTTGTGTCAGCCAGGAGCTTCCCTGATAAAGCTGTGCCTGCACATCAGCTTAGCTCACACACTTCATCACTGCAGTCTTTGCTGAAGTGGGGGTCACCAGCAGGTATTTTCAATAGACAAAGCTCCTCTGCCCAGGCTGACCATCCCTAGGAGATGCTCAGTCTTGGTCAGAAGCAGTTGGAGGTAACTGCCCACCCACCCTGCCTCCCCCTTGCAGGGAGGTCTCCCCCACACAGGGCTCCCCCCAGGCTGTGTGTTTGGCTCTCCAATGGTGGGTTTAGGAACTTTCCTGTGTCTAATCACCACTGGAATTGTACTTGATAGCCAGGATTGGCTGAGGCTTCTTGTGCTGACTGACCCAAAGGGTGACTGCATTTGGAGGACACCTGTGCTCTTCTGTTGGAGAAAAGTGAGATGTTAGATGACAGCTTCTTCTGTACTTCTGTTCCAGGAGAAAGCCTGTCTGGGAAGGGAAGCGAGCTGCCAGCTGAGAAGGTGAGGAGAATGCAGTCAAGTACGTGTGGTACAGGAGCATAAAGCATGGCTGGCTGTTGTCATACTCCATGAGGGACACTGGCTGCCTCATCACCCCTCTGGGAAGGAGTTTGCATGATTCCTGTGACAGAGGGATCCTTGTGCACTGCCACTGTGCTGTAATGTAGCTTCAGTGTGTCCCTGCTACCCTCAGCTGAAATGTCATTCTCATTAAGCCTACTTCCCCCTCTCCTCTGTCTTGCCAACTCTGATCAGGTATCCATGGAGTTTTATCCGTTTTTAGCCTAGCTGTTGGGAAAGCAAATCCCAGAAGCTGGAACTCCACCGTGGTCTGAGATATTTATCCATGGTTGTCCTAGCAGATAGTTAGCCTAAATATTTTCTGAATGTCTTCTAGGAGCAGAAAAGAAGCGAAAGACCCAGAAGATCAGAAGTTGCCAGGCCCGAAACTGTGAACTCCTCTGAGAGCAGTGAGTAACTAGGGTTGGTCAATGCCTGTTTTCAGCCTGAGAGAAAGTCCCCAGACCCATTGTGGGTGGGTGGTTCATGGTATGAGTACAGTGGGAACTCTGGAGCTTCTGCACAGACTTCCCTTCTACACAGGACAGGTCTTTTCACCCCATGAGTCTTCATCCCAGCATACTTACCTTGCTTTCTTAGGGCAAAGCAGGGAGTGTTGTATTTTTACAGTGGTATGTGGACACCAAGCACTGAGTAATAGGATGAGACTTGTGGGTTGTCCCCAGGAAACCCATTGTCCATCTCCTCAGCCAGGAACTTTGTCAGCAGGCTGTCTGAAGGAAGGTTGCACCTTGGGGGTTTTCTTCCAGAAATGCATGAAATCTCTGTTCTTTGAGATGTTGAGTGTCACCCTGCCATTCCCCAGCAGTTGTGTGTGACTCTTCTATTGCCTGCCTGTGCTGGAGGCTGGTGGTCTTGCTTGTTCCTTTGAAGGGCTGCTGGTTCTTGAAGGGTCTTGTGCTGTACAAGTTCACACTTTGGGCTTCTGCTCAACCTTTGTATATCATGACTTCCTAAAGAGGAATGGTTCTTAAGCCCGGTTTGCTTAAAGACCTCTTGATTCACCTCCAGTTTCAGCAGAATTTCTTTGAAGGGTCCCTTTATCATTCCACCCAGACAGGCACAAAGTACGTAGAGGGACTCCCTAGGTGACCCTGAAAGCCCCAGGGCGTGTCTCGCAGCAGAGTCTCTCAGTTCCTAACGAGGGATTTCTGTGCATCTTCCTCTGCTGCTTTGCAGTTCCGGTGTCTGACGAGGACTCTGATGCCATGGTGGACGATCCCAACGACGAGGACTTCGTTCCCTTCCGCACCCGGCGCTCCACCCGCATGTCCCTGCGCACCCAGATGGCCCAGCGAGCCGCCCGCTCCACCTTCACCAAAATGACCTGTGCCAACTGCCGGACCCCCCTGCAGAAGGGCCAGACTGCCTACCAGCGCAAGGGGCTTCCTCAGCTCTTCTGCTCCAGCTCCTGCCTCACCACCTTCTCAAAAAAGCCGCCTGGCAAGAAGATATGCACCTTCTGCAAAAAGTGTGTGTTCATTCCCCTCTCCTCAATGCTCCCACGCTCGTGACCCCATTCACCTGCTCCGCAGCTCTCCCTGACAGTCCCTTTCCTATGGCCCTCGTCCACCCGCATTATTCCTGCCCCATGTCTTCCTTCACACACTGCATATCCCGTGCTCCCTACAGCCCCTTCACATTATTGCCATTCCCTGCCTGCCCCCAGGCTCAATGCCCCATATTCCAACCTCCTCTCAAAACAACCTCCTGCATGCTCCGTCTTCAGACACCACTCCTCTGGGCCAGGACAGAAGCTGCTCTGAGACAGTTCTTGCCAACCTTTTGGGACACCAGAAAGTCCTGTGCATTGCAGTGGGCCATCCTATCCCTTTGTGGCAAGACTCGAGTGTCCCTGCACTAACACATCCCCTCCTGATCCCCAGGGAGATCTGGAACACCAAGGACTCTGTGGTTGCCCAGATTGGTTCAGGTGGCTCTTTCCACGAGTTCTGCACCTCTGTCTGCCTTTCCCTCTACGAGGCCCAGCAGCACAGACCAGCACCTCAGTCTGCAGATCCCTCGGACACCAGCCGCTGCAGTGTTTGCCACAAACCTGGCGAGGTAAATAAATCCCTTGTCCTTCCCATGTCCTGGATGAGATGCTTGGGACCTGCAGCATTTGCCAGATTTTCCTGTTGTGTGAGGCCTCAGCCCATGAGCTGGCTTTGGGCTCACGCCCGGGTCTTTTTGTGTGTTACTCTAAACCAACCCTTATTTCAGCAAAAGGAGGGAGGCTTCTGCTTCTCCCCACCCCAAAGCTCACTGCTTCCTGCCACTCTGCTCTCCCAGTTGCTGCACTGGCTTTTAGCAAGGGAGGCCACCCTAATTCCATACCAGCTTTCCAGTATGGCACTTGCTGAGTCTTAGTGCAGCAGCCTGTTATCCCAGGGGCTGTGGCAGTAGTGCTAGAGCTGCACTGGCCCTTGTTGGTCTGGGGAGTGACAGCAGTGATGTGTCTGCAGATCCAGCACGAGGTCAGCAATGGGAGCGTGGTTCACCGCATCTGCAGTGACGCCTGCTTCACCAAGTTCCGGGCCACCAAGGGGCTGAAGACAAACTGCTGTGACAACTGTGGACTTTATATCTACAACAAGGGCTTGCCCCTGGAGTACCTCTTCCACGAAGGCCAGCAAAAACGGTTTTGCAACTCCACGTGTCTCAACAGTTACAAGAAGGTGTGTGGAGTCAGCTGTCTGGAGTGGGGGGTCTCTGTGGGCACGCAGCTCCTTTGCTTGGTGTGGCACAGGGCACTTTATGCAATGGCAGGTGACTCAAATCCCCTTGGTCTTTTATTGCTGGCAAGGCGTGTAAGAGATTGCTATGGAGAAACTTTGAGAATTAATTTATTCTGCGTGGGGCCCATCTTGGACCCAAACATGGGTGTGGCAGTCAATAAGCTGGACTGTGCAGTGACACTGGTATATGCAGTTAGCATGGAGTGGCTTCTGTTGGGTATGTTCCTCTGTGACCTGAGCAGGCATCACTTAATGGTCTTGATGAGATTGCCAAGCTCTGTATTCTTGCCAAGTTACCCTTGAAATGAGAATTGAAGTGTCAAAGGCAGCCTTTTTTGCTACCACCACCTTAACCTGCATACTACAAGCCTGGCTCTGGCATCAGGTGGTCACTGCAGGAGGGCAGTCCTATAATGGGTACAGTAGGGTGGGATGTGAGGGTTGGACCTTGCTGGCTGTGATGGTTTCCCTAAAAGCTCTGTCCTGCTCTGTGCTTGCAGAAAAACACTCGGGTCTACCCATGCATGTGGTGCAAGACACTGTGCAAGAATTTTGACATGCTGCCCAACGTGGATCGCAGTGGAAAGATGGGCCTGTTCTGCTCCATTTGCTGCACTACCTCCCACAAAGTGAAGCAGTCAGGCTTAGTTGGTAAGAGTCCCTACACAGAGGGAATCAGTGACCTCTCCTCTGTAATGCTTTCCTTGGTACTATTTATTGCCTGTGGATGGGACTGAAAAGAAGATACTTTGCTTGCCTGGGGAGGAATCCAGTGAGACAAGTGGAAGGAGATGTGGAGATGGAGGAACCCTTGCACAACACGGACATGTTAATATGGAGGGTAGTGTGCATTGCTGCTCTTGAGAATGCAGGGAGCAGTTGTAATGCTGGACTGTGCTGGCACTGCCCTTTCCATTACATGAAGTGCCAGGGTGTCCTGGAATGTGTATGGTCTCTGGTGCAAGTATTGCAACCTGCATTGTCCGAATTCCTACAGAGCCAGGTTCACCTCCTTGAACCCCTTTGCTCTCCATCTGTGTATAACATTTCTGTCCTAGCAGAATCTGGTGCTCTTAGTTTCCTGGTGTTCTTGTCCCTTGCTTTTTGATAATGGCTTGTCAGACTGAGGATAAGTGAATAGCTTGCATACCATCCTCAGAATCCAGTCTCATCCTGTGCTGCTGTCCTCACCAATTCCTATCTGTCTCATCAGGTCCCCCTAGACCCTGCAGCTTCTGCAGAAAGAGTTTATCTGAACCCTGCTATTACAACAAGACAGACCGAGTTGTCTACCAGTTCTGCAGTCCCAGCTGCTGGACCAAATTCCAGGTACTGAAATATCCTTCATGCTGGGCTGGGCCATAGAGCTCATGCCTCCTTTCACACTTAGGAGAGGCTGCACCTTCCTCAAGCTCCTCGGGGAGGGTCCCTAAGAAAGTCTCTGCTGGAGCACAAGAGTTGCAATGATGTAATTGCTCATATCTCAGTCTTGCCCCTATCACCCCCTTCCTCCACTGGGAAAAGGCAGGCTGAAATTCACTCCTGTCTGTCAGGTTATGCCCAGTGGAAGGGCAGAGCAGAGCTGAGTGAAATGAGTGGTTTGGGATGTAGTGGCCTTGCAAGAGCACGAGCAAAAGCACAAGTGAGCCAGCAAAGCGTGGTGCACACCTGCTAGCTGGGTGGAAAGGGGCAGAGCTCCCCTCTGAGTCAGGTGTCAACAAGAAATGTAAGTCTTCCAGGATGTGTTGTCTAAAAAGTTACAACCAGCAGGCCTGGATACCTCGTGTCTGATAATCCTCAAAGGCTTGACTGGTGGGTTTTAATCTTCTGATGTTAAGTTTCAGCATGTGTGAAATGTCTGTGGTATTCATAGGCAACTTGAAGATTATTAGTTTTTGTACAGTTGTCAAAGAACAAAGTAACAGCCAGGAAGACCTGAGAAACTTAGGCCAGAACGTGCAAAGTGCAACTGAGAAAACATAGAGAATCTAGAGGTAAGAGTTAGTTACTGGCAGTTGCAGAATTTGNTTTTTTTTTTTTTTTTTTTGCTTGGGGGTTTTTTGTTTGGGGTTTTTGGTGTTCATTTATGAATCCTTGATGTAATCCTTCGCTGGGGTCACAGTAGTGTGGGTAGTGTAGCTGTAGAGTTTTTCCAGTTGTAGACTTCATAAGGTTAGAATCATAGAATAGTTCTGGTTGAGAGAGACCTTTAAATGTCATCTAGTCTAAACCCTCCTGCAGTGGGCACCTATGTATTCAACTAGATCAGGTTCCTCAGACCCCTGTCCAACCTGACCTTTGAATATATCTGGGGATGGGGCATTTACCATCTCTCTGGGCAACCTGAGCCAGTGTTTCACCATCCTCATTGTGAAAAACTTTTTTATGGTTAGTCTAAATCTACTCTCTTTTAGTTTAAAACTTATCCCTTCTCCTATCACAACAGGCTCTGCTAAAGTGTGTGTCCCCTTACATCCTTGTTATAAGCCCTCTTTAAGTATTGAAAGGCCACCATGTGGTCTGCCCAGAATGTTCTCTTGTCCAGACTGAACAATCCCAACTCTCTCAGCCTTTCTTGACAGAAAAGGAGTTCCAGCCCTCTGGTCATTTTCGTGGCTTTGTCTGGCCTTGCTCCAACAGGTCCATGTCCTTCCTGTGCTGGGGACCCCAGAGCTGGATCCAGCACTGCATGTGGGATCTCACCAGAGTGGGACAGAGGCACAGAATCACCTCCCTTGACCTGCTGGTCATGCTTTTTTTTGGACAGCCCAGGATACAGATGGCGCTCTGAGCTGTGAGCTCATGTTGCCAGCTCATGTTCAGCCTCTCATTCACCAGCAACCCCAATCCTTCTCAGCAGGGCTGCTCTTGTTCATCCCCCATCCTGTACTGCTACGGGGGGTTTGCCCTGACCCAGGTGCAGCAGCTTGCACTTGGCCTTGTTGAACCTCATGAGATTCCCATGGACCACTTCTCAAGCTTGTGCAGGTGTCTCTGGATGGCATCCCATCCTCCAGGAGCATTAACCAAACCCCTCAGCTCAGTGTCATCTGCAAACCTGCTGAGGGTGCTCTCGATCCACTGTGTCATTGATGAGGATATTAAACAGCACTGCTCCCAATATGGACCCCTGAGGGACACCACTTGTCACTGATCTCCATCTGGACATTGAACTATTGACCTTCTGGATGTGACCATCCAGCCAATTCCTCATCCACTGAACAGTCCACCCAGCAAATCCATCTCACTCCAGTTTAGAGAGAAGGATGTTGTGGGGGACCATGTAAAAGGCCTTACAAAAGTCCAGAGACATGACATCTATAGCTCTTTACTTCACTGATGCAGTCACTCCACTGAGGAGCTGGGTTGGTCAGGTGGGACTTTCCCTTGGTGAAGCTGTACTGGCTGTCTCAAATCAGCTCTCTGTCCTCCATGTGCCTTAGCACAGCTTCTAGAAGGATGTGTTCCATGACTCTCCCAGGCACAGTCGTGAGGCTGACAGGCCAGTAGGTCCCAGAGTCCTCCTTTCTTACCATTTTACAAATGGTTGCAATGTTTCCCTTTTTCCAGTTACCTGGGACTTCACTAATTCCTCTAACTTGAATTATTGCCATGTAAAACCAGCATTTTAACATATGAGTAAACCAGGGCATACCCTGTATTAGGAACTGTCTTGCTGGCAGATCTGAGGATATACTTGTCAAAGAAAAACAGCTGAAGAGAATATTTCAAGATGGTTTCTTGGGAATCAGTGTTAAGCTGGCCTTAATACTGATCAACAGAGTTCATCAGTCATTTGGCAATGAAGTCAAAGTAAGCATGATAAAATGTTGCAGATGAAAGAAAAGCTGGTGACCTTAGCCCATGCTGAAGTCAGGGCAGTCACAGAAAGCAAACCAATTGCATTGAGTGACAAGGCTGGTTTCTCCTAACCTGTGCTTAAATAGAGTTCAGTGCAAGATCCCCTGTCAGCCTTACTCAAGTAGTGTAGGGTGGTAAGTCCTGGGAAAGTAAGGATTTTGAAAAGGTCTTGGGATTACAGCAGATAAGCTGTTCAGTATGAGTACCTCAGTTTACAGCCACAGAGGGAAGAATTAATTAAATTAGTGCAAGCACAAGCAGAAGAACATAGAGTTAAAGTCTGAGGGCTAGGGAGCAAAAGAGCTATCTAGAACGTTGCACAAACAGGACATATAGGAAACATTTTCCAATGTCCACTTTATTTTCAATATTGAAGAAAACTTTGAAGTATTCTGAAAAAAAACCCTATAAAAATTCCATTTGGGCTTGAAAAATGCTTGTATTGAGGCACTTGAAGAATGCCTTATCTGAGCTCATCAGAAAGAAAACCAGGAAGATGACTTTATTAATGAATATATCCTTGTGGACAAGACACCAAATGCTAAATAGCTGTTCAATATAGCAGAAGGTGGGAAAAGAAAGGCTGCTTGAATTCTGAAATTTCATTACCTTGAAAATAGAAACCAAGCACCTGTGCTTCAGGAACTTTCAGAGAAGAGGTGGCAGACCCCCCCATCTCTTGATGTTTTCAAATCCAATGGGGTGGCAGCTTGAAAGCTTGCCTTCCTACGAAGAGCTAGACCCAGCACACTGGAAGCAAAGTGAAATTGCTGTCAAGAATCTGCTGTCCAGGAATTTGAGATATGGTCTGATGGACTGAGTCACTGTTGGTGGCAGCAGGTCTGAGTGGGGCCAGGTGGGCTGCTGTGACCATGGAGGAGGCAGGCAGTGGTGGCAGTGAGAAGCAGGTGCCTGCTGCCCTCCGTGTGTCTCTCCCTCCATAAGCTGTCTCTTCTCCTGCAGCGCACCAGCCCGGAAGGTGGGATCCACCTCAACTGCCATTACTGCCACAACCTTTTCAGCGGGAAGCCAGAGATCCTAGACTGGCAGGTGAGGACTTTCCCCAGAGAGGATGTTGAGGTGGAGGCCAACACTGGTGAGAAACTGCAGGGCTGCTTCCTCTCCCTGCTCAAAGCAGAGCTCCTCCCGTGCCAGTTCTCTGAAAGCCTTGGCTGCAGAGATGTGCCTGGGGACTGTGAGCCGAGTGCTGCACTCCTGGTGTTCAGTGGGATGTCAGAAGGGCAGGAGGAGACCACTTCTCCCAAACCCACTTCTGCCAGGAGAGCTGGGGAGTTGACTCAGCCCTGTAGTCTTTCTCCTGCTTCCTTGAGAAGTGTGGGAACCTCCTGCCAGCCTGGCTGACCTGGCAGTGGTCTCTTTGGCAGGACAAGGTGTATCAGTTCTGCTGCAAGGACTGCTGCGAGGACTTCAAGCGGCTGCGTGGAGTGGTGTCCCAGTGTGAACACTGCAAGCAGGAGAAGCTGCTGCATGAGAAGATCCGTTTCTCTGGAGTGGAGAAGAACTTCTGCAGCGAAGGTACTTGGGGAAGGCATGGGAAAGGCAGAGCCCCCATGCCAGCCCATGCTGGGGGAGGAGAAGAGAGCATGGAGAGGAACAGAGGGGAGATTGTCTTAGCCAGGCCCTGGGGCAAGAGCCTTGCCATGCAGTGAAGGGAGGACTGTTGTGGGGATGGCTTGCTGTCCAGCCAGGCCCTAGGGCAAGATCTTTACCGTTCATTGTGTCCTTGGGGAGGGCCTTCTCACAGCTTTTCTCTCTCTGGGGGCTGGGGAGACAGCAGGTGGCAGCTCCGCTCCTCCTGTCATCATGCACTTCTACGCTCTTGCGTCTGGGCTGGCCTGACCTGGCCTTGCCCTGCCTGCTGGGTTCCTGCACACAGGAGGTTGGAGTCAGACTCTTCCTAGAAGCATGGAGGTGAGAGATGGCAAGTCCCCATGAGGTCCCATCTTATCCCAGCCCCAGGGGCCAGTGCTGGATTGTTCCCTACAGTGTGTTGCGTGTGCTCTGTTGTCTCCGCAGACCTGGATTTTGGTCATGTTTGGGTCAGGGAGGCCCCCAGTTCATCCTGGGAAGGTTTCACTCCTATTGTTTCTCCGCAGGGTGTGTGCTTCTTTACAAACAGGATTTCACCAAGAACCTGGGCCTGTGCTGCATCACCTGCACCTACTGTTCTCAGACCTGCCAGCGGGCGGTCACCGAGCAGCTGGAGGGCAGCACCTGGGACTTCTGTAGTGAAGACTGCAAAAGCAAATACTTGCTCTGGTACTTCAAGGTCAGTATTGGCACTGGCAGCTTGTGCTAAGTGCTGTGGTGGGCACGGCACCCAGATAAGTGGGCATTGCACTGAGGAAGCTCGCACTGCTGGAGTCTGGCTGGCACTGCTGCGGAGAACCTGGCACTGCTGGAGTCCTGCCTGGCAATGACGGGACACTGCTACGGGGAAGCTCATGTAGCTGGAGTCCCCAGCTGATCCTGCCAGACAGAGCACTGCACTGAGGAAGCTCACAGTGCTGGATCCGCGGCTAGTGCTGCTGTGAGAAGTTCGCACCGCTGGAGTCCCTGGCTGGCACTGGCAGGGCACTGCTGTGGGGAAGCTCACAGCACCTTGCTATGTGCACCTTTCACTGGAGAGTTGTGTTGCACTCGGAGGGGGTGTGGTTAGTTACTCGTTGTTTCTCTCCTGCTGATGCGGGCTTTAGGCAGCTCGGTGCCATGCCTGCAAGCGTCAGGGGAAGCTGCTGGAAACCATCCACTGGCGGGGGCAAATCAAACACTTCTGCAACCAGCAGTGTCTGCTGCGATTTTACAATCAACAGAACCAGCCCAACCTGGACACGCAGAAGGGGCCCGAGAGCCTGCTGAACAGTGAGTAGGAGGGAGGGAGGGGACCTGCATAGCTCAGTCTGAGAGACACAGGGAAGACTGAACAGCAGGGGGTGGAAGCTTCCTGCCCGGGACTGGAGGAGACGCTAGGGAACAATCCTGCACTGGCCCTTGGGGGGGAAAGGACGGAGTGGGACCTAATGGGCTTCTCCATCTCTAACATCTATGGTTCTATGACACACAGGGCCCAGACGGGAGGAGCCGGTGCCAGCGTGCTGCCTGTAGCTCACACTCTTAGCGAGGATACTCAGGGATTTAACATCCTCAAGTTGCCAGCGGAGAGCTCGATTTACAGGGTTAGGGGACAGCGTGGTTTGGCATGACAATTCCACCTGCAGCCCCACACCACCTCCGAGCTGTGACCTTCTCAGATCTCATAAGCTAATCTGGATTGGGCCAGGTCAGTGCTTGGATGGGAAACATTCAAGGACAAAGAAGGGTGCTGCAGGAAGTGGTGCTGGTGATGCTGTAGGTGGGCTCTCCTCAGCCAGAGCTGAACCTAGAACGGTCTTGAGGGAGCACTGAGCTGCTGGAGGCACTCTTGTCTTGCAATGTTAGATTGGAGCCCTACCACTTACCCAAAGTTCACTGCAGCTTTGGGGAGTTGCCAACCCTGTGTCCCCGATAACCCCATTCTGCATCCATGGAGTTCCAGCTGGAGAGGAGATTTTCGCTGCCTGTTGCCCCATTTCCTGTCGTTAACTTGAGCCAGTTGCTTATGGAAGATTGCAAAGTGCTTTGGGATCCCTCAGGATGGAAGGTGCTCATAGTGACAGTGACAAGACATCGCTTGGCCCTCGGACATTCGCCCAGTCTCATTCTGCTTGGTCTTTCATAGGCCACGATCTCCTTGGTCATCTGTGGGATCTAGTTAAGATGCCTGCAGCTTATGGCAGGACTTGCTTCAGTGCATCAAGCTCCAACACATACCTGCACTGCAAGTTCAGGGCTTTGCTGCCCTCCCTGGGATTTCACGAGGTGTAAAACCCTGGCTAGGGTGTGCCAAGGAGAGGAAACCAAGGTAAGGACCTTCACGTGAGAGATCTCATCCTCTGTCTCCAGATCTTCTGGTTCCTCTCTTGTCAGTAGTGGGCTGATCGTAAGATGGAGGAAACTCTGGATGTCATCGCTGCTTAGGCAGCAAACCAGAGCTGCTCCTCCAGAAGCAGCAGGTTCCCCCAGCTAGGGGAGTCCCAACCTGCCTTCCAAGAGCCACACTCCATAAAAAGCTGTGTGAGGTGACAGCTCAAGTGGCAGGACACTGGATCCTGGATAAACAACTGTTGGTTTCTGCTGGCACAGGGATGCCCATGGGAAGTCAGTTGATGGTTCACAGTGTTGTGCTGTCCAGGAGAGGAAGAGATGTTAAGCTTGCTGCTTCCTGTAACTCGCCAAGTAATTTCACAGCTGTAGCCATCCTGTTCCATTTGTCCTCTGCTTTCAAGGCATATCACTTCTAAGAGACAATAACACTCCTTATGGGACACAAGCACAGTGGGTAAACTCTACCTGCAGAGAGAAGCATGTTTCATGCCATTTAGCCATTGTCTTCTTGAAGCTATGGACCACAAGACTCAGAAGTACCTTCTCCACTACCAACAACCACAAATGTCTCAAGCCTCCTCTACCACATGTCTGGAGGCCCCCATGGACTTTGCTGCTTGGTATGTGGGGCATCACCCTTCACTGTGCCACAGCTGCCTCTCTGTGCACCCTGTGAGGACTCTGAAGGGTGCCAAGGAAAAGCTCTTCATCAGTGGTGAATGCTCAGCTGAGCACAAGCTCCAGGCTGCCCCAGCAGCTGCTGTGTGTGGTGGATGCTACTGGTGGCACTGGGCCCTCTGTGTGTTCTGGCACACCCATCCTGTGCCAGCTGTGAGATAGCCCCGAGAGTGGGGCAGACTGCTGAGTTTGCAAAGGAAGGATGCTGGAGCCAGGACCTGCTGACAGAAAGCTTTCCAGCCCACTGTACTGTGCAGGGGATTTCAGAGGACCAGCTTCTTCCTGGTGCAGTCAGGGTCTCCTGTGGACCTGGCAGCTGCATCGCCAGCTTACAAGGGACTGCCTGGATTTCAGGCCCATCTTGGGCAGAGCTGCTGACTACTTGGTTATTGTGTTGCAGCCAGTGGTAGCCTAGAACCCCTAATTCCTGGGACCCAGTGGCTGCTGCCAGCATGGTGATTTTGAGAGTGCTTGTTGCTGGTCATATAAGCAGCCATTCTTTTGCTGGGAACAGTCCATGTAATGCAGGATTGAGCTTCTGCTGCAACACTGTACCTAGACACTTCCACGGGGAAGTGGCTCTCTGCAGGGCTATCCAGCTGGAGAGGATAGATGGTCAGAAGTCACAGTCGGGGCAGGCAGTGCCTTGACAGCTCTTTATTGGTATTGGGATGAGAGTAAAGAACAAGCCACAGCTTTCCTGGAAGCCTGGACACATGGAGCTTTGTGGCAGGAGAATCTTGTTTTCTTAGTCCTGAATCATTGGCCTGAGGGGCAGTCATGTTTGCTTTTGATTCTGCTGCAGCAGGAATTCTGCTCATGCGCCATAGCTTGTCTTTTTTCAGTCAAGCCATTGATGTTTCCTACGTGGACCTGCTGCCCAGCCACTTTGGGCTGTCAGGGTGAGTGTTGCAGAACCTCTCGCTGCTCAGCTGCAGACTAGGGACCTTCCTTCAGCTGGAACTTGCCTGTTTCCTGCTGTGGTGGCCAGCAAGGCGGAGGCTGCTGGGCCTCCAATTGCACAGGAGCTGTCCTGCATTTCTTTGGGGCAGAGGAAATCTGCACAGTGCATGGTCTGTGTGTTGGACTGTTAGGAATCTGGGTCTTTCCTGAAGAGCCTGTCTGTATGTAGGAGGTGCAAATGGACCCGCCACTGCCTTTGGGTGCTGAGCCCTGCTGCTTTCCTTGCACGTGTCTCCTCCGTACGTGGCCCACAGTTAGTGCTGTAGAAGGTAGATCTTTTTGCCAGCCACATGGGTAACCAGGGCTTACCAGAGACTGGGATGAATGTGCTCTGTTAGCTCCTAAGCCTTTGAGATAGGTTCAGGTTCTCTGCAGAGCGAATGAGCTGGAATTATCCAGGGCAGGGTGATGCTGTCACCACCTGAGACTGTCTGCCACATGCGCCTCTTACCTGTCTTTCCTTAGGGGAATGGACTGCATCCCTAGGGCTGGGGCAAAGCTGTCTCTCTGCTTTCCAGGATATCTCACAATGCTCCTGCTAGCTCTTTCACCTTCTTCCTAGGGATCTCGAAGCACTTTGCCACGATATTTGTAGCAGGGATATGGAGGCACAGGGAGGGGCCATGGCTCGGTACAGCAAGCCAATAGGCAGAGCTGGGAATAGAGCCCTGGATTCCTCTCTCTACAAGGGGCTGGGATTTCTCCTGACCTGCTGTGATGGGGATGGGGTGGACTGCAAGGGAGCACAAAATGACATGGAAATAACTTGATTTTGGAGTTGTAGTGTCTTTTGAGCTGCTAGGGCTAGAGATTGTGGAAACATTAACTGTTCCTGGAGTGGCCAGGAGCAGTTTCTGGGGAGCCTGTCCCTGCTCTCTGGCTGCTCACACTT
Source organism: Scytalopus superciliaris (assembly GCA_013400415.1). Taxonomy (NCBI): domain Eukaryota; kingdom Metazoa; phylum Chordata; class Aves; order Passeriformes; family Rhinocryptidae; genus Scytalopus; species Scytalopus superciliaris. Next base: position 103,374 of record VXBX01000226.1, on the reverse strand, counting down.
CCAGTCCCAGCAGTGGGACATGCTGGCCCAGGAACTCTTGAACTTAAAAGTTGTTGCTTTCTCTTACAGGTCAGACTTCAGATCCAAAACCAACTGTCCCTTCCCCACAGAAGACAGAGACTAACATGGTAAGACCCATTGGAGATAGGAGCTTGCAAGATAGCACAAAGGGGCTGCCCCCAAAGAGAAGACAGTTCTGCTTTTGCTCAGGAAGATTTTGTTCTTTTACAACCAGTGCATTTTAAGATGTCTGGGTAGTGGGAGCTGAGAAGAGCTCCTTGAGAGGGCAGTATCAGCATAACTCCTGCAAAGGGGAAGAGTAATCATTCCCCAGGAGTCGATGATGAACTCCAGAATAACCTGACACTGTGGCACTGGCTCCCCTTTGCACAAGGCTTTCCTGTGCCTGGTATAGTCACTGTACCACTGTTCCCCTCTGCCCCATGGGACTGAAGCCACCAGTGCCAGACTCCTGGCACAGCAGAGGCACCACACAGGTTTGCTGCCTGCCAGGAGCAGCTTGGCAGTCCTTCATCCAGACCTGAACGTGGGAGTGTCCACATGTGTGTTGGGGACTGCCAGCCCCCAGAATGTGCTCTGGGAGTCACTCCAGCCGTACCTGTGGTAGAGAAGAGTTTGTGCTGCCTTAGGTGGACACCAACCTCCTGCTTTCTGCATTTCCTCAGCTGTCAGCAAAGGCCTCCTCAGCCCAAACGTCTCCAGCTGTGCCACCTCCTGCCCCACCTCTGGTTCCAGCCACCCCTCGGAAAAACAAAGCTGCCATGTGTAAACCACTGATGCAGAACCGGGGTGTTTCCTGCAAGTTAGAAATGAAGTCCAAAGGATGTCAGACAGGTAGGAAAACAAGGCATAACTGCAGGATTACAGGGGCATTTTGGAAAGGCAAGTCCTGCACTCCTGCTCCAGACTCTGAATCCAACTTGAAATGTACAAAGTGTGTTTGGCACCATGCTGAGGAGCCTCTGGGCAGGTGCAGGACACACATGTTGGGGCTGGGGATAGGGAGCCCATTTCCATCAGCAGCAAAAGGAGAGATGCAAAGAGCACCGTAGTGTGATCCCACCTCTTGTGGGACAGCTCCTGTTGCTCTGAAGGTTGCTAGCTTGTCCAAGGGCTGTCTGCTGAGCATGCTCCACCCTGTAGCTCCTGCTGGACATGTGTGTGTTGTCTTCAGCATGTGCAAGGCAACTGAACCTCTTGGCAGGACTATATAAGAGCAGGACTTGCACTTCTGGCTAAGGCAAACCTCTCTTGTTGCTGGGCTTGACTTGCTGCTGCTCTAGCTCTGCCCACAGATCATGGAAGCTGGTGGCTGGAAAGGCTGTGGTGCTGGATGGCTGGGGGCATGTCAGTGTGCAGAGGAGTGGGTGGGGGAGCCTCTGGGTTCAAGCTCACTGATGTACTTTTGCTCTTGTCAGAGGCTGACTGGAAGCCCCAGGTGGTTGTGTTGCCAATCCCTGTCCCGATCTTCGTGCCTGTGCCTATGCATATGTACTGCCAGAAAGTACCTGTGCCTTTCTCCATGCCTGTCCCGGTAAGCAACGCACTTCCCCTGCTCCTGTTCTCCTACTATCTTGGTCCTGCCTTGCTGCAGCCTCCCTGCTTCTCTGTTCATCTTCTTTTCCTGCCTCTGCTTTTGCATCGGTCAACTGAGTATCAGTTTTCTGCCTGGTGTGCTGCTGCCTGCAGGTGCCTGTGCCAATGTTCCTGCCCACCACCCTGGAAAGCACAGAGAAGATTGTGGAGACCATTGAGGAACTGAAGGTGAAGATCCCCTCCAATCCCCTAGAAGCTGACATCCTGGCCATGGCTGAGATGATTGCAGAGGCTGAGGAACTAGACAAGGCCTCCTCGGACCTGTGCGGTAGGTTCTGCCATGGCTTGTCTGTCCAACAGCTGGGATCTAGGTGGGTTTGCCAGCTCCTGGAGCTAAAGCAGCTGCCTGGATTGTGGGTCTTCCAGAGCCTTTGAAAAGGAAGCAGGGAAGAGCAAGACCTCAGCTTCAGCTGAGGAGGTATCAGAAGGGAGGAGCTGCAGCAGAGGGCACTGTCTGCTGCTGTCCCTTTTTGAGGGTGCCAGCCTTGTGGCACTGTTAGTTTAATCAGATGGCTGTTCAGGCTTCTCCCTAAAGCAGCTTCCCAGCTAGAAAACTAGCAGTCCTGATCCTGAAGGTCTTTTTACTTGGGGGTTGCATTCCTCAAACTCCAGTGAGTGCCTCATCAAACATCCAATGCCTTGCTGTCCAGGGAGAGCTGGGCAGTGCAGATGCCGTGGGGCTGCTCTGAGCACGGGACTGTGCTGCACGCGGGGAGCCCAACGTCATTTTCCATCTGTCACAGGGAAAACAGACAAAAGTGTTTCAGGAAAGTTGGGTTTATGATCTGATTTTGCCTTGCAGACCTGGTGAGTAACCAGAGTGCAGAGGGTCTCCTGGAGGACTGTGATCTGTTCGGACCAGCACGGGATGACGTGTTGGCTATGGCTGTCAAGATGGCAAATGTCTTGGATGAGCCGGGCCAGGACCTGGAGGCTGACTTCCCTAAGAGTAAGAGCTGGGGGAAGGAAGCAGGTGTGCAGTGCTGAGCAGGATGGTAGCAGCAAAGGATAGAACTGAGGTGCCTGTGCCAGGCTGTCCACAGTACTGATCTAGTACATGAGGAATGTGCCTCAGGTTTAAAAAACAAAAAACTGTTAGGGGAAAATGTTGGGCTCTGGTTATTCTGGGAGAGCTTAACATCATCTGCCAGAACTGTATTTCCTTTGTTGGGCTGTGGATAAAAGTTCATGCCAGGCAGTGGTGGAGGGTGTGAAGTGTTCCCTCTTCATCTTGCTGTAAAAACTTTGCCAGCACAGGGGACAGGATGAGAAGTCTCAACTGAGTTCTTCTGTCTGTGTTTTCTTTCAGACCCTCTAGACATCAACCCCAGTGTGGACTTCCTCTTTGACTGTGGGTTGGTGGGACCAGATGATGTGTCCACAGAGCAAGAGCTGCCTCGAGCTGTCCGAAAGGTGAGCTCTCTCTGGGTACTGCCTGCTTAAAGCTCTTCAGGCTTGGAGTGGGTGCTGCCATCTGGGATGTAGGAGGTGAAGTGTGCCAGAGGCTTTGGTGTGCTGGCGAGGTTGTGCCTTTGCCCTTCAAGGCATGCTTGGCCTTTGGGCCACTCCTTGAATGAGAATACTTGCCTGTCACTTTGGAGGAGCTGTGAATGCTACAGGTCATGTGAGAGCTGGTCTCTTTCCTGTGGCTCTCATAACTAATGGGCCTTCTTGGCCTGGCTGTCAGCAGAAGGGTGCCTGGGACAGGCACACTGGGAGTCACACACTGCAGTCAGCAGGTCTGAGGGGTGGCCAGAACTCCTGCATCTGTCCCAGGTAGGTGCCCAGTCTCACAGCACACCTCTCTGCAGGGACAAAAGCGCCTGGTGCTCTCTGAAAGCTGTTCCCGGGACTCAATGAGCAGCCAGCCCAGCTGTACAGTCCTGAACTACTCGTACGGTGTGAATGCCTGGAAGTCCTGGGTGCAAGCCAAGTACGCAGGGGGAGAGAGCAGCAAGGGAGAGGAGCTGCGCTTCGGCCGTAAGTGCCTTGTCCGGGTGCAGGGGAGGGGCAGAAACCTCCCAGAAAGCTGGATCTCAGGGTCTTGAGGTGCTCCTGACCTTGCAGGCTGTTGTCTGAGGCTGCTCTGCTTGTCTCTGCAGCCAAACCCATGAGGATCAAGGAAGACATCTTAGCCTGCTCAGCAGCTGAGCTCAACTACGGCCTGGCCCAGTTTGTGAAGGAGATAACACGGCCCAACGGGGAGCGCTATGAACCAGACAGCATCTATTACCTCTGCCTTGGCATCCAGCAGGTGAGGGAGGCCTCGCTGCCCTCCAGGCCTCCATAGCCAGACTCAGGGGATCACATCTGGTGAGAGGGGAAACTTTTACCCTTCATTCTGTCTTCTGGGGACCTAGAGAGGCTCACTGAAATCTCCTTCAGTGCCTCACAGTAGGACAGCAGCCCACCTGGTTTGGTCTTTGCTCCCAAGCCCAGAGGGTAGGGTGGCAATTATTCCCCAGACTTGCACCCTTCATGCACATCCTTGAAGAGGGCTGTGAGATGATCTCAAACTCATTCCCTTCTTCACCACCAAATCTACTTTGTCATGCCCCAGGGCTTTCCGTGCAGCTCTCAGAAGTGTCTGCCCTGCAGCTCTGGTGGTACAAGGAGGAGTGCTCTGCATGTGTGCTCTCTGGGGAGGGTTTGCATTCCAAGTGCTGCTGTGTTTCTCCTGACTGTGTGTTCTGTCCTTTCTAGTACCTGCTCGAGAACAATCGTATGGTGAATATATTTACAGACCTTTACTACCTGACCTTCGTGCAGGAGCTGAACAAGTCCCTGAGCGGGTGGCAACCCACAATCTTACCAAATAGTAGGTGTCTTCAGAGTACCTTCAGCCACCACACATACCCAGTTTGTGCTCCTAGCCTTGGATCCTCTGGTCTGACTGTGCTCCCCCAGGCTCAACCCTTTTCCTTGGCATAGGCAGCACAGTCCTGCTGTGTCTCAGGGTCAGACTGACACAAACTGACAGCAGGGCCAGCATGGTTCATGCCTCAGCAGCTTCTGTAGCCCACAGTCAGGGTGGCTGGGAGCAGAGCACATGTGCTTTGTATTTTTGGACAGTTTGAATCTTCGCAACACTTCACAGTGATGTCTCCACCCTTTGGCAAGCCAGGGGGCACACTGGTGCTTGTCTGTGTTCCCAGCACATGGGTGAGCCCTGCACAGTGTGCTAAGCCTTGGCCAAGGTTGCTGTCTTGTCAGTCACAGATCCAGCCACACCTCTGCATATTGGCTGTTTCAGGCAGAGGCATTTGCCTGCAGACCTGTGTGTCTAGGCAGGAGCTGGCTGTGTCTCTCCTGCCTGCTGCTTTTCCTTCATCTCACACTGTGTGATGGAGCACTGACCTGGAGTTCACTTTGTGGCCATCTGTAGTGAGGAGTGGTTAGGATTGATTTGGGTTCTTGTCTGTGGTTTGGCTGTGTTCTGAGGTGGCTTGTGGCTGGGCAGAGCCAGCATCTAACTCTGCTGATGGCTCGAGAAGTAACCTTACTGTAAAAAAGATGTTGTAAAGTGTCAGTCTGTCACAGTGAGCTTTTCTAGGCAAGGTGAAGGAGTTGCCACAAGGGCACTGTTGACGTGACCTGCTTCTTCCTCTGTGTGTTGCAGACACTGTTTTCTCCCGTGTCGAGGAGGAGCACCTCTGGGAGTGCAAACAGCTGGGTGTTTACTCACCCTTCGTGCTGCTCAACACCCTCATGTTTTTCAACACTAAGTTCTTTGGGCTGCAGACAGCAGAGGAGCACATGCAGCTCTCCTTCACCAACGTGGTGCGCCAGTCCCGCAAGTGCACCACTGCCCGTGGGGTGACCAAGGTGGTGAGCATCCGCTACTACGCTCCTGCCAAGCAGAAGAAGAGCCGAGGTAGGGCCTGAGGGAACATCTGTCCCTCCCCCTGCTCCCCCCACTGGGATACAGCCATGATCCAGCTCTCTCTCCTTCTGCAGATGGCAGCTCTGGGAAACGGAAGCGTGAGGAGGAGGTGCCGATGCTGGAGCAGCGGGAGAACAGGATGAACCCCCTCCGATGCCCAGTCAAGTTCTATGAGTTCTATCTCTCCAAATGGTGAGGCTTTCTCTGGAGAATGGGCATTTGTGCCATTTTGGGGCCACCACTCAGATTTAGTGACTGCTGCTCTCTGAGCATTTGTATGTGAGCCTGAAGCCTTGCACAGGGTCTGTGCTGCATGTGTAGACCATGGTTGAGAGAATGCTTCTCTCTGGCCTCTTCCACTTCTTGCCTTTCTCCAGACTGGCAGGACTGTGCAGTAGGAGTCCAGTGCTTGGGTGTTTAGGGGTTTTGGTCCTGAGCAAGGAGCTGCAGACTCAGTTTGTGTCCTCATCCTGCTGAATGATGAGAGGCTGTGACACGCCTCAAGTCCCCCTTGCTAGCCGTGATGGCAGGCCAGGCTGTGTGAGCCCCCTGAAGCTGGAGACCCCAGGTCTGACCTTCCTCTCTCCTTACAGTCCCGAGAGCCTGCGGAACCGCAACGACGTGTTCTACCTGCAGCCCGAGCGGTCGTGCATCGCCGAGTCTCCGCTGTGGTACTCGGTGATCCCCATGGACCGGAGCATGCTGGAGAGCATGCTGAACCGCATCCTGGCTGTCAGGGAGATCTACGAGGAGCACACTCGGCTCAGCGGCCTGGAGGATGACATGGACTAAGAGCGAGGTGCTGCTGGGCTGGCTGCGCTCCAGCCCTGACACCTCATCTTCCTGCCTCCCGCTGCAGGGCCGGGGCCGTGCAGCACAGGAGGGGATGGTGCTGCAGCAGTGCTGTCCCTTCATCATTACCAGACTTGGACATCCCATCCTGCTCGTTACAGGCCTCCCTTACATACGTGGCCCCCATGCTCAGCTCTGCCTCCGGTTTTGGCTGCTGGGTGAACCATCTTTCCCAGGGCCAGTTCCCATGGCACAGGGGTGGCAGAGTCCCTGGGGCACCTTCCCTTGCCCTCATCCCCCCCCTCCCCCCAGCCCTGCCCCTCCCCACCCTCTAGCCTTGCCCCAAGGCAGGAATCGCACAAGATGGTGACCATCAGACCAGTGGCCCTGAAGCTTTTCCTTCCCTCTTCCTTTATCATTTCCTCATGAGTCTGCAGGTGGAATGGCAGAAACAGCTCTGCTGCTGCGCCAGGATTGTGGTTTCAGGCCAGTGGGGATAGACCACAGTCTGCCTGAGAGCTGTTGTGTCAGGGGGAGGCTTCTTTGCTGGTGTGGGAGAGGTTTAGGTTGGCTTCAGTGAGCAGAGGGAGCTGGCACCAGAATGTGAGGGCAGAGATCTGGCCTGGCCATGGGGATACCTCCCTCATCTGTAGCTGGGATGTCTCTCTCAATTTGGTAAATGTTCCCTGAGTCAGCTGGAAACTTACAGAGATGGGTCTGTGCCAGTGCTGCCCTTCTTTCCCCACTGTTCCCTGTCCTGGTGTGAGTCCCCTCCCATGCAAGGTGCCATCAGTGGGAACCTCTGCTCCAGCCAGGGCCTCGGGCAGCTGCTGGCAGAAACAGAGAGCTCTGCCTGGCCTCCCCCTCCCTCCCACAGCAGCAGGCTGCCAAGTGCCCTGCCCAGGGCAAGTCTGGCTCCAGCTGTGCTGCTCCCTGCTGCCTCCTGCCCCTCCTTGTGTTCTGGTCAGTTTTCTTGAGCTGTACATGGGTCTCCTGTTGAGCCTGTATATATTGTTCTGGGCCCTGGCCCGGGGCCATCTGTTCTCTGTGTCCATGTGGAGAGTGAGCTGCTCACCAGTCTTGTTGTAGTGATGCCAGGGCGGTAGGACTAACCCTGTGTCTCTGGAAACCATTCATTTCAAATAAAGATGTGGAAAACCTTTGGCAGCCCCTGTTTTTCCCCCCTGGGCAGGGTGAGCATTGCAGGACAACAAGGCCAGTGTCCCACTGCTGCTGTGCACCTTGCTTGTGTCTATCTCTGCACTTTCTACCTTGCCAGCTGTGGCATGCTGGGATGGCCCCTGACCCAGTGCCCAGTGGTGCCAGCCTGGCATGCCCTGCCTGTCCCTGCCCTACTTCTCCTGCCCTGTCACCTGACCACAAATCTGCAGCCCAACCCAACCCAGCAGTGGCCATGCAGTGTGGCCGTAGGATGGATCAATCAGAGAGCAATGCCACATGGGCAGAGCAGGAGTCAAGGGAGGTGCAGTGAGTGTTTATTTGCTCCCCCATCCCAGCTGTACTCTCAGCCCTGCTGCTCCCAGGAGTGCCGGGAGCAGCTGAGCCGTGTGCCCAGGGCTATGCCCAACTCTCCTGCTGGCTGTGGGATCCGTGCCATGAGTGCCTGGAGACTGAACCACTGCTGTGGCCACCCATCACCCATCCCTGACCATCGCAGCAGGCCATGGTCACACTGCCAGGTCTGCTGTTCGCATCTCCCTGTGGGACCCACCAGCCACCCCTAGCCATGCACCTGCCTTCTTCAGGGGTGCCAGGCCATGGGGGGGTCTGTCAGCAGCCAGGGGGCTGCCAACCCTGGGCAGGGTGACGTGGGTGCTGCGGGGCCCTAAGGGGCCACTAGGAGCGGTTAGGGTGCGGGACTTGGGGCCCGGCCCCTGACGGCACTTGGTGAGACCCAGGTGGTAGATCTCCACCAGGTTGAGCAGCAGGGACACACAGGCCACCCCCAGCATGAAGAGGATGAAGATGGTCTTCTCAGTGGGGCGGGAGATGTAGCAGTTGACGGTGTTGGGGCAGGGCCAGCGGCTGCAGGTGTAGAGGGGCTTCAGCTGGAACCCGTACAAGGCGTACTGGCCCACAATGAAGCCCACTTCCAGGAGAGCCTTGAAGACCACGTTGCAGATATATGTCCTCAGGATGGCCCCCCGCAAGCAGACCCTCCTCCCCCGTGTGTCCCCCGCAGGGGGCTGGGGCTGCCTGGGGCGCGGCCGCCTGGCCCCGCTGCCAGCCCGCGCTGCCGCCTGCTGCTGTGCCTTCTCCTCCAGATGCACCAGGTGCAGGATGTGGCCCAGATACACGAGGCTGGGGGTGGAGACGAAGATGATCTGCAGGACCCAGAAGCGGAGGTGGGAGATGGGGAAGGTGCTGTCATAGCAGGCGTTCTGGCAGCCGGGCTGCTGTGTGTCGCAGGAGAAGCCAGACAGCTCATCACCCCAGACCCGCTCAGCGGCTGTCCCCAGCACCAGGATGCGGAAGACGAAGAGGACGGTGAGCCAGACCTTGCCCACCACCGTGGAGTGCTCCTGGGCGTTCTCCAGCAGCTGCCCCAGCAGGCTCCAGTCCCCCATGGCACACACCGCCCTGCAAGACAGCCGCCCTCCAGACACGGCCGCCCCACAACCCACCAACCTGCCACCCCCTCCCCCCGATGGGCAGGAGTGCACAGACGCCACCCAAGGCTGTCCCTGCAGAGTCCCCATCCCAAGGGAGCCCCTAACCTGTCACAAGGAGGACAGTGGGAGCAAAGGCTTCCAGCACAAAGCTGGGAGCACCACGGGGAACACCCATGGTGGTGATCCCTGGGGCCCCCTCACCGTAGATGGGTGCGTGGGGCAGAGCCCGATGCTCCCACGCTGCCGGCTCCTGGGATGCAGGATGCTGCAACGCCCCTTCCCAGCTGGTCCCCAGCTCCTCAGCGGGTGTGGACAGGTCTGCCTGGCTCCCTCTGTCCCTTCACCCAACAGCGGGCGTGGGGTTATTGGGGCACGAGGCAGCTGCGTGCCCCATTGGCTTTCATTGTGACTGGCACATGGAACAGCCACTGGGGAAACTTTTTCCCTCTATTTTTGGTCTAGGCACTTTTCTAAATATACTCGGGGCTGCAGGGGCTGGTGCTGGGGCAGCGCAAGCCCTTGGACACTGATCAATGCCACCCAGGGGTCACTGGTCCTGCAATCTATCTGCCAGGGCACCACAGCCACAGCTCAGCCCGGGCACTGCAGTCTCCACAGCCCCTACTGGCACCCACCAGGGCTTGGGTGCAGGAGTGGGCAACCCACACTGGCATCCCAGCTCCCAGCATGTCCCAGCCGGAGCAGAAAGGAGGGAGGCAGCACCTGAGAATGGAGATTTAATGGCCCAAGATGCTCTCCTGGCCATCTAGGAGAGCCAGAATGGTGCCTGAGGAATGCTATCCTTGGGACAGGGACTACAACAAGGCCGTGGGGTGACTGTGGGGCAGGGACCCCGCAGTGCTGACCCTAGCAGGCAGAGCAGCGGTCACCCTTCTCCTGCAGCCCAGAGTTGCGGCGCAGCATGTCCTTGAGGGAACCGTCCTGCTCTGTCAGCAGCTGGTTGATCTCATTCTGCTTGTACTCGGAGGAATGCTTGTGCCCATAGAAGGAGCTCTTTCCCGACGAGGGGTTGGAGTTGTGCTGGCTTCGGCGGGCACAGGCCCGCACCACCAGGTACACCAGCTCTGCCATGTTGAGGACGATGCAGATGCTGGAGGTGACCAGCATGAAGACAGTGAAGATGGTCTTCTCCGTGGGCCGGGAGATGAAGCAGTCAACAGTGTTGGGGCAGGGGTAAGCCTCGCACTTGACCAGCCGCATCATCTGGTAGCCTGGGTAGAGCATGTAGAAGATGTACATGAACACAGCCTCGAAGAGCAGCCTGAAGACCACGCTGCAGACGTACGTCCACCACAGCGAACCCGCTATCCGCATCTTGTGCTTCTTCACTTCCTCCATGTGCTTGGCATCCGCATGCCCCGTCAGCACCAGCAGCTTCTTCTCCTGGTGCTGCTGGTAAGCCACGTGCATGGCCACGAGAAGGGCTGGCGTGGTGACGAGGATGAGCTGCAGGGCCCACAGGCGGATGTGGGAGATGGGGAAGAAGTGGTCATAGCAGACGCTGTTGCAGCCAGGCTGCTGGGTGTTGCAGGTGAAGGCGGATTTCTCATCCCCCCAGACACTCTCAGCTGCCACCACCAGCACCATTATCCGGAAGATGAAGATGACAGAGAGCCAGATGCGGCCGATGGCGGTGGAGTGGCGATTCACCCCGCTCAGCACCGTGTAGAGCCCAGCCCAGTTCATCGTTTCTCACGTCTGCAGGAGAAAGCAGTGAGAGATGCTGTTATAGGAGCAGGAAGAGCCCCTGGCTGAGAGCCACCGTGTCCTGGCCCTGGTGGCAGCAACTGGCTGTCACAGCCCTGGCAGGTGGACAGCAGGATGGACAGAGAGCAGGATGGCAGAGTGGATCCTGCTGCTGACAGGACTCAAGGCAGCATTTTGGCCAGAGCAGGCAGGAAACTGGCTGGCCCTACAATGTCAGCTGCTCCTGCCCTGTCACCCCACACTGGCACAGGAATCCTCACCCACAGCTGCCACAGAGGATGGGGGTGAAGCTCCCACACCTCTGCAGGGATCCCCAGTCCGCACCCAGTGCTGAGTTCTTTATCTAGGAATGGACCCAAAGAGCTCCATGGGTTCCTCTGCACCAGCACATCCCTTCCCCTGTCACCCCATCCCCTGCAGGAGCAGGGCCAGGGAACCCCGAGCTGGGGGGCACCCCCCTGTACAGCCATGCATTGCCACCCTCCTAGAGCCACCCCTGCCTGGGGAGCATGAGGTGGCCCCACACCCCAAGCACAGATCCGCACCCCACCAGAGCCACCCACTGGCACTGAGCAGTGCCAGGAGCTCCTTCCCATCCCCGCAGGAGGCTGGGGGGCTGGGACCTGCCCTCTAGCTACACGCGGTGTGGAGGGTCCTGGCTATGCATACCTGCTGGTGAGAAAGCGTCCTCGCAAGCTGCCCCCAGTGGCCCCTCTAAGGTCTCATGCCTCCTGCAGGAGAGCTGTGCTCTGCCTGCCCTCGTCTCTCTCTGCCACTGCCCTGCACTGGAAGTCATATGCTGCTTTATAAACTATTTACATACAATGGGGCCATTATCGGCCCCTGAACAACACACTTTAGCATTCAGATCTAACGCCCTGACTTCCGCCCACCCTGGCCCAACAAAGTGCCTGTGTGCTGCATTCTCGCTGCTCAGCCCCGCACCCGCTCCCACCTCCCCACCACACCCCGACCCCGGCCACAGCCCTCCCCCGAGCGTGGGGTGCCCACGGCTCTGCCCCACGGGACCCACGCCACAGGTCACTGGGCTGGACAGGACACACGGGCTGGCTGGAGGTCCCTTCCCTTCCTTCCCCAGGATGCAGAGCCCATCCCGCATGGGCAGCATCAGGCACTGAGACTGGAACTGGGGTCTGGGGCTGAGCACCCTGTGGGCACCCGTGGGGCTGGGTGCCCTGGGTGCCGCTGCTGTGAGTCCTGCCATGCTCTCAAGGCGCTGCTGCCAGAGGGTTGGTGCTGGCACCAACAGCTGTGAGGGCACTGGAGCTGCCCTGCGTGTGCCCTGTCCCGCTGGGGACAGGGGAAAGAGCCTGGTGGAGTGGCACTGGCTGTGTGTTGGCTCGGGCTGCCCTCGGTGCTGAGCACTGTGAGGGCTTTGCTTCCCTCCCAAGACGGGCCCACTGACGCTGCCCTACTCTTCAGGCATGCTGAGCATGGGGGCAACAATCCCTGTACTCACACCCTCCCCTGGCCATGCCCCTCAGGGCCAGTGCCCCAGCCACACCACCACACGGTGCCCCATTGCTGCAGAGGTGGGTGCCATGCCCCTTGGGGTTTGTCCCCAGCCTCGGGTGGGCAGCAGCATAGCCATTAAATCCTGCCAGCTGGGCAACAATGCCATCCCGAATGCCACCTCCTTCCCTCGGCCCAGGGTGTGAGTGCCTGGAGCTGCGCAAATGGTAGTGGGCCAAGACCCTGCAGCAAAGCTGTGGGGAGGGCAGCCAGTGCCCATGCTCTGCCCCTCTCCCTGCACTCCCCATGGGGCCAGCACCTCCAGCTCTGCCCTCCCTGGGCCATGGCCAAGCCCTTTGGTGACCCTCTGGCCCCCCTGGTGTTGCCCAGCTGGGGGACTTGTGGCCACCCCCTCCCACCGGGGCTATGCCCTCCAGCTTCTCACCTCAGCACCAGCAAAAGCAAAGCTCTCAGGGAATTCAGCAGCCTCAGGCTCCAGCGCAGCGCCTGGACTTTATACTGTCCTCCAGCACTCACCCACCCCCCTCCCAAACAGCCTTGCCTTTCAGGACTTGCTCTACCTGGCCCTGCCAAGTAAACACTGCAGGTGTGTCCAGCCTGTGCTCACACCCACCAGCACCAGCCATTGCAGCTGAGCATCCCCAGGGGCCACTGCAGCACCGAGGCAGGGCCAGCCCCCCCCGGATGGCCCCGTGGGAGCTCTCCGGCCCTCCTGGGCACACTGCCCTGCTGTGAGCATCCTCCCTGCCACACTCTCTGCAGGCCAGAGGCACACACACCGTGCTGGAGCCCTGCTCTCCCTCCCGGGGGGCAACTCTGGGTACCCCCAGTTCCTGGGGCAAACCGATCTGCTGCTGCAGGCTGGTCTCTGGGGAGCCACCAGTACCCAGATTTAATGTGTACAAGTGCGGCCGCAAACGGCAAACAACCTGTCAACGATTAACTCCGGCGGCCCGCTCCAAGGTCCCGCCACCCAGCACCCTGTGCGGGACACGGCGACCCCCTGCCCCTCACCCGGGGGCCCTGGGTGGCCGCCGGGAGCCCGCACACCATGCCCCGCACGGGGGCGGCGGCGGTGCCGCGGGTGGCAGGCGGTGCGGGCAGAATTGGACGGTCGGGGCTGCAATCTCAGCCTCTGATACACCGCGGGCGGCTCAGTCAGACAAGCGGCGGCACCGCCGTATCGCCACACAGCACTTGTCCCGACACACGCCCTTAATGAGGGGGCGTGCTAAGGGGTGACTGGGGTGCGGGGGGGACACTGTGGGCACCACGGACACCCCTAGTGGGGCCAGGCTGGGCGGGGGCCACTCGGGGGGGCTCGACGGGAGTAGACTGTTGGGCACTGGAGGATATGTGGGATAANCGGGCCGGGGGCGGCGGGACCGCACCTGCCCGCGGCAGCCCCGGCGGGGCACAGCGTGGGAATCCCACTGGAAATGCAACCAAAATAGAGAAAGAACTCAGGAAAGAGGGAGGAGGAGCCCGGGGCGTTCCTGTCCAGCCCCGTGCCCACTCGCTGTCCTGCCCGGGAGTTGGTGGGAGGAGCGGGGGCCCCGGGGATGGGCGGGCAGCCTCCTGGCCTGTTTGCCGTAGGTAAAGATGTTGTGCAAGAGCCAGAGCTCAGGAACAGGCTGTACTAAGCTAAGCAGCCGTGGCCGGCGCTGCCTCCAGTGCTCAGAAAACTACCCCATCCACGACCACGCGGACCAGAAACGCTCTCTTTGTTAATGACGTTAATTGTGAGTTAATTAGGCGCCTGAAGGCGAAGAGGTCAAAGACGTGGGCACGTCGAATGCAGACAAGCTGATGAGATGGGCAGGACTGAGCCAACATCCGGATGGCGGGAGCAGGGTGACGCAGATGCTGGCACAATGCTGGGGTCAGAGACCTCGCAGCCCAGCAGTCTGCACCGGTGTGATGGAGGAAATCAAGCTCAAGCATCAGTGAAACACCTCTGCTGTCAGGAGGAACAGGGTGGTGCAGAGCAGGCTTCCAGAGCCCGCTTTCCCCAGCTATCCTGCCCCAGGAAGGGTTGGCCCTATGAATAGCTCAGCCTCATCACTGGATGACCACTGCAGTGCAGAGGCCACTGGGCTTCCAGGCTTGGACTGACAGCAGCATAGGCATCCCTGGATCCAGCCTGCTGCTCTTGGAGAGACAAAACCCTCTGGTCTGAGTCAACTGCCAGGAAGGTCATTGGCAGTGGGTGAGCACAGAAATTCTTTGTGCTGCTGCAGTACATGGCAGAGGGGGTTGCAGCACAGGACGTAACAGCTTGTCCTGACTGCCTGTGAGGCTGCTGTCCTGTGTCCTGGTTGCTTCAGGGGTGAGGGGAGCAGGACCAGGACACTGCCCCAGCAATGCACAGAGCAGCACCCCTGCCCTCCTGCTGGCTGTGGATCCTGGAGCAGCCAGGGGCCATTCACCCCTCCCCATGCCAGGGACACCTTTGCAGCTGAGTTCCCGTTTGCTTCTCTTTGCAGCACTGAACCTGTCCCCTGAAGCAGAGGATGTCCCACAATTGTCACACAGATGTTAACTGCACATACCCTCTGGAATACAGTGTCCCTTGGGCTTTGCCAGGTCTCCAAAGAAAAGCTCTTGATGGCCAAGGACACCATGGGCAGATGGCAGCCTTGGGACTTTTGCAAAGGCAGCAGCATAATAACATGTTGTCTTGTCACCAGCTTGCCTTGGGGTCCTAGCTGGGTTGGCCATGCTGGCACATGTGGTTGCAGGCAGATGGGGCCATGCAAGGATGAGAAGGGGGGACAGAAGACCAGAGCAAGCCCCTAATCTGGGACAGAAAGGCATTGCCCCTTCAAGAGGGCACTAGGCACTGCAGCATGGTCAGCTGGTGGTGATGCTGGTATCACCAGGATGGACCTGTGGCCACCAGGCAGGGCTGACCCTGCTGCTCACCCCACAGCAAGGTGGCTGCTTTTGGAGCTGTGCTGTGAAGCACCCACATTTCCACGGAAACCTGTCCCCATGGCCTGATGTTGGTTACTCTCAAAGCTGGTCACTAAACGGGGGCAACTGGTGGCTGCAATGGAGGGCCTTGGGACTGCTGGGGGGGTTGGGCCAGAGGGGTCAGGGATGGGGAACTCTGAGTGGGGCTGTGGGTCATGGTTCAGGGTGGGCAGTTTCCAGGGGGCAGGGAGCAACTCTGCCTGTTGGCATGGAAAAGGCAGCCCCATCCCCTGGGCAAGAGCCCAGGCACAGGGTCTGGGGCAGGGTACTGAACAGGGTGATGTGGCAGTGGCACACCAGCTGCAAGGACACCCTGGGAGAGCAGGGCAGCCCCCTCACTCAGCCCCCTCACAGCCTGTCCCCCTGCCTGCCCCCAGCGCCCCTGGCTCGGGGCCTTGGCCCTGGCTCCACTGTCTGCACACTGCCTGGAGGCGATTCAGCCCCCCCTCTCCGTGCCTGGTTTCCATGGCAACTCCAGTTGAAATTACATTAAAAAGAAATGAAACCAGCAGCTTTTCTGTTTGGCAAGTAGGGGGAGGGGAGCTTAGCTGGGAAAGACTGGGGAGGGGGTGCAAAGTTTGCAGAGAGGGGGCCGTGGCACAGATGAGATCCCACTTGGGATCTCAGTGCCGGGGGCAGGGGCAGAAGGGATGGGGGTGTGCAGGGACACCCCCCACCCCTCCCACTGTGGCTGGCACTTGGTGATGGGAATTCTGGATTGTATGGTGTGAGCTTGCATTGTGCTGTGCTGGGGGTCCAGCACTCTGACATGGTGGGGTGATACTGGGATCCTCCTGCTGCCTCTGTGGGGTGGGTGCCAGGCACATGGAGACCATCCAGACCCCCCGCCAGCAGGCACAGCCATGGCTGGGATGGCTCTAAGCCAGCACAGGGTACCCCACCCAGACTGGTAGTCCCTGGCCCCTGCACGCTCCAAGAAGAGGCGAGACACACCGCTATTAAAAATATCACTTCTGTTTTATTTGGAATTTGTTACTCTGCGCGGGTGACAGGGTATAAATACATTCTCCAACGAGCATCCTCACCCTCAGCCCGGGGCAGGGCGGGGCCGGGGCAGGGTGCAGGGCAGCTGATGGGCTGGCCCCGGGCAGTAGGGCCAGCAGGGCCATCGGTGGGCTGGCCCCAGGCAGCAGGGCCAGCAGGGCCATCGATGCACTGGCCCCAGGCAGCAGAGCCAGCCGGCACCGGTGCGTCACGGCCGCCAGCATGGGCAGCGTCTGCCAGCCGGACCGTCTTGCACAGGGACAAGGTATGGTGTCCCCACAAGGACCTGTCCCTTTCTCCTGCCTCCCCAGGCCCCAGGTGCCGGTGCTCATCACCAGGGGCTGAAACTGGGGTGCCCCGTGTAGGATCTCATGTTGCTTCTTCTCCATACCCAACTGCACCAAACCCACTTGCCTTGAGCCACATGTGGTTCGGTGGCCACACCAGCACAGCAGATACCCCAGCCCCAGCACAGGTGCTCCCATCACCCCCAGAGTCCCTGCTCAGGTGTCTATCCTGGCTGCATGTCCTGGATGCCAGAGCTGGGATCACCCCACAGTGGGCTAAAGGCCCCAGTGGAAGTAACATGGGAGGCAGAGTTGCTGTTGGTGAGCAGCTCACTCTGCTCCTGTGACCCCACCCCTGCCGCAGGCTGCAGACCACTGGCTCTGCTTTTGGGCAGCAGCGTGGGCAGGGAGGGCACAGCACGGCCCTGGGGCAGTGGTGAAGGGGTGTGGGATGCTCCTGGGGGAGCAGGGCAGGGCGGGGAGCCTGCGGGGGCTGTCCTGGGTTCATGGGGGTGAATGGACGTTGCTCAGAGCAGGTGATGCCCACGTGGGGTGGTGGGTGGCACTTGGCCAGTGGTGGCAGTGGAGGGACCGGGGCGGGGGGGGTCGCAGGCGGGCCGTTGGACAGGCTATTTGGCTGAGATAGGTGGGCACGGGTGACAGAGGAGGGAGAGTATCAAAAAATACAAAAGAGCGCGGCCCCGCAGCGCAGGAGGCACTGCCCTGCCTGGTGCCCACCCACGGCAGGCGGGCGCCGTGGGGGGCCGGCACCGTGCGCACACGCTGGCTTCTAACTGGCTTTTTATTTTATATCAAGAACACTTGGTTTTAAAATCTTTACAAAGGACAAAACGCGGCGACTCCGTTAGTGTGTAAAGAACTAAAGATCTGCTTAAAAAACGTCTCTGCAAAGAGAAATGACTGACACAAAAGAGATTCTCTGCAGCGCAAAGAGGGGCAAAGGTGCCAAGTCTCCAGCCCAGGGCCCCCTTCCCAGGGTCCCTGAGCCCCGGCACCGGCCCCAGCGCCCGCACCCAGCACATGGCCAGGTCCCCGGACCCTGCCCGTTCCCTCTGCCTATAGCACCATGGCCCAGGGCCACTTCTCAGCACAGTGAAGGAGCCTTTTCCAGGGCTGCCAAGCTGCCTGGGGATGCCTGGGCACTGGTTGAGAGGGATGCCCAGTCCCGCTCCTCGTCAGTCCCAGGGTGCTCAGCGGGCTTAGCGCTGGGGATGTGATCGCCTCACTGGGAGGCACAGCCACGGCACAGGGAGCCCCTTGGCCACTGACAGTGGGGTACCCCTGCCCACCTGCACGGGTGCAGGGTTACACCGTGTCCCCCCTGCACCCCACTGGCGTCCCGGGGCAGCCCGCAGGGCCCTGAGGCCGGGAGAGTCAAAGCACTTCTCAAAAGTTAGATAGGAACAAAAGAAAGCGCCGGGGCCACACCGGGACCCCACAGGTCTCTGGGCTGGGAGCTGCACCATCCGTGGGTGCTGCACCATCCGTGGGTGCTGCCCCTCCGTCCGGGGGCTCCGTCAGCCCCGCCGGTCCCTCTGCCAGTGTCTGCTGCGTGTGTGTGCGTGCGTGCATGCGTGTGCGCCGGCGGCGGGCGGCTATACCCTGGTGGTGGAGTGTGAGTGCGGGAGCCCCGTGCTGTTGAAGCCGGCGGTGAAGGTGTTGTAGGGGTGCAGGGTCTGCAGCCCCACCAGCGAGTTGGGGATCATGGTGATGGTGTTGGGGGTCATAAGCGGGATGTCATCCGGAGAGCGGCGCAAGGTGAGGGTGTAGTCGGGCAGAGCGGCCAGGCGCAGGGTGTCGTGGGATGGCACAGCTTCACACTCATGGTGCCCCTGGCTCACCTGCAAGGAGGGCATCTCCTCATCAGGTGCGTGGGCGATGTCGTTGGCGGCGCCGCGCTGCGGGCTGGGCTGCCGGTGCGTGTCCTGCCGGCGCTTGTCCTTGCGGTAGTAGAGGGCGGCGAAGGCCAGCACGTTGAGGAAGAGGAGGGAGGCACCCACAGCGATGGTGACGCTCAGTTCAGTGGAGTAGTCGCGGGGGCTCTCCAGCAGGGTGCCCGCCTCTTGCTCTGGACTCCACTTCTCCTTCCCGTTCTCGCTGTTGTAGGCGGGCGAGATGGCGGGGCGCTTGGTGGTCCAGATCTTGCTGTTGGGCCGGCGGGTGATGTGGGAGTTCTGCGTGGTGTCGGGTGGTGGCACTTTGGTGGTGGTCGAGGTGTAGTGGAACATATCGTGCAGGTTGTACAGGTGGGGAACCAGGTGCTTCCAGAAAGCCACCTTGGTGGCCCGGTAGTGGTCGCGGACCCGTGGCTTCAGCCCGATGTGCAGATACAGCTGGTCACGGGGGTTGTACTTGGACCAGGCCACCTCCTCAAACCGATTGGCCTTGGTGTGGATGAACTTGGTGTCCTGGGGGACAGGCTTGTTGGGGTCCCTGTGAAACACAGGCAGAACAGAACTAGCACTGGGAAGAGGCAAAGAAGCAAGGAGGGAGAGCTGGGTGCAGAGACAGAGGCTGCGGGGACCTTAGCCAGTGGTGGTACAGGCTGTGCTGGCAAAAGGTCCTGCATGGCTGTGCAGCACCCCAAACCTGGGTTAAGTCTCACCCATGATAACCACAGCCAACCAGTCTCCCCACCCCTGTGCTCAACTGCATCCTGTCCCAGGGGCTGCCCATGCTCTGAGCTTCTTGCTTTGTGGTGGATGCCATGACCCCCAGTGAAGGTGCAGCACACAGACGTCTGGCAACAGGGGACTGTCCCCCACACCAGGCATCACAACCCCCACCCCCGACACTCCATGGTCTCAAGGGGTACAGCTGCAGTGAGTGTAGACACCCAAGGCACAGCACCCATCCCCACTCACCCTGTCTTGGCGAAGTTGGTCCAGTAGGTCATCACCACGGCGCTGAGCATGACGTCGTTCTTGGAGAAGTTGCAGGGAAAGAGGTCTGTGGGGCCAATCATGGGGATCCCAAACACGTAAGGCACCTCATCCCCGTGGGCTGCGTCGGACCATGCAGGTTTCATCAGGCTCTGGCAGTGGTGGTAGAAGGCGTAGAAGTAGGTGGGGGAGCCATAGCGGGCGTGCAGGTCGGCTGTCACCACTGATGGCTCCACCCACTGGTGGTCAGTGAAGAGGGCCACCAGAGTCTTGCGGCGTGTCTCAGGGTTGTCCCTGTCTGCCCAGTCCGTGTACATGAACTTGATGGTCTCCCGCAAGGTGTCCTTGCCCTCGGGGTATCCGTACAGGTTGTCTACAAAGTTGGAGACTGAGTAGTCAAAGTCACTGCCTGAGACGCCATCCTCGGGATCGACCACGCCCTCCACAAACTTCAGCCCCTCACCCTGGTTGACCCCCAGCATGATATCATAGTTGAGGAACTCGCCCTGCTCCATCAGGATCTCCGGGTCATCCGGGATCACATCCCCATCAATGACTGGCCCGAAGGCCACGTGGTAGCGAGCCGGCTGGATGTCTTGCTCCACCAGCTCCTTGGCACTCTTCTGCCGCAGGCAGTCCACCATGTCCACCGTGTCCAGCACATTGCAGCCCACCTTGTCGGCCAGCATGCTGGTGTACTTCACGGGCTGGTAGTTCACTGCCCAGCTGGAGAGTGCGGAGCCGCTCTGGATGATGGCCCTCTGGAACAGACCTGCAACACACGCACGGAAGGGAGGAAGCTCTCAGCAGGGTTCCAACACCCCAGCACTGCAGTGCAGGGTGCAGCATGGAGAAGGCACTGATCCTCCTGTACCCCTGTGAGGACCCAGCACTTCAGCCCACACGTGGTCTTGACTCCAGGCTGTGCTGCCTGCTGAGCTGGGCTCCCACGGGGGGCTCAGCTCAGGGCCACTGTGAGGGTGGCAGGGTGACAGCTGGGCATGCAAGTGGGTGCTCCCTGAGGATCCCATTGCAGGGGATGACCAGCATCTTTCTGTCCTGGTGTGGGGAGAAGAGGGGCCCTGGTTGCTTCACAGCCTGGCCGTGCTCAGCAGCCCATGCTGCCCCAGCCACTCCAAGGACATGTTGTCTGAGCTCTCTAGGGGCACACGCTGCCCCTGGCTCAGCATCATCCTCCAGCCCTGGTTGGTACCTGCTTCACTGAGCAGCCAGGCTGTGGGTTGGCAGCAGTGGGAGGGTTAATGCCTGCTCGAGGACACTTAACCCTGCGTGTCCCACCCCAGTGCTTTGTCAGAGTCCCCCTCGACCCCCTCCCTGCTGCTTCCTGCCCAGCTGGGGCTGCTCAGTGCCAATCCGGCCCTGCAGGAGCACGCTGCCAGATGCACAAAGAGGGCCTTTCTGCCACCAGGAACACAGAGGGAGTGGACTTTCGCCCTGGAAAACGAGGCCACAAAGGCCCTGGCCCAGGCAGAGAAATGCGTGGCTTCGCTCCAGTCCCATGTCAATGGTGCTTGTGCTCAGAATACAAAGGGTGGTGAGGAAGCAGAGCCTCTGGAGCTGTGAAAGGCAGCCAGTCTGGGGTCCCTGCTCTCTGACCAGCCTTCTCCTGCACCCCAAGTGCTGCCTGCACCCTTGTCAGACCCCAGCACTTGCTCACAGCGAGGGACTGTTTCAGGTGATCCCTGAGTGGTGCTGGCACAGCAGTGTGGTGGTCGGGGGCTGCCGCCAGAGCCCTGAAATGCAGAGAACTCCTCTGCAACCAACGCTGAGCTGCTCTGCAAGGAAACATGCACCTTTCTGCAACAGAAGTGTTCAGAAGTTCCTGGCTCCTGGCCATCATGTCCATAGCTCTTGTCTGCACGCACAGTCCTCACTCTGCCAAGTACCTGACGTACAGTCCCATGCACTGGGACAAAGAGAAGTCACAAGCTCCGTTTGTCACCTCCCAGTGCCCTAGAAAGCCATACCCAGCTTACAGGCTGGAGACTGGCCATGGGTTTGCTTGCTCTGCACCATCGTCCATGTGCCAAGGAGCCAGGATGGGGTATCCTGGCTCCAAGGAGGTGCTGTCCCAGCAGCAGCCATACTGCCCCTGCCAGCAGCATCACTTCCCAGACAGACCCACTAGGCTGGGCTCTGCCCCTGCCCACCACTGCCAGGGGAAGAACTGGGCAGCTGATGTCACCAACAGTTGGTCATGTCCCTGATGGAGCTCCTTTCCTGTGTCTCTCCATGGCCATGTCCTGATCCAGGAGGACCCAGGAGCCTGTGAGAGCCCAGACTCATCATGTCCTCCTCCTCCATGCCAGCACCTGGCTGAAGCCCAACAAGCACTCCAGGGAGGCATCACCACCCTGCAGTTCACCCCAAACCTCTCCAGCCTGCTGGGGCCCAGGCAAGGTGATGGAGCTCTGAACTTTGGTCGTTAGTGTGGAATCCACCTGCCTACAACGGCTGAGGCTGGCAGGGGAGATGTGGATCTCACAGGCAGCCAGACACAGTGTGTGCTGTACCAAGCCTCCAGTGTCTGCCTCTTGCAGCACCTGGCAGAGCAGGCATAAATAAGCAGCTTCATTAATAGCTTTTGATTACCATGAGTTTTATTCTGATGCAATAAAACCAAACCCACCTGGGTCTGCAGACTGCATCTTAGCATGGCTCCCTCGCCGTGTTCCAAAGCTGGCTACCTGTCTCTGGGGAGATGGGTGCTCTGGCACAGGGGGGGTTTGAGGTAATTTTATGGCTATTTGGTTTTATGAGACACTGGCTGCAGCACTGAGCACTCCCCTCACACCTTGCAGCATTTACAGCTCCCCTGCCACAGCTGTGAGAGTGGTGAACACCCAACACCACGGAGGTGCAGGGGAGACCACACCACAGGCATTGGGGCCAGGTGGGGCAGCAAAGGATACAGCACTGAGGTGCAGGAATTCGTGGCAGAAAGCACAGTATCACTTGAAAAGCGCTATACTGGCAGGACTATTTTTTGTGTCTGGAAAGTCACAAGGAGCAGCCCTTCCAATCCACCCTCAGCCTTTCTCCATGCTGCTCCCTCCATCCTGGGCCACCTGGGCAGCCAAGTGCACAGTCCTGCATTCCTGTGATGGAAAGGAGCACCCTAAGAAGCACTGTGAATGCATTACACACAGCGTTCCCCCACCAGGCTTTCACACTCAATATGGGCAGAGAAAACACTTTTTCTTTCTGCAGGAGCTTTCAGCCTGTAAAAGACTTCCCATCATTGGCCATCAGCCCTGCTGAGGTTCCGAAGGTCTCCATTCCTGTGCCATTCCCAGGCTGTTGAGCAGGGCTGCAGCTCTTCACATCAGCTTCAAGTGCAATTTGGTGTGTGTCTCTGAGGTGCAGACTCACACCTGTGGCTCCTGCCCACACATGTCCCTTTCTCCCCTGCATCACACCTGGGGACACAGCCCTGGAAAGGGCTGCACCCTCATATAAAACCCGTGAGCAGGTTCCTGGCAGGCTGGTCCCCTGTGGACCATATTCATTTCAGGCTTTGCTCCTACAATTTCCTTTAGGAAGTTTATTGAGGACCTTTAGTCCCATGGTTAATTTTTTTTCCCCCCAGTGCTTGATGTAAATGTCTTTGCAGGTGGCTTACATGCATTTGCTGTTATTCCAACACAATCTTATTCCAACACAATCTTTTAGCATAAAAAATTCCTTACTTTATCTAGAGTAAACACTCTGCTATATTTACAGATATCAATCATACTACTTCCACCTGTGTTTTTCTAGTTGCAGCACTTCCAGGTCGCCCAGTCTCACAAGATGGGGCCCTTCATCCCTCCCCAGGCTCAGGTCTGTCTTCCCTTCTATTGCAATATGAATACCTTTCCTAGTACTGACATCTGTGTTCCTGGTGCCCTGTATGATGCCCTACACCCCCTCCACACCTGCACATGGACTAATCCAAGCACCAGGACAGAATGCCATAGGAGGGATCCCAACCTCTCCCCACACTGGCCCCTGTGCCCTGGGAGCACCTGCTCCATCTCTGGCTCCCACATGCTCTGTCACTGGCCTCTCCCTGCCCAGGATAAGAAGGTTTTACTTCCTGGCCCCAGGTTAGGCTCTCACCAGCAACTAATTAGAAAGCAGCCTTGACTTTGTTAGGCTGGGCAGGAGGACCTGAGTGGACTCCCTTCCCCAAGGCAGCATCAGCAGGGTGTTTGCTCACAGTTGCAGCGTCCTCAGGCCCAGGTGGCACCTACCTTCCGAGTGGTGGGAGAGGGTGAGCAGGCTGACACAGGAGGCACCGATGCCGGAGCCGAAGACGGTGATCCGCAAGGGATCTCCCCCAAAGAAGGCGATGTTCTCGCTGACCCAGCGCAGTGCCTGGATCTGGTCCAGCAGCCCGTAATTGCCCTTGGCAGCCTGGTCCCCTGTGCTCAGGAACCCTGAGGGCCAAGGGGAGCCCAGTTAGGGATGAGGAAGCAGGGAATGTTTTGAATTCCCACCCCACCCCCCTTCACCAGGCATAGGGGAGCTTCTATGGGACCCTGTACCACCACAACATGAGACCCCACTAACAAAGAGAATCCTGTGAGTTCTAAGCTGGAGCAGGGACACCATCAAGCTCCAGCCACCCTCTGCACAGCAAAGAGGGGTGAAAGGCTGAGAGTGCAGCTCCAAGCCTTGGGGAGCCTCTTCAGCCAACAACAAGCAGTGACACTGTAATGGGCACAAAGCTCTGTCCTACCTATACCACCACCTCTGCTGAGAATGGCTCAAGACATCTCACACATGCTCCAAGGAAAGCTGAGAAAGATCCAGTGGCTGCAGGCAGGCCGAGTGCCTGCACAGCCAATGCTTTCCATGGACCAGCGTGGACTGGAGGAGGCTCTATAAATGTACAGAGAGGGGCTGAGCAGAGAGGAACTGACTGCAGCTTAAAATATGAAGGCTCTCAGTGAGGAAGAAGCTGAGAAACGCTTTCAAATAACAAAGAGAACACCCAAGATAAGTTATCACTGTTTTTGTTTACTTTGACTCTAAGCAGGAAGCCAAACCCATGCTCCCGAGTTAAACCCCAGGCAGGTAACCCTGCAGGGAGCAGCAATAGTGCTGTGCTGGCACTTGGAGGTGGTCTGGCTGGGTGTGGTGCACTACTTCCATGGAAATGATGAAGGCATCACTCAAGTCTAATGTCATACTGTGATTCATGTCACCTATTCATCTTAAAGCCCTGATTTTTAACTTTAAAGGTCTTGAATAGGGTGGGGTTTTTTACTGAAAAGCTTATTTTCTATGGAGTAACTGTCATCTTCTCCAATAAATATGGGGTCTGGAGGCCATCAGAGGGATGTGCTGACCCCAGGTACCAGCTGGGAGCCCAGCTGCCAAAGGAGTGCACCATGCTTGGCTGTATGGCTAGTAAGAGAGCCAGTCCTGACAGCAGCTTAGCTGGGAAGGAGCTTTTCCCAAACCTCTGCACCTGTTGTTCTCCCTGCTGCTAAGGGAAGCAGCAGTGGTGCTTCAAACAAGTCTCCTGTGTCTCAGCCCCTGGGGGTTTCTGCTGCAGCAAGCAGGGGACTGCACTGCCTTTTGACCCTGTGTCCTCATGCTGCCTCTCTAGGTCACCAGTGCTCCTGGAAATGGGACTGCACCCTCCTCTACAGAGCCCCTGACACCCTTCTATGGTCCCCTCTGCAGGCAGCCAGGCCATGGCGGGTGGCTGAGGGGGTCCCAGCAGCTCAACTGGCTTGGAGAACAGCCTGTGCCCAGGGAAGGAGAGCTGCCAGGTCCCCAGGACAGCCAGGCATTTCCCGCTGGCACCTCACCGCTCTGAGCCCTCTCAGGAGGAGATGCTGGGTAAACACATTTATTATTCATTTAACCACAAACCAATATTTGCTTTCAGTTGAGCCAGTCTGTGTAAATGAGCCGGGGTGGGGGGGCCGGTGCCAGGACCCAGCCTGCGCTGCCACCGCGTGCTGGGGGTTCTGCCACGTGGCACCGCGCCTGGCAGCCAGGGCCGAAGGCCGGGGCAGTGCCCACCGCGCACCCCCCTGGCCCCACGCCC
>VXBX01000226.1:46516-77899 GCA_013400415.1 Scytalopus superciliaris | reverse complement strand
GCTGACGGCACAGCCCACACCAGCCAGCTCATACCCAGCACTCCAACGCGGTAGTTCAGGGTGATGACAATCACGTTGCCATAGCTGGCCAGGATGCTGCCGTCTATCATGTTCCCCGTGCCCTCCATGTACGAGCCACCGTGGATATACACCATCACCGGCTTGGCCCCGCTGTCCCGGATGTCTGGAAGGAGAGGTGGTTAAACACAGCACCGCACCGACGGCCGCAGCACCCTGCCCGACAGGCAGACCAAGTACAAGGGCAATGCCAGCTGCCAGGACCAGGGAGGGGGCTTAGGAGCCAAAGCCAGAGCTCTCCTGGGGGGTCACAGCGTGGACCTCCAAAGCCAAACACCAGTGAACCAACCCTGCCAGCCCTTCTCTGGGCGGCGGCAATCACTGCACCGTCCCCACGGCTGTCCCTTCAGGGGTCTGAGCACGTGTGGGAGGGACACTGGCTGGACCCCGCTGCTCTCCCCCAGAGCTGGGCTCTGGCATTGTACGGGAGCCAGACCAGCTCTGTTGTGGGTGGGAGCTGCAGAGTCCAGCCCCGGGATGCAGCCCCATGTCCTGCCTTTGGCTGGACCCAAGCGCTCCAGGAGTCCTGGAAGCTGGCATTGTGGGGGGGGGCAGGGATGGGGGTGTGCAGGACCTAGAAGGTGGGGGGGCCACTGACGTGTGCTCCAATGTCTTCCTCTCTCACCCCTCCCCTTCCCATTCCCCTGGGAAGGCAGAGACCTGCTTGCAGTCTGGATGTGAACCCTTGGCACCCCAGTGTCCAGACACAGACATGGTGATGAGGCAGACGGTGTGTGTGTCAGGGAGGTGAGCACAGCATCTGGACAAGGACAGGGATGAGGCATGGAGTGAGGATGGGGAACAGGACCCTGAGGGCTGGGGAGGAAGGACTGCAGGAGCCATGGGGACAGGGAGCAGCCACGCTCCCTCTCTCAACTGGTCCTGTCCAGGGGACATCCTGCCCCTTCTGCCCCACTGGCCTGTGAACCCTCATGGAGTCATGGCCATCCACAAGGGAACAACACCCATGCCTGGGCTCCTGGTGCATCTGGCCCATGTCACACAGAGGAGGTGGTTGCACCAGTCATGGACACAGTGCCAGATGCCAAATGCCTGTGGTGCCCAGCCCTCTCCTGGGCTGGCAAGCCAGCACTGATGGACTTTGCCCTCCCTCATGCTCTCCCGCACCCAGTACCTTGCTCAGGTGGGCTGGCAGTGCCTGCCTGGCCCCAGCTGCCCCAGCCAGGTGGTGTTCCCTGCCTGCCTCCCCTGGCTGCCAGCCCCCACCAGAGTCCATGCAGGAATGTGGCACAGCCACACCATCTCAGTACCAGTGCCCAGTTGGGGTGGACACGCTCTCTCACACCCACCTCACCTCTGCCTATGTCCACTCCTCCCTGTGGCTTGCCCATTGCAGGGGGCTGTGGCCCATGGCATGGCTAAAGGTAGCCTCCCTTCCACATAGAAAACCTCTTCCCTCCAGGAGAATGAGGTTATGCCAAAAGCAAAACCTGTGCTGGCCCTTTTCCTATTGCCAGGACGTAACCACACAAATGCAGAGAGACCAGGGGAGCAAGAATATGCTTGCAGCTGCTCCAGAACAGACATTGCCTGTGCAGCAGAGCTACATCAGGACAACTTCTTCCAGGGCTACCTGCTTGAAATGTGTAGGGCAGGAACATCAGTGCCTGTGCCCATGTCTTCTCCCTGATGCACGCTCCCACTGACACACAAAGGGATATCCTTGCAGCAGAATGTCAGCAATGTGTGGAGATGTACCAGGGAATAAACAGCTCCTAATTGCTGCAGCACAGTTTGGTGTGTTGGGATTTAGCACAGTCAAGTCACTTAGGCTGAATGCCAGTTTACACCCTGGTACAAGAGATCCTGGGGCACAGGTTAGCGGGAATAAACAACGGGGTTTTAGTACTGCCAAGGAAAAAGTTTTTCATCTATTTCCCAGATCCTAAATGCCATCTGCCAGGCTGTGTTTGAGCTGCCCTGGGCCTTCTGCACACCCTGAGGTTTTACTGTCCTCAGCACATTAGAGCTGCACTGTGGCCGACCCTTCCTCCTATCTCCGCTTTGCATCTCTGCAGCCAAACATGCCAACTCCATACCCTGCAGACAAACGACCCCACTTTACTAAAAATAGTCTATCCTGCAGCTAGCTCGGCCCTGGTGTGCGTCTAGAATCACATCTGCTTGAAAGCCCACTTGCTCTGCCTTGACTGGTGCTGATGGTCTGGTTGCGAGCAAGACCTCACTGCCACAGGGTGAGGAAGTAGAGAAGTTAACAGAAACCAAGTGGACTTTCGGTCTCCTGGGCATGGCCAGATACCCTTTGGGTGCTGGCACAGCCACCCTGGGTGGGTGCCCGTGGCAGGGCCAGGCAAGGGTGGAGGGGGAAGTTGCTGGCTCCCAGATGCATTTATCCAAACGGCTCCGGAGGGATGAGGCTGGAGGTGGGATGNCTTTGGCTGGACCCAAGCGCGCCAGGAGTCCTGGAAGCTGGCATTGTGGGGGGGGGCAGGGATGGGGGTGTGCAGGACCTAGAAGGTGGGGGGGCCACTGACGTGTGCTCCAATGTCTTCCTCTCTCACCCCTCCCCTTCCCATTCCCCTGGGAAGGCAGAGACCTGCTTGCAGTCTGGATGTGAACCCTTGGCACCCCAGTGTCCAGACACANCTGGAAGCTGGCATTGTGGGGGGGGGCAGGGATGGGGGTGTGCAGGACCTAGAAGGTGGGGGGGCCACTGACGTGTGCTCCAATGTCTTCCTCTCTCACCCCTCCCCTTCCCATTCCCCTGGGAAGGCAGAGACCTGCTTGCAGTCTGGATGTGAACCCTTGGCACCCCAGTGTCCAGACACAGACATGGTGATGAGGCAGACGGTGTGTGTGTCAGGGAGGTGAGCACAGCATCTGGACAAGGACAGGGATGAGGCATGGAGTGAGGATGGGGAACAGGACCCTGAGGGCTGGGGAGGAAGGACTGCAGGAGCCATGGGGACAGGGAGCAGCCACGCTCCCTCTCTCAACTGGTCCTGTCCAGGGGACATCCTGCCCCTTCTGCCCCACTGGCCTGTGAACCCTCATGGAGTCATGGCCATCCACAAGGGAACAACACCCATGCCTGGGCTCCTGGTGCATCTGGCCCATGTCACACAGAGGAGGTGGTTGCACCAGTCATGGACACAGTGCCAGATGCCAAATGCCTGTGGTGCCCAGCCCTCTCCTGGGCTGGCAAGCCAGCACTGATGGACTTTGCCCTCCCTCATGCTCTCCCGCACCCAGTACCTTGCTCAGGTGGGCTGGCAGTGCCTGCCTGGCCCCAGCTGCCCCAGCCAGGTGGTGTTCCCTGCCTGCCTCCCCTGGCTGCCAGCCCCCACCAGAGTCCATGCAGGAATGTGGCACAGCCACACCATCTCAGTACCAGTGCCCAGTTGGGGTGGACACGCTCTCTCACACCCACCTCACCTCTGCCTATGTCCACTCCTCCCTGTGGCTTGCCCATTGCAGGGGGCTGTGGCCCATGGCATGGCTAAAGGTAGCCTCCCTTCCACATAGAAAACCTCTTCCCTCCAGGAGAATGAGGTTATGCCAAAAGCAAAACCTGTGCTGGCCCTTTTCCTATTGCCAGGACGTAACCACACAAATGCAGAGAGACCAGGGGAGCAAGAATATGCTTGCAGCTGCTCCAGAACAGACATTGCCTGTGCAGCAGAGCTACATCAGGACAACTTCTTCCAGGGCTACCTGCTTGAAATGTGTAGGGCAGGAACATCAGTGCCTGTGCCCATGTCTTCTCCCTGATGCACGCTCCCACTGACACACAAAGGGATATCCTTGCAGCAGAATGTCAGCAATGTGTGGAGATGTACCAGGGAATAAACAGCTCCTAATTGCTGCAGCACAGTTTGGTGTGTTGGGATTTAGCACAGTCAAGTCACTTAGGCTGAATGCCAGTTTACACCCTGGTACAAGAGATCCTGGGGCACAGGTTAGCGGGAATAAACAACGGGGTTTTAGTACTGCCAAGGAAAAAGTTTTTCATCTATTTCCCAGATCCTAAATGCCATCTGCCAGGCTGTGTTTGAGCTGCCCTGGGCCTTCTGCACACCCTGAGGTTTTACTGTCCTCAGCACATTAGAGCTGCACTGTGGCCGACCCTTCCTCCTATCTCCGCTTTGCATCTCTGCAGCCAAACATGCCAACTCCATACCCTGCAGACAAACGACCCCACTTTACTAAAAATAGTCTATCCTGCAGCTAGCTCGGCCCTGGTGTGCGTCTAGAATCACATCTGCTTGAAAGCCCACTTGCTCTGCCTTGACTGGTGCTGATGGTCTGGTTGCGAGCAAGACCTCACTGCCACAGGGTGAGGAAGTAGAGAAGTTAACAGAAACCAAGTGGACTTTCGGTCTCCTGGGCATGGCCAGATACCCTTTGGGTGCTGGCACAGCCACCCTGGGTGGGTGCCCGTGGCAGGGCCAGGCAAGGGTGGAGGGGGAAGTTGCTGGCTCCCAGATGCATTTATCCAAACGGCTCCGGAGGGATGAGGCTGGAGGTGGGATGTGACCAGGCTCAGGGTGAAATGGGCCCAGGTGCCCGAGGGCTCCTCTCCTTCCAAGCTGCCATGCTTCCTCCCTGCCCTTGCTCAAACTGAGCTGGAGCAAACTTCTCCTAAAGCAGAAAAACCCCCATGAGCTTTCCCCGCCATCAGGAGGAGGGGAAGGTCCTGGGTGCCCTGCACAGCCGGCCAGCCTGCCCCCCACCCCGCGCAGCTGCCTGGCACGGCAGACAGACACACACAGGGCTCCCTGGGGATGGCAGCGGATGGCGGGCAAACGGAGCTGCTTTGCGTGTCATGCAGTGGCAGCCTCGAGCACACAAATACCTTCGTCTTCATCACCGTCATTATCCGCTAAGTCCTCGCCCTGTTTCTTAGCGCTGGCTCCTAGGGACCAAACACGAGGAGACAGAACAGAAAGGAAAACAGAAGGAAATAAAAAAAAAACAAAAACAACAAAAGAAAAAAAAAAAAAAACAAACCCAAAAAAAAAAAAAAAAAAAAAAAGAGAATTCAAAAATAGCATGATAGCAGAGACAGTGGGGCCAGGCCTGTGCCCCACAGCACTGCTGGCTACTCACACTGCACCTCTCCCAGAGCCAGGGCAGTGTAGGGCACGGGCAGGACTGCCCCAGGAGCTACGCCAGGATGCCACTTCACCTGGACCCCTTCCCAGATCCTTGCTGGGGAGGGCCAGGGTGGCAGGGAAGAGGCGAGTGGGGCTGTGGCAGCATCAGCACTGTTGGTGGATCAGTCTCTCAAAGCACTGGCAGATCCTCCTGCATCCCAGCCTGGCCCCTGCCTGGTTGTGCACCCTCAGCTCCCTGCTCCAGGCAAGGCTCCCTCTCCTACCACTCAGGTGCGAGCAGAGCCAGCTCTGCTGCCACCAGGGACAACTGTCCTGTGCCACCAGCAGAGCTCATACAAAGGGTTGCCCTGCACAGCCACTGACCACCAGGCAGGGTCCTGCCCATCACCCCCAGGTGGTGCACGGCCCCCTGTTGTGCCTGGCACAGCGGTGTCACCAACCACTGGTCTCACCACATGAGACCACCACAGCAGCTGGTGCCATCATGACAGGAGGTTCCCTGAACTGCTCAGCTCTGTCCTGCACCAGCTCCCTTCTTAAAAGACAAGTTGCATGTTTTACAGAGGATTGTGAAGGCACCAACCAGCTTAACTTGACCAAGGCAGAACCGTAAACATACTGGTTTCTATAACATCCCCAACACCTTAAAATAATTGTGAGGCCCTTCAGCAGCCATGGCCCTCTGGAATGCTGCTGTGGACAGTGTGCAGTGAGCGTGGCACTTCCCAAGCTCCATGCAGCCAGTGGGAGCCAGGAGAGGTGGCCTGTGGGCTGGCAGGGAGCAGGGGTGTTGCAGACCTGTACCAAAGCCCCATTCCTGCAAAGAATTGCCTGTCCATGTGGGCACAAAGTGATGCCATCCCTGTGCCCTGGAGCCCTGAATTTCAGGAAGAGACAGTGCTCTCCTTATTCCCTCAGAGCTGCAGACCAGCACCTGCAGTCCTCTGCTCCCTAATGCATGCAGCAAAAATAAAGTTCTCCAGGTGATGATCACCTCTGGGGTGACAGTAGAGTTTGTCCCAGACAGAACTACCCACCTAGTGCCTGTGACTTTCCCCTGAGATGCAGAGCCCCAGCATCTCACCAGGCACCCAGCTGATCCCAGGGTCCTGCTGCTGCCACCAATGGGCTCCATCACCACCGCTGCAAGGGTTTGGCACAGCCTCCAGTAAGGCTCCCTTTGGCTGCAAGGAACTATGAGACTAAAAGCACAGAACTGGCCAGGAAGACAAAATCAGGGAGTTGTCCTCACTGTCACTCTGTGAGTGGCATTCTGCAGGTGACACAGGTGGTGAATAACAGAGATGGCAGCACGGAGTGGGACAGTATTTGAATTTAAAAGGAATCTGTGGTGGGGGAGTAAGAGGTCTGAAATGGCCATGAGGCAGCTCCACTAGGGAAGAGACCTGCAGAATACTTTAAGTAGCCATGATCTGCTGAAGTAAGTCTGGAGAAGCAGCAATCAGATATCTAGAAAAATCCAGAAGGCATGAAAAGTTTGCAGAAGGTCACATAATACTGGGAGCAGAGGTATGATGAGAGCTACAGCAGTATCCCAGCACATGAAAGGCTGCTGTGAGGTGGTGAGGTGGAAGAGCAAGTCCCTCTCTGCTGCACAGAGCACAAGCAACTGTGAAGCTACATGAGACAGGATGAGAAAAAAATTTTCGTGGCAGAAAGGACAGGAAAGCTCTAGAAGAGGTGGTCTGGGGAGGTGTTTAAGACCAGGTGAGACACACTGCTAGGAAGGGGTGAGGTAAACCTGTTCCTTCCCAGTGCAGGGATGGATCAGCTGTCCCCTGTGCTATCCATTATCTTCTCCAACTCAGAGTTCACCTCATGACCTACCCCTGCCATGCTGCAGCCCTGCCTCCTCACCTCCTGCTTCACCACCCAACCACTCCCTGAGCATCTCACATCACTCTCCTCTTTTCACCTAGCACCACTCTCCTCCCTGTCACCTCTTGCCCCAGCATCCCCCCCTTCCTGCTGAACCCTTCCTGCACTCTCTCCCCAGCCCACCAGCTGCACACTTGGTCAGGCACGTGTGGCCGCTCAGGCTCTTTGCAGGAGGCTGCAAGCTTGACCTACTGTGCCTTCATTAGGAAGAGCTGCAAGCCCAGAAAGCACTTAAAGGACGAAATACTCATGCAATATTTGCTAACCGGTGCTACGTGCCAACCTCTTGGTACTGCTCAGGGATAGGGATTTTCCTCTAATGAAGACCACAGGCAATGAGCCTTCATCCACACGGTGCTTCAGAGCTGGGAAGCTGATCACAGCCAGCTGGAGATCATTTTCCACTGCCAAAGGCCCTGGTGCTGTTAAAACCCTGGGAGCAGCTGGGCTGCAGCCCTCCAGCCTGGTCTCCTTCAGGGGACAAAGGTCTGCATGCAGATGAGGATGGAGGAATTGGCTATAAGGACCTGTCAGGCTGTAAGAGAGGGCAGTGGGTAACATCTCTGTGACCTGAGCAACTGTCCTGTCTGACCAGGGAGAGATCCAACTGGAAACTGCTGCTGCAGAGTTTAGGGATGGCTGGGACAAGCCTAAAGCAACCTGAGCTTCAGGCACCACAGAAGAGATGGCACCTGAGGAGCCGAGCAAAGCAGGAGCACGGTGATGCAGGCCAGGGTAGAGGGGAACAGCAGTGGCATGTGTGTGTGGCAGATGCAAAGCATGAGTCTTACCCACCAGCAGGAAGATGCCAGGGTGGCTGGGGTTACTGCCAACACAGACTGTTGTGACCAAGTGGGCTTTTTGCCTCTTGCTGCAATGTTCACCTCCAGCACAACCCACCAATGTCCCACAGCTTGTGAGAGCAATCACAGCTTCACTTCCCTCACCTACCCCTTGCACTTTGCTCCAGTATCTCCTTCCACTGTGTCTATTGCCATCCCAGGAGATCTTCCTCTGCACTAGCAAAGGCCACCATGCAGAGCCCGGCATCACCTACTCTTGTGGGGATGAGTTTAAGCCTGTGGATTCACAGCTGAGAAAAATGAAAGGGCTCATGGCTCTTATTCTCCTTACCCATCAAAAGCACCCTCCACTAACCCAGTGTGAATGTCTGTTGTGCCACTTCAACTTTAAGTTGACTGCAAAGTGACATTGTTGAGGCTGATAGGAAGGATGCATATGCTCTTATCTAAAGGCTCTAGGAAGATTTAAGTCCAAGTTCAGTAAGAAATAAAATCACTTCCCCTGAAAC
Organism: Scytalopus superciliaris; assembly: GCA_013400415.1. Lineage (NCBI taxonomy): Eukaryota > Metazoa > Chordata > Aves > Passeriformes > Rhinocryptidae > Scytalopus > Scytalopus superciliaris. The sequence goes on along the minus strand of VXBX01000226.1, from coordinate 69,511 downwards.
AGGGGCATCCATGCTGGATTTATGCTATCTTAAGTAAACCATGCCAACAGCACTGACACCAGTGCAAACAGAGATAAAGGAGGGTGAGGAGCCTAAGTCCTTGGAGCCTTCATTCTCAGCATGGTGTGGATAAGAGAAAAGCAGGAGCCTGAGCTGACACCTTTCCAGATCCAAAAGCCTGTTCAGGGTGCCTGTAGGCAGCTCCAGCACTCCCTCCTCTGTTCAGGCTCCCCGGGGCACCCAGTCCCACAAAGCAGCCACGATACTGCAGGGAGCAGGAGCTGTCTGATGGCTGTGTGCACCCAAAGGTACACCTGCTGCTGGCCACACCACTCAGCTGCTTTTCTGGCAGTGACAAGGAACAGGACCAAGACTGATGCAGCTGTTGAACTTGCTGCTGCACAGTCCCACAGGTAGAGGCAACCCCACCGGGACCTTCCAGCCATCAGCCCTTGCTCCAGGACTGCAGCACACCTTGGTGCTGCCCAGCCCCTCCCTGTCCCAGAACGATGCAGAGGAGTTATTTCCATCCTTGAGCGGACTCCGTAAAAGCACTGCATCTTCTCACGCTCTGCTGCCTCCACCAGCACAAACACCTTACCCTCACCTTTGCAAATTGTTCCCCGGAGCGGAAGCAGAGCACCAGGGCGGTGGTCTGCTCACGGCCAGCTCTGCAGAGCAGCAGGCTTTGAGGGGGCTGGGAAGAACCTTCCAGCAAGGAAGCACTGCAGAAGTTATGCAGCTGTAGGGAAGCCTCAGCCAGTACTTGGACAAGTCCACTTCTTGGAGAGCAGCGGAGAAGCCACAGTGCTTTTCCCACAGAGCAGCTGAAGCACATCCAGAGCCTAGGAGCTGCTGGGAGCTCCAGCCACCCTCGCACAGCAGAGGAGGATGCTGGACCTGCACATTTGTCTCTGCAGCATCGCAGACTCTGCATAGCCCCAGCCAGAGAGATTTGGGCAGCCGCTAATGAATACCAGGGAGGGCTGCTAAGTGCAGGGCAGCCACATTTTTTCCCCTCCAAAAATGACATCCACCTCCTCATGCCCTGCAGCAAGGCTTGCCCAGGCTGCTGGTGAAGGGAAGGGAAAATCATCCTGGCACCTGCCACAGCCAAGCACAGGTTGGAAGTGTTGGCAGCACAAAGCAAAGGGCAGAGCTGCATTTTGCACATAGGTACTGTAGTGTGTGTGTGTGTGTGTACATGGTCTTTGGGTGGGTGGGGTTATTTTCACAGCAAAACCTGAGCCTCAGTGCTGTCAGCTCTCCTCACACCGTGCATGGCTAGTTATTCTCAAAGCACCACTGTCCTGTCTTGCTCCCAGAGAAAGGACCAATGTGTGTGGAGGAGACTGGCATTTAGGAAATTTCCATATAGGAAATTACTGTGGGCAACTGGGCAGGGAAACAGGGATGTTTTTCTGTCCCAGAGATAAGCTATGATAAATTCTCAGATCTTTGTCTGCTATGAAATGTACTGAGCTTAGGGGTGGCAGAAATTCATGAAAACTCCAGTAAGATGGGAGCTGAGGCATTTTCAACCACCAAAATACTGTTCTGCAAAAAGCAGAGCTTTTCACTCTTGGTATGTTGCCTTAGAAATAATAATCATGAATATTCCAGAATGAGCCAATGTTCAAATTTTCAGCCCGAGGAAATCAGCACTGCAGGTAGATTATCCTTACCCCAAACATTACTAACCCAGGATACACAATGAGGGATGGAGGAGCCTGTGTGTCTCATCACAAGTGGCTCGATTAATTCAAGCCAACGGCCACCGGAGCCTGGACGGAGCTGGAGAGCACTGCCAGTGTCTGGGTGCTTTAATTCCTGGCACGTCACACCTGGATGCCCAAAAGGCCGGCACGGGGGATCAGCTGGTCCATGAGTCAACAGAGCCCAGAGGGGGCAGTGGGAATGTCCCCCCATAGCTCCCCAGGAGGTGGCCAGAGACAACTGCAAATGGCCTGCGAAGAAACCCTGCCCGTGAGCGGAGCCTGCAGGGTGGGAAACCCAGGAGATGAGCACACCCTCAGGTGTTCGGCCATGCCTTATATTGTCCCCTTCTCCACTGGCAACCCGGCCCCCGCTTCCCTGGCTATAGGGCTGGGGGTGCGGGGGTCTGCCAGCCCTGGCAGCCGGTGGGAGGGCCGGGAGAGGAAGCGCTTTGAAGTGGCTGGTGATCACTGGCACAGCCGGCTCCGGAGGCAGCGTGCAGAGACTCCCTAATGCGCCAGCCCTTTCAGGGGCAGCCTTGGCACTCAGAGAGATGGCGTGTGAATAGCCAGGACAGCAACAGGAAAAGCAAAGCAAAGAAACCAAACAACAGAACTGGGGGAAACGGCTGGAAGGAAAGCGCTCCCCAAACCTCCAAGCCCAGCTGCACTGGCCCCGACAAACCCAGGGTTGCAGGGAGGCAGAGGTCGGGATGCAGGGACTCTGCTGCTGCAGGATACCCAGGACAGCAGCTTGTGCCGGCCAGATGCCCTGTACTGAGCCTTTCAGAAGAGCTTGGCTGCCTGACTGTCCACACGTTCATCTTTGGGATGCACAGGGCAAGCCAGCTCTCCCTGCCTGCAAGGGCGCTGTGTGGTGGGATGGGTGAAGCATCGTGTCCAACACGGGCTGAGTCAGCTCCCATTTGCAGATCTCTACTCCCTGGTCTGTGCCACTGGTTGGGAACACAGGATCTCTTAGGGGCAATAGGGGAAGCTGAGTGGAGACAAGGCAAAGCAGAGATGTGTCTGAACTGAAGGTGCTTGGCTGCCCACAAGGCAGCCAGGGCTCGGGGAGAATGCTGTGCCATGGGCTGGAGACCAAATCCTCACTGGCAGGGCTGGCACAGGCATGGGGTGTGAGCAGTGGGGAGCAGCCTTGGCAGGAACAAGGGCTGGGGCACAACATGGGAGCATTTACACAGCCGGGAGAGGTTTTATGCTTTTAACCAAGAAACTCTGGATGCAAAATGACCAGGGATGGAATCGGGGAAAAGCTCAGCCCAGGACAGGCTGCAGTCCCCTATCACACAGAACCTTCCACAAGCAGGTCTGTACACCCCCAGTGGGGGATGCACCCTAAGGGATGGGTGCATTTAAGTGCTATCTGCCATCAGAGGCTTTGCCTCACACCCAGAGGCTGGGAGGCTGTTGGTGCCAGTGGGATGAAGGTGGGAGCACAGGCTCAGCCCAGGAGAAGCTGTTCTGAAAGGCCTGGAGCAAGACGAGCATCCTCATGACCTGACCCCAGACCTGTACTCCCAGCTGGCTGGAGCATCCGTGGGACTCCTCCCAGTGGGAAGTGGGGCATGGCAGGGTAGGCTGCTTGGAGGGCCCATAGTCTGGATGGCGGCAAAGAGAGGTGCTGGAGGAGTGTGCTGCAGGCTGGGGGCCAGCCAGGCACCCCCTCACTCTCACTCCCTCTCTCTTTCCTCTCTGTGCCTCTCTGCCGGTCGGCTTGCTACATACCTCCTTTCCTACATATTTTCTTGTTGGGCTTTCGGGTGCATTCCTTGGAAATCCGTTTTACTGTAAAATGAATAAAAGACTACAAAATAACAGGAGGCTCCACTGGTGGGAGTGGGCATGCAATCACAACCACACTGCTACCCTCCCACCGCCCCCGGGACCGCGGGAGGTGGGGAGGGAGCGTCGCCATGGGAGGAAAACTCTGGGCCAGCCGTGCTGGGCGGGAAGGAAGGCATGATGCATTCCGTGGCCAAGGGCCCCAGAGACACAGGAGTGGAGCCAGTCAGCCTGGGAGAAGCCACTGGCCTGCCAGGCTGCTCTGCTGTGCACAGCAGACCCACTGCGGGTCCCTTCCAGCCCGCTGCAAATCCCTGGGGGCTTCCCGTTGCGGTGAGGCTGGGGTGGGCACGTGGGCAGGCGCTGCCTCCTCTGCCCTCTACTTACAGTTCAGGTGGGATCCCCTACAAAGGAAAAGGTTAGACAAGGAGGCACCCAGTGCTGCTCAGCCTCACCCCAACGGGACTGTGCCCCACGGGTCCCCAGCACCCCAGACTCATCGCTCTGCCACTGTCCCACCGTCGGACGGAGGAGCAGCCAAGCGATGTGTCTGCCGGTGCTTCCCAACCTCCCCTCCACACCAGAGCCCAGAAAAGGGCTCTGTGGTCCCCTTCTTGTGGGAGCATCTTCCCAGGGAGAGGCAGAGAGTGTTCCTCCCAGCCGCAGCCCACGCCCACAACTAGCGCATGGACCTGGGGAGGGTGGGAAGCGGGGAGGAAGGACGAACTCGAACCAACTCAAGACAGAACCTGGCACTCGGCGCCTGGGGAGCACAAACCAGCTTGTCACTCTGTGGATCTGCGGTCAGAGAGTCGGATTCAGATTTAGCAATACAAGAGAGGAACCCGTGACGATGCCATGGAGGTGGAGGGGTGGGACCAGGAGGCGTGGAGGAGCAGGAGTACGCGAGACAGAGATGGCAGCTGAGGGCAAGAGGGCAAGCTGCGTGGCCAGAGAAAGCTTTCCACAAACAGACAGCATGCTGCAGGGTCCACAACCACATGCTTCAAACACAACACCCAGGTGAGACCAACCACTGATGGGGAGGGGTGGAGTGATCCCCCCTCGCCCTCCTGCGGTCACCCCAGTGGGGACTCACCATCCTCCGTTGGGATGTAGATGTTGAGGTACAGACAGTCCTCGTTGGGGTCCTGGATGTACGTAGCCACGATATCCAAATTGGAGGTAAACCAGATGGGCAGCATGATCTCAGGAACGGCGTTGTGGATGTTCTGGGGGCAGACTGGTGAGAAGTGGGTAGCGTTCCTGATGCCTGACCAGGATGGTGGTGGCTCGGGGGGCATGAATCTCTTCTCCCCAATGGGGGGGGCGGCATAAGGAACCCCCAGGTACTGGTCCACGGGCCCCAGAATCTCACTGGGCAATGGCACACGCACCCCTCGTAACTTCCCATAGTGTGTGTTGACAGTTGGCGAGTAGACCTGGCCCTCCATCTGCACAACCATGGAGGCAAAGCTCAGGACCCAGAGGGTGAGACGCAGGTCCCAGCTGGCCACCAGCTCAGGCACTTGGAGAACAGGGGGGAAGAGAGGGTTTCTCCAGAGTATCAGCCACATTGTCTGGGAGAAACAGCACCAACATCCAGGCCTGAAGCTCCTGGGGCGAGGGCTCAGGGCATCCCCATCACACCAAGCCTCCAATTTGCCCACCGGGAACAGACGGAGCAGGAGAGCCAGGAGTCAGGAGCGCGCAGCCCAGCCACACCTTCTGCTGGGTGAGTCGGGAGCACAGACGCAGGGAGATGTGCCACTGGCTCCTCACAGCCTCCCAGCTGCCCGCTGCTGCCTGCCTGCCAATGGCCCAGCCCGGAGGTGACTGCTGATACTGTGGAGAGATGGAGGGAATTAACAGCAGACTTGCTCTGGGAAGAATCGCAGACCTGCAGAGCAGAAGGAGCCAGGATGCCTGGCTGACCCTCCCACCCATGGGTGCTCACTGGCTCTGCCAGCACCCAGACTGGTGGCTCTGGGAGGAGGCAAATGTGGGCAGCACAAGTAGAGCACGTGCAGACATAAAGAGTGTGTGCCCGTGCCTGCAGAGCCTGTCCCAGCACTCAGGGGCCAGGGCTGCCCCTGGTCTGCCCAGGTAAACCCCACAGCCATCCTGGGCAGCAGCACAGTGCCCCTGCCCCATGCTGCAGGAGGGTATCAGCAGCAGATCACGGGGGCCAAGATAAGCGGGGCAGTGCCACATCCCCCCTCCACAAGGAGCCTGTTGGACACCACTGGTGCCAAGCATGGCCCCAGCACAAGTGCCCACTGGCATCTCTCCTCTCCTGGCTGAGGTGGAGCAGCCTGCACTCGCAGACCCTGCAGCCTGTGCTCCTTGCCTGGGCCTCATCCCGGCATTGCTTCCCTGTTCTGGTGCCACACACCAGCAAACCAGTCCCATGTGTCCTACCCAGGCACCCATCTCGCCCACCCACACACCCTCCCACCAGTTTCCCCCCTCCACGTGCCACTGGCAGAAATGGCGAGACCCCAGGCAGGACCCGGGAGCTGGACGGGCAGGATAGGTACAGTCCCAGTGCATCCCGAGCATCTGCCCCGGCTGCCCCCAGGGCACCCCGGCACGGCGTGGGGAGGCAGCGCTCTGCTCCCGCATCCCCCCGCCCCGGGGCTGGCAGCATCAGGGGCAGCAGCTGCGGCAGCCCCGGCGGGGCCCGCGGGGCAGGGAGGGCACTGCAGATGGGGACCCGCGGATGTGTGTCAGCGAGGAGCGCTCCTGTGCCAGGGAGCCCTCGCCAGGGGCTGTGTGGATCCTCAGCGCTCTGCCCTTCACCTTCCCGCACCGCCTGTCGCATTCGCGGCTTATGTAAGTGCCCGCCCGGCTCCCCCCGCCGGCGCCGCCGCTCCCGGGGGATGCGGGCAGGGCAGAGCCGCGGGGGCTGCACACGCACGGTGTCCCCTCGCCACAGCAGGGCGGGCACAGCATCCCCCCGCGGCCGGCTCCGCTCCTCGGTAGGTGGATCTGCAGCCGGGTCCCCGCGAAAAGCCGCTGCTCGGTGGCGGCTCGGAGGATGCTCGCTCCTCCTGGCTCAGCCGCACGTCCTCACCCTGGCAGAGACAGCACCTCGGTTTTGCCCCAGGGCATCCTTACATGCCCACCCGGTATTCCGCTCCCAAGCTCAGAGGGGAACAGAGTTGCCTTGAAATTATTGGAGCACAAAATAAGGGCTGTATGCAGATGGGAGGACGCAGCTCTGGTGGAGGTTCAGCTGGGCAGGGATTCCACAAATGGAGAACACCTCATCCAGCGAGGAAAATCCGCAGGTAAAACAACCACCACCACCAAAAAAAAACCCCTCAAAACCCAAACACCCCCAAACAAACAAACAAAAACCTACAAAAAGTCCCTCACCAAAACACAACACAAAAAACCCCACAGAGGGTGTCTCAAATCTGTACTGCATATGTGCAGGCAATTCACTGCTGGTCATTAAAGAAATGGGCCCATGCTGTGCCTGCCCTCCTGATATGCCCAGAGAACTCAGCAGGCTCAGAAATCAGGGTACAACAGTAAAAAGAAACACTCAGCCCAGAAAATCATGTTACTGCGTTTAGCCAGCCCAAGTAGCAAGGCCCCACAGGGCTGGGCATGAAGACAACTTTCCAGAGCCTGAAAAGGGTCTGCAGGGAATGCCAGACACGGGGGCAGTACAACTGATGAAGAAGCAGTCACACCTACTGCCCCATCTATGGCACAGGGATGACCTGGGGGCTATCATGGCCAGGGCTGATATTGCTCTGTCTCTGACCACCATCATCTCTGCACATTATTCCCCTCCACCTCTTCCTGCCCCACCAGGCAGTGACAGAAATACACTCAGCAGGAGCATGGCACATCCCACAAACAGATGTCAAAGTCTAAGAAAGAAAAGCTGTATCGAGGGACAGAAATACACCTGAGACACCCAGAGACCCCAGGCTCAGCTCTGCCCACCACTGCTGGAGCTGCCTCCGCAGCACAATGCCTTGGCTGCTTTGCTCTGCCTGCAGCTTCAGAAGAAAACCATCGTTCATCTAATATTCCTTTCTGCAATGCTCCTCCCTCAGCAGAGAACTGACCTCTGCCTAACAGCGACACCCCAGGGGTGCAATGTTGGCCCAGGACCTCCCAGAGCTGTATTCCTAAGTGGTATCTCAAAGGTGCTTCAGACCCACTGCTCTGCCTGACACTGCTGGAAGGGAAACTGCCCAGTGCAAATCTTCTGCTCAGGTTCCTTCAGGTACCGCAGGTTAGGATAAAGCCAATTATTAATGACTGTCATATCTAATTTGTATGACTGGAAGCTACAGGCAGCTTCCAGTCTTTATGTTAGTGCACACAGTGCTCCCTGCAGAGCCATTTCAACCGATCCGTCATCATTTTCTGTCTGCAGGAACACCACAGCCCTGCCAGCAGTGGCTGACCAGCTGATTTCCCAACTCCAGAGCTTCCTCAGGGCTTCAGCCACAAGCTGCCATGGGCACTGCTGCTCCACCAACTCCCCCAGCCAAGTAATTTCATGGCATCAGGCAGTGCCACTGCACAGCTGCCTGACTGGGCTGTGCACACCAGTCACGGGGCTGAATTCACACCCACTTTGCATCCCTGGAGCGGCTGCACACCCAGCATAATCACCCTGTCCTGACACAATGAAGAATCACTTTTTACAAAACACAGCAAAAAAAAAGGCTTCTTCTACAGCTCCTCAGAAATATGTTATGATGATATTCCTTTGGGTTTTTGTTTAATTCTCTTCCATGGTTCCTTTAATAGCTTTTAAAGAAACATGGAAATCTGAAGACAAAAAACATAAGCTAAGATAGAATTAAAGTTCCAAGTTGCTTAAGTTTAGCAAATGATGCTGCAGGCCTTAAAACTGCCTCCAATTATGAGTTTTACAAAGCATGAGGCACAGAGGTGAGTTACGTTAGTGATGGCCAAATATGTTCAGATATGGAGATGCACAGTCAAGGCCCAGCAGCCTAATGTTACCCTGGAGAGCCACAATGCCTTAACACTCAAATCCAGATCACAGTATTTTAACATTTGTAATTTCACATTCGGTTCCATCATTTTTTAAAGACTCTTTCCCTCCATCTGCCCCTGTCCCTGCAGTACAGAATAAAGGCACCCAAACAACCTCAGTGACATGCATCTAAGCCTTCCTATATTTAGATGGTTTTTCAATTACAAACCCAAAATATGATGCAAACCCTATATCTGGGATTCCCTGCGTTTCAAATGCCTGATTTGGGATGATTACAATACTCCTGTAACACATCTGATACCCTCATATTGCTGTTCTGTGCTCTGTGCTTTCTGATGTAACTTCATGTTAACATAACATTTAGGATGGGAATTTATTCTTAATTTAATACTGACAGAGTGCCATGAATGCCCAAGCTTAGCCCCCTTCACTATGGGCTTTGCATGTGCCTTGTGTTGCTCCCTGCTCCCTCTACACCTCTTAAGCTTCCCCTTGGTCTTTCAAAGCATGCAAAATAACTGGGAGAGCTGAGAAAGGACATTTGGTTCAGGGAAGCAATTCCCCTCGCACCCCATGGGAGGTGGGAGCAAAACTTTTCCAGTTTTGCTGCCTACAGCACTCTCCTTTTTCCCTCCAGCAGCGAAGCCAAACGTGTCCCCCAGTGAAGATGGGCTGCAGGGAGGCAGCCAGGAGCTGTGCCTGCCAACTGGAAGAGAAACGGGGCTGGGCTGGGCAGATATGGCCAAACTGGGAACGCTCAGACAGGCACACAGCGAGGAGCTGGGAGGATAAAGACACCACAGGCATCCCAGGTCGCTCTGCCAGGCCGCTGGTGGGTGAGCGGAGGAAGTGAGGCTGCGAGCTGTTAGGGATGTTATTCATGTGCTTTGGAAAACAAATGCTCTATAGGTATTTCCACGGCCACACTGTCTGCCAGACGGCTTCCTCCTCAACAAAGAGACGCTCTCCATGGAAACCTGGGCGGGTGGGATCCTCTGGAAGCCTCTCTGGCAGATGCATATTCAGGCATCTCAACACCAGCCAGACAAGCCGGATCCACACCTCCTCTGGCAGGCAGCCGAGGAGATGTGAGCAGACAGCCTGCTCTCATATTGGACCCTTCATGGGGGCCCAGCCTCCTGCCCTGGAGAACTTAGGCTGACACAACCCCAGGCTCATCACGCTGATGCCGTGGCTCTATGTCCCATGTGGTACAGAGCCAGGACAGACCGAGACCTCAAACCACCCGGCTGGCACGGACAGATGATCTCCTTTCAAAGGCAAGCAGACAGGATGTCCCATTGCACCCTCCAGCCACTGTGCCTTGTGCAGCTTTGCTCACCATCTGAGCCCATTGTATTTTAATGACAAGTAGCTGGAGGCCAGCTCATGCACCCCAGAATAAGCATACACCTGGCAAGCAGCGTGAGAAACCTCCGCCTTCTCTTTCCCAGGGTGAGTGAGCTCCAAACCTTTCCACCAGTCTGTGCTGCTGGAGCTCAGGTTGGTGTCCAGCTCTCAGCAGCACCTGCCAGATGCACTCCCCACCCTGCCAGCTTCTGCACTGGACAGCAAACCCAGCTCTCACCCAGTCCCATCCCACCTGGCCTATGATGCTGCAGAAACCCCACAGGAAACCCAGGGGAGCACAGAAGCTGCAGCACAACTGGACTGCTGTGCTTGTGTCTGTGTGTCCCAGCAGCTCCTCAAGAGCATCCCTATGCCTGCAGGTCTTGGCTCACACCCTCTGATGCTTCTGGCTTGGGTCAATGCTTAAGGACAATACTACAGGGCAAAGTTGGTGGTTAATACACTATGTATTGTGCCCAGTGGGTTCTTTTGACCCACCCCAGGTTGCCCATCCATGCCACAGGCAGATGTTTCCTGGTCCCTCAGCACTGTGGGGACAATTCCCAGGATTTCATGTCCATCACAGAGCTGGTGCACAATAATAGATGGCTCACAGTTACACTGAAAGGGGCGTGTAGGGTTTCAGAAAGGTCTGCCCTGCTGCTGCTACTGCTCTGCTTTTCCAACGGTGACCTAAAAGACAGAGCAGAGTATGTTTCAAAATGTGCATGACACCCAGCACTTTGGAGGCCAGAATGGGAGTTTGACATGCTTCTGACAGACTGCCTGAGAGATGATGGGCAGGGCTGGAAGTCATTGGGAAGTAAAAAATGGCACAGGCAGACCACAGAAGAAAACATAGCAGCATTTCTGCCACATGGGTCATGAGGGCTGCAGGAGAGTACAAACTGAACGTGAGCCAGCATATCATTCCACAAAAAAAGACTACAGTAGGATGTGTGAAAGGCCAGCTTACACGTGAAGCAATTACGCTGCTCTCCTTTTGGCTCATAAAGACACACCAAATAATTATACTGTTGTCCAGAGAACCAGTTCATTCCCCAAAAGATTTGTACCAACTGACAGAGGCCATGGGAGACCAGCAAGATCACCAAAAAGCCTTGGACAAAAATCTGGAAGAGTGGGATTAGTCTAGACGAGACAAGTCAAAGCACAGAATTTTATACCATGTAAAGGCCACTGCAAAAAGGTTCAGAACACTCTGCCCTTTCGTGCTAGGTAGGAGACACATTTGTATTAAACAAGGAGAGTCAAGCGTACACCAGGAAAAGTTAAAGCTCCCCATGACTATCTGAAAATGGTGGCACATGGCAGATGGATGGACCGAGTGACCCCCAGCAACCCCTCCAGGCCAGTCCCTGCCCCCATTCATTCAGCATTTATCACTGTCTGGACACACAACAGCCACCTTGGCCAGCACTTAGGAGGCTTCCCAGTACCCTGGAGCCCAAAACACTTGTTTTCCACTCTGCCAAGGTCTCTCCCAGAATCCAGTGTCCCCCCAAATCACTCTCCTCCTGAGGCACAACTGCAGCCCCTCCAATATCGAGGCACCTCAGACCCTCTAATGGGACAGAAGGAAAAACAGTTACAAACCTCAGCCTTGTTTGCTTCAAGTGCCAGATACATCCCTGTGACTCACAGTACCACCAATATTTAAAGCAAGCTGAACATCACAAACCTATGAGACACTCCACTGCACATCCTTTGGTCTGGGGAGAGGATGAGAGACCACGTGAGGAGTGCCAGTTAAGTTCCTCAATGCTGCAAGAACATATGTGGGACAGAAGCTCTTTGACAACTCCCAGACACATGCCAAAATCCTCGAGAGCTCCATTCAGAACAGAAGAATGTTACTCAAAATCCCTAGAAACAGGCAATTTCAAGAGCCACTTCTGCTGTGGTGCCAGTGTCCTCCTGCTGCAATATGGCCTGTCCCCATTTGCTCCATGGCCTTTAATGAGTCCTTCATGAAGCAGTCAAGCTCACCTTGGGAAGGGCACCAGGGGCAAAGCACACCTTTTCCCTGCCCACATCTCAGCCTTTCCAGACATTTTTGGTGTTGAATGCCAGCACGCTGTTCGATGCCCAGCTCCAGAAGACACGTTTCCCAGCAGGTGAGATAGCCTGGCTCACTTCCAACGCCTGTTTAGCATCAAGAATTCCAAAAATGGAGGAGGTTACTCAGTGTCACTGAGCTGTGACTGGTGGTGCTGCTGAAGGACAGCCAGTGAGCATTGCAGCAGGGACAGTGTTGGGGTCAGCTGATTCTGATACCAATACTGCTGATTCAATAAGAGGGTGGCCACTACAGAGGACCCAAGGACAACTGTGCTTGAAAGCCTGGGCTCTTTTGGAGTGGGCTACATGCTCACCTTGAGATGGTCTAGATTTTGACTGACCTTCCCACTCAGAGCTTCCCAGGAGCCTGGTGGAAAGCTGAGACAGGGCCATGTGGCACAGCCAGCAGCTGCTGTGTGAGCAGGAGGAGATTCTGCTAGGATAGGAAGAGGGGAGTGGCAGCAGCCTCTCGGTGGACCATCGGGTTCCCACGTGGCTCAGGGATAGCTCCTGGAAGTAGGTTGTTTAGTGCCACGTTCTGGATAGAAATAATCTGGATTATCTCACGTTACAGCTTTCCTGACCCCAGCACGAAGAAACGGCGGCAGCTTTTCTCTCCCTCACCTTGCTCCTCGCACAGTTTCAATGTACCAGCGCCTGCCCGCAGGGGCGGAGGTTAATGAGAACGGCTGTCCGAGCGCCTGCACAGCCCGGCCCCCGCACAGCTGTGCCCGCTCACATCTGGATGTGCATCGCCGTGTCCCGGTGCGGAGGGAGCGATGGCGCCGGGCGGGGCTGCGGGAGGATCCCGGAGCTGTCCCGTCAGCACCGCACCGGCACCGCCCCGCACACGGCATCCCCAGCACCAGCGGGAGGGAGACCTCCTGGCCCTCGGCAGCCTCCTGGGGCAGGGAGGTGGAGAGGAAGGCGATGAGCATTTCTCCCTGCGATCCAGTGGTAGGACACGAGGGAATGGTTCGAAGCTGCAAGGGGAGGTTTACACTGGGAAGCATTTCTGTACAGAGTGTTGCCAAGGACTGCAACAGGCTTTGTAGAGAGGTGGTTGATGCCCCAAACCTGACGCTGCCATTTGGACAATGACCTTAACAACATGCTTTAACTTTCGTCAGCGCTGAATGGGTCAGGCAGTTGGATTAGGTGACCATTGTAGATACCTTCCAACTGACATTATTCTATTCTATTCTATTCTATTCTATTCTATTCTATTCTATTCTATTCTATTCTATTCTATTCTATTCCATTTTATTCTGTTCTATTCCATTACAATCCATTCTAAACAGTGCTTCACTAATAAATGGCAGAATTACTCCAGCACTGGCTTTGAGCAGGCAGGTGACTGACAAAGCAAAAGTGCATCCACAGAACCCTGGAATTTCCAGACGAGTACTCAGGAGCGAACTGACAGACAATCTGCTTTCAGCAAGCCCTTGGCACCAGCACAAAGTTCATGCCAAGACAACTTGCTCACTCTCCCACACATCACAAACAAGCACCAGGCACCTACTTTAAGGCAATATAATCTCACTCACAAATCTGTGATCAACACTCCACAGCTAGCGACTGGAGTGCAAATCTCACCCAGCACAGAGAGAGCTGACTGCACAAGCAGCATTCCCCTCACTTCCTTCTCCAGCTTTGGCAAGCTGCACACTGACATTATCCCACCTGCTCATCACCATCCCCCTCACATCTGCCAGAGTAATGCCTCCTATGTCCTCTCCCAAATAACTGCCCTGGAAACTACCATGGCTAACAGGGGCTGTTTTTAAGGTTAACATGGATCATTATGACTGAACTGTTTTGGGGAGCAATTACACAAGCACAAGGCTCTTTTCAATAAGGTTTTAAAAGTCTATGTCCAAACACATTCATATTTCTTACATGAGCAAAAGCAGGTTTGAAATCTAATAAAGAAGACTTTGGAGACCCAGAGAGGCTGGGTCAATAGAATGACACCCCCACTTCTGAAATGCCCTAAATTAAATATGAAACCCAGCTGCTTCCCCAGAACTCTCTCATACTGCAGTCTTTCAAGCTCCTTTCTGTACACCCAGCCATGCAAAGGACATGAACCTCTCCCAACCAACCCAGCCACGGGCAATTTGCACAAAGCTCTGTCTTACCCAGGCCACCACCTCTGCTGAGAATGGCTCAAGACATCTCACACATGCTCCAAGGAAAGCTGAGAAAGATCCAGTGGCTGCAGGCAGGCCGAGTGCCTGCACAGCCAATGCTTTCCATGGACCAGCGTGGACTGGAGGAGGCTCTATAAATGTAAGGAGGTGGGCTGGGCAGAGAGGAACTGACTGCAGCTTAAAATACATGGACTTCCTGCAAATGCGAATGGAGAGAGTGGGCAAAAAACCCAAGAGTGCTCTGAATGGGAACAACTACACCCAAAATAAGTTGTCAAAGTTTCATTTTCACTGACTCAAAGCCGGAAGCCAAAATCACTCAATCAAAGGTTGTAATCCAGACAGTGGCTCTCTGGTTTCAGCAGCAGAGCTGGTAATGGATTGTTTTCTTTGCCAGCACCTGCCCTAATCACCTATTCCTGCTTAACATCACTGATTACCACTGTTTGTCAGCTCAGCAAGGTTTAGCAGGGCAGGATTGTAAACCAGGTCATGGAACTCAGGACAAAGTACAAAGATGAAGAAAATAGCTGGAGACAAGCAGGAACTCACTTCTCCACAGAAGCTGAAACATGACATGATAAGTTTTCTTGTGCAGAGATAAGGTTATAAGTTATCTGGCAATATAAGCACCGCATTTCTGTACCAGCTGTTACCACTCCGTCTGGTACCATGGGACATCAAAGCCATGGGGCAGGGTGGCTGTATGGAGATAGCACATCCCTGTGCATTTGTGGCTGTGGGCCATCCTGACAGAGCCACCTCTCCAGGGTCTAAACACAGGCAGCAGAGCCATATGTGCTCCCTCACAGAGCAAGAAAGCCCAAGTCTTGCAGTCCAGCACCAAGCTGTTTGCTTGTTGTGGGGTGTCAGTGCTCAGGAAAGCTGTCCCAGGAGGTGTTTGAGCTCACATTACCTCCACTGTCCACACCACCTCCACCTTGCTACAATAGTCCCTACTTGCAGGTGAAACACCAGGCAGGCTCTGCACAGACCTAGGTGCCCAGAGCCTGGGATGCAGGGCTGTGAATCCCATGCTCCCTAGCTTCCCACAGCTTGGAGAACTGCAGGCCCTGTCCTATGCCAGAGAGATGTCCTGACTGAACTCCAGACCATCACCCTACTCAGAGAGTGCCCCAGCAAATCCCACCTGACACAAGCTGCTGAGTTTTATGTTAGTGCCAGCAGCCCTTACCAAAGACAAGACATGATTTTCTGACCATATTGCAAGTGTCCCTTTGAGGCCTAATGGCATCAGCAGTGCCTCACCACTCAATGACACTGCAGCTTGCCTGGGGCACAGTCAGTCCTGGGGGCAAGCCAGCACCCAGGACCAGGGCACTGCTCAGTCCCAGCTCTGCCATGGCTGGCCTGGGAGACCAGGATACCCTCCTCACAGCACTGGACTGTTCATCTACAACAGAGGGCTGCCCTCTGCAAAGCACTCAGAGGTTGGAGTCCCAGCTCTGGACTGGAGCAGGAGATGGGGAGCTGTGACCACTGGTAGCAACACACAGGTAGGACAGAGCACAGGCCAGTGCAAGCTGCACTTGCTAATGCTGTAATGCACATTCCCTCTGCTTCCACCCGCAACATCAGAAGGGAAAGATCCAGCTGTGGAGGTGGGAAAATGCCATTGTTGCTGGAAGCACCGTGGACTCCTCCACCCACACCACCATCCTGCCTGCCGCCCGGTGGCAGGGAGCACCAGCCCCCTTTCCCTTCCAGCTGCACGGTGCTCCTTGCCTCCGCAGGGCAGGGGAGACCATCCCAGGGCAGCACCCCTTGGCAGGGCTCCTGCCGGCAGCCAGGGCTGCACACCCGGAGCCAACATGACACAGCGTCAAGCAGCCACATCCTGCAGCAGCCACTGCTCCTCCAAGGTGACGTCAGCCTCCGCAAGAGCTGGCAGGCAGGACATGCTGTGCATGCCGGCCTCGCTGCTCCCAGACACCGCCTGGCTCCGGCACACACTGTGGCCTGTGTTCCTCACCAGCTACGATTTATCTGCAAATTGAATTTCACACTCGCACGCTCCAGAATAAGGCACAGGTGCTGGAGCAGCCACCCTCCCCCCTCCACATCTGCCTTCCCCCTCGCCCCACCCTGCTGCCGAGCGCCTGCACCGAGGATAATGGCAATGGCTGGCGGCTGTGGAGGAGCTCCTGGGCAAAGCCTCCGACACCACACGGCCGGCACAGGGTCATGGCAGAGCTCAGGGCAACGCCAGGGCAAGGGGAGCCCTGGGGGCCCTGGCACAGCGGCCACCCACATGTGCTGCTGGCACGACACCGCGTCCAAAAACGCCCATCTGCAGCTGAGTAAGATAAAAGCCCATCCCAGAGCTACTGGTTTCCCCAGAAACCCTAAAGGCTTTCCCAGGAATTATGGAAACGCACAGATTGGCTACGTGCTCCAGTAAGCAACCTAAAGAGTTTATACAGTTGTCACAGCCAGAGCCCACCGTTATCACAGGTTATCACATGTGGTGTCAGTCCCCTCAGGAGGACCTCAGGCAGCTACATGGTGCAGCCCAAGCCCATGACAGCCAACTAAGACAAGCAGCTTCCTCAGGAAGGGAAGCCTGTCCTCATCAAGGCCATTGGCCATTCATGTTCCCAAACCAAAACCAAAGCTGGTGTGACTAAGCAGAAGACCATGGAAGCACCCTGGGCTGGACAGTCAGCCCGCAGCCAGGGCAGCTCCACAAAGTCCTGCTCATGCAGCCAGGGCTCGCTGAGGACTCTAGGTCAGGCAAGCCAGCAGCTCGGAAGGAAATCTATTCAAATTTAATCCAAAATGTATTTTCTATTTTGCCTTGTAAATTTATCCTCCCATATTTTCTATCTTCAAGCACAAAAAAGCAGAAAGCCTAAAACCTCTGGCAAAAAAAATCCTTTAATGTGTTTTACTGCA
Organism: Scytalopus superciliaris; assembly: GCA_013400415.1. NCBI lineage: Eukaryota > Metazoa > Chordata > Aves > Passeriformes > Rhinocryptidae > Scytalopus > Scytalopus superciliaris. The sequence goes on along the minus strand of VXBX01000226.1, from coordinate 52,490 downwards.
AATACCGCCTAGTGTTAAGAAATAAGCTGGACCGGAGCAAATCAGGCAGCCTGGGGATGCCCTGTCTCTCCAGAGGGAGCAAACCAGGATGAAGCAGGACATACAGGCATGCTGCAAGGACCAGCAATGCCAGGAAAAGTCAAGTCCCAGTGCCAAGACGGCTCTCGTGCTCCCTGCTGCTCCTCAGAGGTCCCCGAGCACAGCTCTGCCTCAGCAGATGCCCACTTTGAAGCATCGCTCTTGACGGACACAGGAGGAGGTTTTTTGTTAAAAAGAGCAGGGAACCAATTGGCTCATTTTAAAGTTGTGAGCATCAAACTACAGCAGCTCCCTGCCCAAGTCTGCAACCTCACATTCTCATCAAGAGAGCCCAGTGGCAATGAAGACCAAAATGACAACAAGACAGAAACAGAGATCATTTCTGTCTTGAGGCACAGCTGCTGCCCATGGGAGATTTCAGTTCTGTGGTTGCAAGGACACTCTTGTGCTGGCTGGCTACTTTCCTCAGCCCTCACAGACAGAGTCCTCCTGGAAGTCATGAGGATGGGAAACAGCATCTTCTTCATAAGCAACAACCTTGGCTGACCTCATCCTGCTGCACTCCAACCAAAGCCTGCTGGGGACCACTAGATTCCCAGTTCATCCCTGCATCCTAGTCTCCAAATCCACTTCTCCCACAAGAAGCAAACCTCTCTCAACCAAGGCTAACATCTCCCTGTTGTCCTTGCATACCTCTGAACTGCTCAGGATCTGGGGAACAGGCCTTTCAGCATCCCATGTACACCAAGGTAAAGCTGAACTGGACCCTCAGTGATAGCAAGACGTGAGTCTTTTCTCATTTGGGCATAAAACCAGGAACAAAACTGACACTGATGTTTCCTGATGTGTGTGAGAACAGGCAGAGCCAGGGGACCGGAGGAGAGGGAGTTGAAGTTCAGATCCCTGGAGATCCCACAGTGCCTACCACGTGCAGTGAGTACCAGGGAACTGGGACAACTCTAAGATGAGACTCCAGCTCTGCTGTCAGTGTGTCAGGCAGGTCCCCTGTGCCCAGGGAACCAGAGGAAGCAGAACTGCTAGGCAGCACAGAAGGAAGGGATATTGCCATCCATATTCAAACCAACTGAATTAGCACCTGATCAGCAGACAAAAAGCCTGTCAGAGGTCTCCAGCAAAGGGTCCTGTGATGCCAAGGCAGAGGATTGGTACCGTAGCATCACAGGTCCCATCTCTCTCACCAGGTGCACCTTCATCACATGGGGAAAGCATCCCATGCTCTCAGTGAGGAGGCAGGACTGGGCAAGCACCTGTCACCCTGTGCCAAGCAAAGTGACACAGAACTGGATGGGGATAAATCCATTCTTCTGTACCAAAGCCCAGTTCTCTCTCCTGGCTCCACCCTCTCTGGTGGGCACAGTGTTGTGAAAATACCAGACCAAAGATCCACCTTTCTCTGTGTACTTTCCTGCAAGCAGTCAGAAGCACAACCAATTCAAAGCTCAGCAGCTGCCCAAGTCAGAGGTGGATTTCAGTGTATTTATTGATTCTGGGGGAGCCTCTTGTCTTTCTTGAATTCATCCCATTTCTCCTGAAACCAGTGTAAGGTTTTGCTGTTCATGACACATTGTCCTGAGGACTTCTGTGATTTGATAGCACATCTGCAAGAGGCAATGCCCCTCCTCCTGTTTGGCACCTCCTGCTAGTTTAATTTGATGTGACCTTGTACTTGTATAGAAATAAACAGTGCACAGTTAACCTCTATCATTTCTCTCCTGGCCTCCTGTAGACATGTCTTATCCATCTTCTGTTATTTCTTTTCCAGTCTGAAGAGCCCTGCCTTATTTAGCCTTTTTTTTTGCATAAAGGCCATCAGACCTCTGACCATTCCTGCTGCAACTTCCAGGCATTTGACTCCACAATGATCTCAACACTCACACATCTCTCCTGAGCTCCCTCGTGGGCAGTTCTAGAGACAGAGACACAGAGGAACCCCTGTTCCCTTCTCCTCCATCACTGTCCTATGAGTCCTCAAGTGGTGCTTGGAGACATGTAAGTGTAGAGGAAATATGTGATAACAGTCAGACTCACAGACTCACCTTCACAACTCCTTTAGCACTGAACCAGGACGTGGACGGGGCCACTCCCATTGGGCTTCTTCTCCCACTCTTTCAGAGCTAATGACTGCTTGATGAAGGCAAAGTCCCTGCAGCCCCTGATCACCATCAAAAGGCATTCTCAGTACCCCCCTCTCCAAACTCAACTCAAAAGCTTTCTGACCAAACTCTTCCAACCTCAGAGAGCCCCAGCAGGCCAGGCCCGGACCCAAACAAGGTTCGTGCACAGTATGAGCCCTGTAACACGCTCTCTCTGCAACCTTTCCCAAACTCTGCCACCTGCTCTGCTGGCACGGCCGGAGCGTCTGGCCAGCAGGCAAAGCTTCAGCTCTGTTTGCCAGGCACCTTACAGGATACACTCACGCTGAGATGCAGTTTGAAAATAACAGATGTTACTCCACTGTTCTGTGTTTTGCAGTGTCAGGAACTAGGCTTCTTTACCAACAATCCCCTGAGCTCCTTGCCAAGGCGGTCTCAGCCCAAACAGCGCTCCCCAGCACAAAGTCTTGCTCACAGACAGCCCCTGCCACGTGCCATCCCTGCTGCCAGGCAGACAACATGGCAAAAGGAATGTATTGCAAGGGCAGACTTTCACACACCACTGCAAGACCAAGCAGGAACACAGGTTCCATCATGGACTGCAGTAGCACATAACTACTGAGACCAGACAAGCTCCCAAACAAACAGCACATAACCTCCTGTCCAGGCAAAACTTCCAGGAGCTACACAAACCAGACATGACCCAGTGGCTGCAGCCAGAAGCACCCATGTCTTTCCACTGCTCCTTCTTCGTACCCATTTCCTTTCAGTCAGACTCACTCCAGGGTCTGAATGATGTGGGTTCAAACTGGCAGCTCTGGCAATTGCAGGACCATTTATTCATTCCCCTCACACCCGCAGTGGAATCCTGCTGAGGCCAGCAGTGCACACAGTGCTGGCCACAGCCTGCTCCCTGCCCCCAGCTCTGGGGAGCATCACGTTGGGAGACCACCAGAGCATTCAGTCCACCATGGAGCACCACCCAGCTCTGCCACAGTCCTCAAACCCAGCTCTCCTTGAGTGCCCTGGTACCAGGATCCAACCTGCCTCCTTCTGCTGCTGTGCCCCTGCCAGCCGGCTGTGACCACCTCCCCCCTGTGCCGACCCCAGAGCCACACAGGAACCTTGGCTGCCTTTCAAAACACTGTCAGTGCCAGCCAATAACCACAGACCACCAGCAGAGGAGTCTGTCTGGGATCCCACGGGGAGCCCATAACTGTTGCATCGCTGTGACACTGGAAGTTCTAAGGACACAGTGTCAAATTGCCCCTGCCCCATCCCTCTGTACTTGGGGCACAGCCCCAGGGTGGCAAATACACCCTCCGCTCTGTGCTCTGCTGAAAGATTTCACAGGTTCCTCTGTGGCTCCACCACTACTTGTTGCCCAGACACATGCTCTGTGTCCCTATTCCCATCACTTCCCACCAGCCTTACACCCTCCTACTGTTACTGGATTCATTCAGCTGCCACCAACACACTTGGTCTGTCTGAAGCCTCAGTTGCTCCTGGACAGCCAAGAGAGTTTCCCTTCTCCCTGTCTGCTGCAAAGAAATAGCTCCTAGAAAAGAGGACACAGGAAGATGGCAGCAATCTGCTTGGGAGGCAGCAGAATTGCTGTGGTTGGGGAGGTTTAGGAGCTGGCTCAGCTGATGCTGCTTGGGAATGGTTTAGATGGAGCTTAGAGACTTGGTAATCTCAAGGTCCCTTCGTTACCAGCTGTCCTCAAACATAACATCTCCTCCTTTGACACAAAGGCAAAGCCAACGTGGATCTGCCAGAGGACTTCAGCAGTCACTGTCTCCTTGTGCTTGCCCGTGGACTCAACGTGATCCTGGTCAAAAGACACCTGGAACGAGTCCCTGTCTGTGTTGGACCTGAGCACCCAGAGTAGACCTCACAGAGAGCCAGGACAGACAGAGCCACCACATCTGGAGCCTTAGCACGGCTCTCTGCCAATTCTCACGCTGCCTTCTGAAGCTTTGGCAGGGCTTTGCCCTGGGCAGCCTGCACAGCAGCTCCCCTCGGGACTCCAAGGCTCTGGCTGCCCTCACCACCCTGCTCTCGAGCACCTTCACTCCTGCCCTTTGGGACAAAACCCTCTACACAGGGTCTGGAAAGAAGACAACCCCAGATGAAAAGCACAGGGCAACATCCTTGGCATGGGCTCAATCTTCCCTCCAACAAGGCTGCCCTAGATGCTCACTGCTGTTGAACAGGGGCAGTTGGAGGCTGTGCAAGCCAGCAGCATGCACACCCTGCCAAGATGGGCTCTGCAGCTCCCATTTCCTCAGCAGAGCCCCGGGCAGGGCCCCCACGCCCACGTCCGAGGGCAGCCCTGCACCCTGGCGGCTTCTGCCTGTGCTCTGGATGTTGAGAGCTGCATGTTTGCAGGTGTCCAACCAAACTCCACATCCCGACTGCACATGTAACCATGGCAACTGCACATGCGAGTGGCAAAGCCTCGAGCCCGGCTAACTGCAAATGCAAATGAAGCAAACACATGCACAGTGCTAAAAGTGTGACCTCTAAATGTCAGCCTTTAACCATTTTGCAGACACCAGCTCTGGTGGTGGCCACCTGCAGCCTGCAGAACAGGGAGAGGTCTGGTTCCAGTGGGGACCTCTGGGTGCCCAGCCCTGCGTCGGGTGTTGGCATGGGTGCTTGGGTGCACCCATGGCACAGGCATTTCCCAGAGCTAAGAGTGATTCCTGCCTTGGCAACCAGCAGTTCCCTCTCTGAGGACACATCCACCCCTTATCCAGCTGGCAGATTCTCCCAGTTCCACAGAGCACCCTGATTTGCAGAGGAAGGGAGCTCCCCCCAGGCTGGCACAAAGCATGGCCAGCACAGGGGCTCGTGGGGAGCTGCTCTGTCAGCTCTCCCACTGCACCCACATGTGCCCAGCTGTGGAGGCATCTCCAGCCCCTCTGCCTTGATCTGGGGCCAAGCCAGGAACAGCATCAGGTGAAACATCTTCAAAGGATGGAAGGAAAATCCCACACTTGCAGGGACTTCATGCCGGAGCCACCTCCCTAAGGGAGGTCTGTGGCCTTGGGAAGGGTTATCAGTAGAGGCATAAGGAGGTGTCACTATGTGTGGTTCAGAGACTGACTGGCTGGACAAAAGTCTCAGGTCCCTCATCATTTCTTTCTCTTGCTGCTGACAGCACTGGATGCAGACAAGACCCCCAGCATTAACCATCACCCACCACAATTCTGCTCCATGCCTTCGAGCATGACAGAGCCAAGCTCAGGTGACCAGTGCCAACTCCAGCCACAGCCTGCATTGTTGGAGCCACCAGCAACCTCTGCACCCACCACCCTGCTCAGGGATGGATGGATGGAGGGACGGGGTGGATGGATGTCTGGCCTGCCACCCTGCTCAGGAATGAGCATGGCCAGCACCACAGAGCTCCTGTTTTGACAGCCAGCCTGCCTCCAACTCGGCCCCCTTTCACTCCAAGAGCCCAGTGGCTAATGCCATTGCCCATGCCAAAGAAACCGAGCCAAGGGGATCTCCTGCCTGCCCTTGACCCAGGGATGCTCACAGCAGCAGCCTCATGCCTGGCAGCACCAGGAGCATCCCTGCATCCCAAATAACCGACCCCCACCCCAGTACCTACACCACAGACACCCCCGCAGCCCTGGGGAGGATCCCAATCCCTGGGGCGAAACTGCCCGAGCCGGGACAGCCCCTGCTCCTTGCTCTGTGCTGGGTCTGACAGGCCGGACCGAGCAGGACCAGGCAGCGCAGTGGATACGGGGTAAGGAGCCGGGATGCAGGGAGGAGGCCGGGATTCAGGGAGGGGGCCGGGATGCGGG
>VXBX01000226.1:309-45898 GCA_013400415.1 Scytalopus superciliaris | reverse complement strand
CCCGGCACCGGCACCGCACACTCCGCACCGCACACCCGGCACCGGAACTGCACACCCGGCACCGCACACCCGGCACCGCCACCGGGCACAGAGCACTCCGCACCGGCATCGCACACCCGACACCGCACACCCGGCACCGGCCCGCCGGTACCGGGCACCGGGCACAGCACACCTGGCACCCGCACCGCGGGGATGCCGCACCCGCCGAGCATCGCGCAGTCCGGTACCGCGCCCTCCGGGTACCGGCTTCGGCCGCACCTGCACCCCCGGTATCCTCGGACCCTGCCCCGCGCACGGAGCCCGCACTGCCCGGCTATGGTCCCCCCACCGTCCCGACCGGGACACCTGCACAGCCCGGGCCGCCCCGCACCGCCATAGGAAACGACCCCATGTGTGGGAGCATCCCGGCACGGCCCCTCACATCCTGCACATCCTGGGCATCCCGAATCCTGCCCCACTGCAACCTGTGTCTGCCCCAGTCACTCTGCATGGGTTCCCTGCACTCCCGCACAGCCCTGGGCACACCCCACAGCAGCTGGAGGGCTTCAGCCCCGGCGTGTTTCCCCACGGCCAGGGGAGCAGCCCCTGCTTCTCCTACTGCTCCGCAGTGCCCAACAGGTCCAGAGAGGATTCAGCAGGTACCTAGTATGGGATGCCCCATCCCAGCCTCAGCCTTGGGGCCCGGCACAGCCCTGCCACCTCTCCCTTCCCCTGCAGGGTATCTTCCACTCACAGCCTCCTGGCAGGAGCTGCCTCTCCTAGAGGCTGCCTCTGCCCCTAGCAATGCCACCTCTCTGTTTCAGTCTTGCCTGATGGGATTACAGAAATCACTTGAAACAGGGCATGGATTTGGGTCCTCATGGATTCATCTGGTTTCTGCCTCCCTCTGCCATTGCCAAGGTAGCATCAGCTGCAATGGCTCCACAGAGCAGACACTGCTTTCCTGTTTAAGATGCAGCATGCGAAGGGCAGGCATTTATTTTAACTCTCCCACACACCACTGGCACACTCACTGACTGAGTCAGTGAATGTGCAGTGGCAGGAAGATGCACCTCAGCACAGGTTGGCCTTCACCTGCCCCAGAGCCTTCCAGCTGCTGCTTCAGAGCAGTCAGAGCTTTCCTGCCTCCCCTGACTGGCTCCCTCTCCAAGGGACTGCTTGCTGGTGGTCAGCAGCTTGATTAATTGTGTTGCTGGCCTGTTCCACACAGGGTGAGCTGCAAGCTGCCACCTCATACACCCCTTAGTAGATAACACGGTCCAGCACCATGTGGGATGGATGAAAAACCCTGTCCTGTGCCCACCAGGGTGGATCAGCTTCAAGAAGCATCTTGAAGGGGTCCCTTGACCAGTGTCAGGCTGTCCCTCAGCAGGCAGAGCTCCAGACAAGCCTACCTGGGTCTCATTGCCCAACAAAACCAGCCCAGGACGGGGTGATGGTGCAGGGCTACAGTAGTGCCTTGTGGCCCACTCCCCTCCTCGAGCACTGCAGGAAGATTGGGAATTCACACAGCTGCTCCACTCCCAGCTTCAGCTGCTTGAGTGAACAGTGATCGATTTTTGTGCACAACACCAGCTCTGACAGTGGCTGACAAGCCACCTTTGCCCAGGGTACCGTCCATGGGGACTCTCTGTGCCAGGCTGATGGGTGCGTGGGGTACAGCCTGCTCCAGCCCACCCATCACACCCCAATGAGTCGAGATTTGTGTCACCTCGGGCCTCTCCCCACATGCTGGGCACAGCCCGTGTGGCAGCACCTGCACACAGCACTTTGGGCCCTCCCAAGGCATCCCCTGGGGCTGGTCTGCAACTTCAGCGAGCCCAGCATCAAACACACACACACACACACAGACCCCTCCCTGCACTGGTGGCCACAGCAGGGCAGCTGAGGGCATTACTCAGTGGGCAGTGCGTATTAAAATGCCCCCGTTTGCCTCTGGCTCTGTCACAAGCAGCGTTTAGCCACGACTCGGCGAAGGAGCAGAAGGGCTGGGAGCTGTCAGAGCTGCTTAGCCCGGCCGCGGCTCAGCGCTAATGTGCGGCACGGCAGCTGCGAGGCACGGCCAGGATGGGCACAGCGCAGCGCCCGGGCAGCCCCGCGCTCTGAGCAAGGCTCGCCCCGCTCCCCGCAGCCCCCCGCACCCACTGGAACCCTCTGGGCAGCCTCCGAGGGGCGTGCGGGAGCGTGGGGACTGTGGCAGAGCCGGCTCATTCCACACAGACCTGCACTATCCAGCAGCTGACAGAGCCGGGGGAAGCCTTTTGCCAGAGGAAGAGCAGAGCCCGCCCCGCTGCCGGGCCGTGCAACAGGGAATCCCACGGGCACCTGGCCGCAGGGAGGGACAAACCCTCCGCTTCCCCCAGGGATGCCGGGTGGTTCCCGGGTGCTTGCAGCAGCCCCCCGCAGCCCTGCAGAGCACGCAGCAGGCGCTCAGCAGCGGTGCTGCCCCGCTGCCCCCTGCCCCGAGCCCCCCGCGGCTGTGCTGGCAGTGCCGCCCCGCTCCGGCTGCTGCAGAGCCGCCCCCTCCCACCGCCGGCGCGCAGCGATGCAGAAGGAGCAGCCAAGATGCCGCTTGGCGCAGGCTCAGCTGCCTCCCAGGGCCGGCAGAGGAGGGGGCTGTCAGCCATGACCGCACACACCAGGAGGGGGGGCGTGGGTTCTGGGCAGGGAGAGGGGTCACTGTCCCCAGGCTGCCGGCTCCGCTGGCCCCGGGGCCCTCCCTGTCCCCACCCCCGGCAGGATGGGAGAACACAGCCCTCCTCCAGCCGCAGCCATGGCTCCCTCATTAGTGAGAGTCCTCTCCAGCAGGCCTGGCCAGCAACACTTTCCAACCCAACAGTTTGGGGAGGAGCAGGGCACAGGTGCTCACGGTGCCAGGCCACACAGCCAGACCCAAACCTGCTCCCAAGGAGGAAAGGGCTCAGCTCCTGTTCCCGGGACAGCAGACACAAGGCCAGCACAAGAGGCACTGCCCTGGGACACTGCCAACCCTCACAGCTCCCTGAGCTTGTCTTCGTGCTGTGGCCTATCCTAACAGAACTGTTAGTGCCCTCAGACGAAGAGCAGGTGCAGCTCATTGCTGAATCCTTGTGCTATCCCACACAGATGGGACAGAATGAAGGTATTTATCAAGAAAAGCTACTACAGGGACCACTGATGAGGAAGAATCAAAGACAGATGAAAGGTGGTGGTGGCTTCCAGGTTCAACTGAGGGCAGGAGGAGCAGACCTCATGTTAGGAGGCTGGAGTAGCCAGGTCAGAAGTTGAGAAGCAGCATGTCACACATGCAGAGAAAGCACTGTGGCTTTCAGGAAGGAGTTAGCAGAGGAGCCTTGGTGCTCATCAGCCAAACAGTGCTGTGATGGGGAACAAGAAGCAGCAATGTGAGTGCACTTCATCTGCAGCTCCTCCTAGACTGCAGAGGTAATGAGCTTGAGATCTCAGTAACTGCTGTGGTGGGGAAGTTGGGCTTGTTAGAGCTCAGAATTACCCTGCAACAGAACTCCCTCTTTGCTTTATACCTGTGTCCTGGTGGAACATGCCAGACTAGTAGTAAAGCTCTTAATCAACATATAAATCCTACAAAGCTTGCACAAACCCTTGCAAGTGTGTGAACAGCAGCTTATGAAACAAACAAGGAAGAAGGGCTTTCCTTCCCAAACCAAATTGTTTAGCCTTCACAAAAGCTGAAAATGCAGACATTAGTTCTATTGAGAAAGAGATAAAGACCATGTGTGGAGGTGCTGCTGGGCTGTACTGGGAGGAGTGCTGAGGAGGAAAGGCAGGCTCTGAATACACACTCAGTTTGCAAAGTAAGCTCTCTGTATTCATCCGAGAATGTCTGCAGTATGGAGTTCATCTGGTATAAATAAAGTACAAAATTTTACAATGTCTTAATCATTATTTTAACAAAAATACTAAAAACTGAGTAAAAACTGAAACCAAAGTGGGAAGGGAGACTATCGGCCACAAGGGATCTCCATAAACATTTGTAGAAATCGGATAGTAAAAACACTTTCTCTGTACAATAAAACCTTCCTCCTGGCATCTCCCTGTGAGACAGCAGCAGCACTGGGGGCACAGGCCCAAGGACAGAGGTTGGGGCTGCCCCAGACTGTGGGTCAGGCTGAAGAGGCTGTAACCATCCATCCACAGTGATGTCTCCCTCCTGGATCAGGCTGAAGTGCCACAGATCAGTAACGTCCAAATGGGTTGTTGTTCTGCTGTGTCTGTGTATCTGTTGAAGTCAAGACAGAGTTAGACAGTCACCAGTCTAGTTCAGAAAAGAAATCCCCCTCCCCACATCACCAGTGCAGTATAAGGAGTGTGTCACAGGCTATGAGAAGAAAAATTTAACTGTTATTGTACTCCCTGCTCTGCACATCTGTCTGAGCCTTTGGGCAGCAGCACAGCCAGGATCCCACATTCTTTAAGGAAGACACAGATATGAGCCAGTCTCAATCCTGATGTTTCTCCAAAGGCCTCTCTGTCCCTCACAGTAGACTGGAGGACAGTAACACAGCCCTGAAAGGTGGCAGCTAGCTGGAAGGATGAGTTTATAGATTAATTATTTCCGATTCTAAAAGAAAATCAGCCCTGTAAGACTTCATAACTTCTGCAGCCATACAAAGCTGCTCAGCCAGCTAGTGCCACTCATCCTAAGGCACTCCCAGAAACCAGAGTTAGTGAAGGTTTCAGAAACATTTATCCTGGCTCCTTGTCAGTATCTTGATACAAATGAAGTACAGGCCCAAAGGACTTCCAGATGGCACAAAAAAAAGGCAGGAAAGAAGGTAAAGTTGCATTCAAGAACTTCATGAACTTCCACACTGCTGGGAGTGATGTTTTGTGATTTACAGTATACTTGAGTACCATTTTTTTTTCCCAAAACCACATCAGCATGTTTTGACACATGATCAGACTAAGTAAAAGGAGACAAGTGTAATCTGGCTGGCCTGCCACCTTTTCAACTCTGCTGGACATTCAGGTGTACCCTGGAGCCTCCTAAAGCAGCCTATCCTGGGCCAAAGTTCCCTTGTCCCCTCCTACGGGCTGGTCTTGGTTTATCTCCTTTTTCCACCCCATCCCAGACACTATAAATAAGAACTCCAGATGCTTTCAGCAGGAGCTGATGCAAACCCAAGGAAGCAGCATGGAAGGTGCCTGCTGACACATGTCTGCACTGGACCTGCACATCTGTTCCACAGACAAAACTTACATTTGCTATACACACAGGATACAAAAATACGGGTATCCTGCTGTATTCAGATACTTATACGAGGTCTTCCTACACTTGAGTGTCCTGGCTGGGATCCTTTGGCACAGAGCTGTGGTTTGTGAATCAGGCTAGTGGGAAACTCAGTATATTAAAACTCTGGTTTGGGGAGTTCTTTTTGTTCACAAGGACTAGGGATTTTCCATCAGGGAACAAGCATAAGTACAATTTCCAAGACCCTCACTGCACACATTACCACACCCAGCACAGTCTCATACTCACTGCAAAAAACCCAACCAACTGTGCAGTCCATTTCTGGCCATTTCCATAGCATTTCTGCTATTTTTATGCCAGAAATGCCAGTGAGGTGACAGTAGACAGTGAGAGCAGGCCATTCAGAAGGGAATGGCAGAGACACTGGATTCTCTTTCTTGACCCTCCAGCCAGTAATTCAATACAGATTATAGGAATGCAGTGCCAGATTGAACACCTTCCACACCATTACCCTGTTGTGACAGCAGCCACAGAAGGCCACAGATCATCACAAACACAGCAAGTGTGCTTGCTTCCCAGAGCACCCTTCCTGCCTCCAAGAAGTCTTGTCCTGTTCACAACACAACCACAGTATCTCTGGATCATCCACCAACTGAGTGCTCCAGGATTACAGCCTCCCTGTGCCCCCTCAGAGTTCACGTGCAGCAGAGAAAATACCCCCAAATGATTTAAAGCTGCACACTGGATCCTTTCAGGAAAGATGCATGATAGTCCCTACAAAGGTTCAGCTCCCTCATGCCTCTGCAGGCAGCAGGAGGAAGGTGTGGAAGGTTGCTCACAAGCTGGCAAGCACTGCCTGCCCTGCTGCTGTGCCCTCTTGGGCTGGTAGTTCTAATTCCTGATGCTACCTCCCTGCCTCAGACAGACAGTCTGGCTCAGTCTTGCTTCTCTACACCAGAGTACCTGCAATAGAAAACAGCAGAGAGGAGACTAGCAACAGGATCAAGAACACTCAGGCTTACTGGAAAGCTGCTGTTGAAGCTGTCGAACCAGAGCAGCTGTTTGCTGCTGCTGCTGTGTCTGCTGAAGGCCCTGGCGCTGAAACTGCAAAGAGAGAGGCACAGTTATAGCCACACCACCTGTCTGACAGCCTCAGCATTCCCACAAGCCCTGGGAAGCTCAGGGAGGGAGAAAGAGGAGGATGCAGGTGGAGCAGTTGGGTTTGTGCTGGATCATCACATCCCCCTGCCTCCAAGGAAACACTCACAATGGGCTGCTGGGGGGGAAGAGCCTGCATGCCCAGCCCCGGGGGCTGGCCCTGCGCCTGTGGCTGAGGCACTGTGGACACCTGGGGCTGCTGCTGGGGCTGGGGCTGCGGTGGCTGAGGCTGCTGCTGCTGCTGTTGTTGCTGCTGCTGCTGTTGTTGTTGCTGCTGTTGCTGCTGCTGCTGTGAAGACAAAAGAGAAGGGGCCGTCAGGGAACTGTCAGGGCAACATACACAGCAACAGGGCACAGGAAGGGCGTCAGGAGGAAGGATGTTCCATGCAGTAACATGCACTCGTACACTGTTTTCCTTACAGCTACTCAAGTGACCCAGATTTCACCAGGACCCTGACCCAGGCTGAGAAATAGCAAAAAATACAGGGACAGAAACAAAGTGTTCTGCAAGATGAGGTATCAACAAGTGGCACGAAGAGAACACCCAGCCTATGGTCATTACCAGGAGCAAACAAGGTACAAGAACAGAACGCAACTAAGAACTCCAAAGGTTGGCCGGTTCATCTCTTGCCTCCTAGTTAAGATCAATACTGACTTCACTGAGTATTTGCCTGACTTGTTCTCAGATTCTTTCCAGAGGAAGCAGCAGAGCTCCTATAACCTCCCTACACATTCCACTCCAGGTCACAGTTACTCCTACTGCTGGAGTATTCTGCAATGTCTGTCTTGAATCTCCTATGTTATGTTGTAAGGCTATTTCTTTTCCTACAGCTGAGGGATAAGAAAAGATAAGGGGCTTTTGGCTTTGGCTTTTTTTTTTTTTTTTTAAGATAAAAAAATGGAGACTTATCTCCCCTCTTGTCTTTGCCTCTCTAATGCAATGCCCAGCTATTTCAGACTTTCCTTCTCAGTCGTATCCCCCCAACCCTTCGATCCACTGTGCTGCCCTTTCCTGCCAGTCATGCCAGCTGGTGTTGCACTTCAATAGAAGGATGCAGATAAAACTGAATGCAGTGCTCAAACCCAGATGTTTGCAGAACTAGTCATGGTGAGAAGAATATTCAGTGGGTTGGAGTCAGAATATACTCAGAAATCTCATGGTTTTTTCATTTCTCCCAATTTTCAGAGAATTCTCTCATCTGCCAGTGTATGTTTTAACTCTCTAGACCAAAAGAAGAATTTCTAGCAGAAATAGAGAACTACTAATGCTATCACAACAACCCAGTGTAGTGATGGCAGGTACAGTTTGACCACTGGCTCAAATGGGCAAGGTTCAAACCTTGAACAGACTCTGAAAACAGACAAAAGTACAACCAGAAGGGCCAGTATCTTACGCAAAAAGATTAGAAAGACCTGACCTATGGAACCTGCAAGTGCTCCCTAGAAATACATTGGGTAAACATCAAAGAGAAAGAACAGCCAGTAAACAGCAGGGCACAGTGGACAATAAAATTCATACAAGAACTAGTCACAAATACATTGAGGCTTGGATCAAGGGAGCAAGTTTCTAGAAGGGACTTCCAGCCTCCACCTTAAACCAGTTTGGTCACTTAGGTTCTTGAAATTGATACTGTGACTTGGGTACACAAGAAAGCAGATGACTGACTAAATGAGCCAGGACACCCCTCCCAACTTCATGTCCTACCTTCTTGCAACATCTGTCTACCAACCCATGCAAGACAAACCAAAAGGCCACCCATCTTTTTCTGCAAGCCACTGCATCATGGAAGTTAGCTCTAGTACCAAGAGTCTGTTCTACATCTGGCATGGCTCTGGTAGCACAGCAACAGGGAAGATTTTGGCCATTCCACCTTTGTGGGTTTTTTAAGCAACCAAGCAAAGTCAGCTAAAAGCTGAAGGTATACATGAAGTTACTGAGCTAAGAGAAGTGTTAGCAATTTCTTTGAGGCATGTTCTTCTAAATATGAGTGATGGAGAATGCTAAAAGAAACCAAGTGAATAGTCAGGGGGTGCTACTCATCAAAAGGGCTAAAAGCTGCTGACCATGCCAGAGGCAGTTCTCTTGTCCACTGCAAGGCAGCAATTCTCAAATAGTGCTGACTGCAGCTCCCTGCAGGAACCACTGTCTCACTCAGGCTCACTCTGAACACAAAGACTCAGCACTCTTGCCATGTAGTGTCCCCATATTCCACAGGTTTCCTAGGCCTTCTCACACAAGGTATTGGATTCACCAATTAAGCTATTTCTGCGTTTCTCAGTCAATTCAATACATTTCTGTAACTACAAGAAACGTATCTGTGTAAGTATTTAATATTCATAAGACCATAATGCAAATCTGTGGAATACTCATGTCTGTTGACATGTGCCTGTGAGCTTCTTTGAACCTAGAGAGTTGGGTCTAACAGGGAACTTTGGATCAGTTTTTCACCACACACTGTTAGAAATGGATTACATGGACTGATCCATACCAGATCTTCTGCCATTGGAAACTGCAAACACCACTTACTTTGACCTTAAGAAATGCAGATATGCCCCTAAAAATTATCTTCAACAACTTTACCTCCTCTTGTGTGGGCAGGGGGGATTTTCACTCTGTTTCTGGCTCCAGCTACACTTTTACAACAGCTAACTTTCTACACAATCTATTGGCTCAGCTGGAGCAGGGAAAAATGGGATAGAGGCCTGAACAGACCTATTAGCTTGTGCTGGGTGACTGACAAGGCAGTGCAGCAGATGCCTCCATCAGGATTGGGCAGCTCTAATGAAGGCAGAACTGCCCAGCAAATTACTACAGACAGCCCCAACAGAGCTGACACCCTTCCTGACACAGAAGGGTAAGAGTTAAGCAGCTCTGGGCCAGCTTTCTCCAGCTCCAGCAGCCTTCCTCCTGTCAGCAACCACTCACCCTCAGCATCTGCTGTTGCTGCTGCTGCCTCAGGTACTGCTGCTGCTGCTGGTCAGGAAGTATCTGGCTGGGTCGAATTCCTGAGGGGACTCCCTGTGGACCCAAATGGTTCATCCCACTCATCATGGGGGTCTGCTGTATTGACTGGTGAGGAAACCTGCAAGCGAAAAGGACAAGCTCATGGAGTAAAAGATTCATGGGCAGCCAGCTTCTTCAATCCAAATACAACTTCTGCCATGGACAAGAAGACAGCCCCCTGCAATCCATGCTGTCTCTCTGCAGGAAGGTGAGAGACACTAGGGCCTCTCAAGGATTTAATCCAACCTCTTTTTCTAAAATTCCCAAGTAACAGTCCTCATCCCACTGTTCTGCATGGTTTCCCTGCTGGATTTATGCCTGCTCAGCAGCTATGGAAATTCCAGATCTATCCTTTTGATGGTGAGCTGCTGGTTAGATTTGAAACCAAAACGATGACTTTACCAGGTAATTTTTCCTCATACTTCTCTATTCCATTTTTCTCTGAATGGTAACACTGTTTCCTGCCTGTCTCTGTTTCTTCTCAGGACTGAAAGCTCGATAAAGATGTTCCCCTGAGGGTACAAAGGATACGGATGCTGCGTAACACAGCATGGAGAACAGGGTTTTCACAGATTGCTGTTAGGGTTGTCTGAGCAGATTGGGGAAGCCCTTGATGAAAAACAGCTTATTAACACCCTGTAAGGCAGGAGATACCTCTGTGTGTTGCTCAAGGTGTGCCCATAGCCAGGGGCCTGTTGGTGCACGTAGCCGCTTGGTCTCTGCTGCATCTGTCTAACAGGATCCACTAGAGCAGGATTAGAGCTGGGGTGGGAATTCTGATAGGGCTGGCCAGAGTAGGTAGGAGGTACCATCGTGCCTGACTGGGAGGGGTGCTGCTGAAGGCCTATGTGGGAGACGTAAGGAGTGTAACCCTGAAACGAAACAAAAAGCCTTTTTCAGTCATGGGGTTAGGGAGAAAAGAGAATCTGGAATACAGGACATCAGCCTCCTGTAAATACTGTCACAAGCAAGCTCACTGAGGAGTGAGAAGAGCCAAGTGCTTGCAGGATTTAGCAGCAAGAATAAAGCTGCTGCCCTGTGCTGGAGCCAGATTCCAGTCCTACCTGTGAATTGCCACTTACCTGGGAGGGCTGCAGTGCTCCATAGGATGGGGTTGGAGCCATCTGGCGCACAGGCTGCTGGCTCATTATGCCCTGGCCCTGCTGGAAGGCAACAGAGAAATGCTTTTTCCAACACCTCCAAAGGGCAGGAACACTGCTGCTCTTTCCTCAGCAGCTCCCACCACACCAGACAAGTACCTTCACTGCTTAGCCTACGAAGTTGCTGCACAGGCATATGCTCATGACTCACCCTGACCTGGGACAAACAGGCCACTAAAAAACCTGCCACCTCACAGCCACGACATACCCCTGTCATTGCCCAGCAGCCACAGATGCCCCAGAGCACCTCATGGATGGCCTCCACCAACTGTTTGTGACATGGGCCCACAAAGCAGGTGGCACCAGAGGAATGGACACAAGACAATCTCTCCACAGCAGACACAGACAAGAGTTGAGGAGTTTTGGCTAAAAGGGACAGCACCAAACAGCCTGGAGTGCAGTCAGCAAGAGCACAGCTCTGACTTACCAACTTTGCCTGAAGCTGCTGCCTCAGTATCTGTCCCTGGGATACTGGAGGCTGCTGCCTGTACACTGCTGGCTTGTAGGAGGGGTCAATGCCCATCATGCTCCCCATCCCTGGAGGCAGCACACCACTATAGGGAGGACGACTCTGAACCAGTTTTCCCAGTGGCATGCGCACAGGTCTGTAGGATGTATCCAGGCGAGGGCCACCTGCAAGAGGAAGAGAGAGAAGCTACTGGTGCACCTCATAGCTCCAGAATGACTGTTCATCACTGTATCTAGAAATGACAGGCAAATGGACAAAATGTAGGGGCCTGCGTGGGGCCATCTCCCACAAGGGGTTCTTATAAGAGGTTCCCAAAGAAGTGCAATATGCTCAGCTCTCCTATCCACCTACCTGCTGGAAGGGGCTGATTCTGGGCATAGAGACCCACTGGTGATGGTCCATATGTCAGCCTTGACATTGTGCTTCCTGACTGGTGATGCAAGAGATCTGTAGGCATACCCACTCCATAGGAAACCCCTCGGTTAGGGCCCAACACAAAATCCTGCAAAGACAAAGGAGTAAGAAATACCAATATGCACTGGCAGTTCATGAATGGATGAAGAGTATGAAAGGGTTGCAAAGGCCACAGGAGGAAACCTGGGATGCTATCTGACCTGGGCAGATATAATCAGGGATTAACAAAATGTTTGTCCTGCCCCATGCTAGAGAGATCAGGATAAAGCTCCAGCACTCCCAGCTGAGAGGAACCTATCACATCTACACCATTACACCACACTCAGGCTCCTCAGGAAGACTCCAGGGACTGTTCTATGACTAAAAGTGGTGGACACAGGAGGTCCACAGCTGCTGGGCTCTCCATTACCTCAGTTTTGCTGGCAGATTGGTTGCGTTTCTTGGTTTTGCTCTGTTTCTTCTTGCGTTCCTCAGTGGAGGCGGCAGGATTGGAGCTTGTTTTGTCAGCCTTGGCTGGTTCCACAGCTTTCTTCTCTGGCTCTAAAGCCACAGGTGTAGGAGGCTCTTCCTCTTCTGGGGGCAGTGGCAACGGCTCCAGGTAGTAACTGCGGGGCTTGGGTTTCAGGTGTGTGTGATACAGAAGCAGCCTCTGCTGCTCCTCAAATCTGGACACCTTGCGATCCACTCGGACTGTCCCAAACCATCCCCAGGAGAGGGGGGCTGAGTGCTTCAGGCCCTCAAAGAGATCCCAAGGGGAAATCTTCTGCTTTGTAGAGACTTGCAAACCCTTTAAAAGCAAAAGAGATAAGAACCTCCAAGTCCCTGTTGTTGTTCCTGTGAGGGTACAGGAAACTCTATGCTTTCTTCAGGCTATACTCCAGATGTCTCAGTAAACATCCTGAGCCCCTACCCTAAAGGTTCTTGCTCTTCCAGGTGGCAAAGCAGTCATTTCTAAAGGCTTTCATCAACAGCTGCTAGTCTCCATACCATCTCTGCTAGTCTCCTGCACACTGGCACTGCCCAGTAACTTAGGTGACAGGGTTTATGTGCCTCTCTTTATGGTTTATATAACCATAGGTACAAAACCAAAGTTTGATTAGTATCTCAGGCCACAGTAGCATGTATCACCAAGCTTTGCCCTTTTTGGACATGGCTATGTGCCAGCTTGTCTGTGTGCAGTCAGCCACTTGAAGCCTGTCAGGGAACAAGGCATTGCACATAGATGCCTCCCAAGCTGTGCAGACTCAAGGCATCAGAGGACAAGGTGACACCTGCACTCAGGAGCTGTGATACAGACAAAAATGCTTCACTTACCTCCTTCTTGAAGATGGAATCAAAGCCAGCTATTTTATTGCCTTTAGTGTCAATGAGGGATCCCTGAGGTTCACAGGTGATGACATCTCGGGTCTGCTTGGGAAGTGGCAGCAGCTGTCGCACCTTCTCCAGGCTGTCAGATTGCCGGTCCCCCAGCTCCTTCTGCACAAGTGGAAGAGAGAAGACTTGAAGAATTGCTCAGGAAAAGCCATCCAAAGCCCACCTATGCTTCTGGTATCAGCCTCCACCCCTGCATTACATCTCTCACCTTCGAACCCTTCAGCCCTACAGTCATAGGGGCCACCCTCTCTATTTCATCTAAACAGCAGCAACAGGACAGGTACCATTCACGACACAGGCATTTCTGCATAGCTGGACAACCACAACACAACGCACTCTGCTCCCCACACAGGTCCCTCACCCTGAGTTTCTTGACAAGATTCATGTATGCCCGCTTGTTCTCCTCCATGCTGCCCTGAGAAATGCTGGACATATCAGCAGCCAGGGTGCCGTTGATGAGAACACTCAGCATGTCCAGCACGGTGGTGAAGAGCTCGCTGTTGGTCAGAGCAGAAAGGTTAAGGTCACCTGAGAAGCTGGTATAAAGCCTTTGCCCTCACAGCAACACCAAATATCATTAGATTTTCAAGAGTACTGCCTACAGTCAGTAGTGCCAGTCTTCAGGCTAACCTCTCACGCTAATCCTCCTTTTGCTTATACACCACAGGGTGTTCCCACTTGAGTTAAGGGCAGTATCACAGATAAAGACTGGACTGCTTTCTATCCATTCAGCATCTCTAAAAAGCAGGTCCAGACTCAGCTCTGCCCTGCATACCTCTCTGTACCTGGAAAGCCACGTTTGCTCTGGATATGGCAGACTGCACTTGGATATCAGGACCGAAGTTGTGGCTATTGCTTGCTCTGAAGTCTCTTTCGGCTATGACAGTCCTTCTGACAGATCATCTAGAGAGACAGCTAGCTCACATGAGACACGGGGCCATGCTAACAACTGCCTCCCTTGGGAACTGTATGGATGAGAAGTCAGCCAGAAAGTTACTTGTTTGACTGCATGTCCACGGTGCCACTGCTGATGATGTCCAGGAGAAGCACTGCCCATTCAGTTGTCTGCTGTGTACTGCGTTGGACTGTGTCAAACATTCCCCCCACCTGGCAAAGAAAGGCAGTTTAGTCACAAGGCCCCCCCAAACCACTGAGATTTAAAAGTGCAAAAGGAGCCTAAAGCAGAGATTAAAGCAACTTAATGCCTACTGAGAGCTGAAGGAGACTGCTGTCAGCAGCACAAACCTCAGATGCAAGCAGCAGTGCTATGGACTGAAAAAGCATTGAAATGGGAAGGCACAACTACAAAACGGAGACCAACCCTTTAGATTTCATCCTGATTAAACAGAGCAAGGGAGTTTATCCATGCACCCTGTCACACTCAGGGCTCAAGACCTATAAGTAGCACAAGTGTCTCTCCTACTTCCTTGCCTCAGGACATATATAGCCCCTCCAATGTGTGCATGTTGCAAAAAGAAAAAAAAAAGGCAGACACCTCTTCACCCCATATGGTTAAGCTCTTTTTCTGCAACTGCTCACCAAATTCAGCCGCAGTTTCAGGGCCTCGTGCATCAGCTGCTTGGCTTTGCAGTCATCTTGGTACTGATCTTCCCTCCAGTTGGTAACAATCTAAGAAATACAGAAGAGAGGACAGACCCCACGAGCTGTATGCTGAAGCTTATGGAGAGCAGCTTGTACTGCTCCCTGTCTAGTGACTCAGCAAGGGTCAGCTCAAGCACCCTATACCAAACAGGGTAAGAGAGACAACATCCCAAGGTCATGCCCAGTAGCCTGCCTGCTGGGGGGGCGAGCCCCTGAGGGAAGTGAGGGGAGAAAAAGACACCTACCTGCTGAACCTGACTGTACAGAGAGGTGAGGAGACCTTCCCGCTGCTCATCCTGTCCTTTCAAGCATGTCAGCACCAGTGACAGGAATGGCTGCTGGCTCAGGAGGGACATACTGCAGAGAGAGCAGAGAAGGAGCTGTACTACCAGGCTGGGGGGTCAGCACAGCAAACACTGCCTGCCCTTTCCCCTGGACTCACCTCTTCTGCTTCTGGCGGTCCCGCTCTTTGCGGGACGACGACCCCAAATGCTGTCCTTTCTCTAGTTCTTCTCCAGCAGCTTTCAGCACATGGCCTTGCACTGATGTTGGAAGCTTGGCAATCAGAGGGGCTACCAGCCACACTCCTGACCTCTCCAGGGAGCTGTGACAACACAAGAGAGAAAAACAGTTTGCAATCCCACTTACAATTCTGACTCATCTACAGGGGAGCTGCACGATGGCTCTACACCTACCTGAGGATGGGTTTGGATTTGTTACTGGCAGGTGTAGCACTTGTTGAGCTACTGATACTGTTGACTCCATTACCAGCACAACTAGCTGAGCTGGTCTCTGCTGACTGCTGGAATACCTCAATGGTGGCCTTGGCTATATTTTCTAACAAGGAGTTCATCTCCTGGAGATAAAGAAAAGACAGCCCAGTCCTTCTCTGAGACACCCACTGACAAGGCTTGCACATTCCAACACTACTCAGTACAGGCTCCATTTGCCAACCTCCCCATGTCTGGTGCACTTTGGGTCTTGGTCTCAAAAGCTTGGCTTTTGCAGGCCTGACTCCCTCATTGTGTACTTTCTCCCTGTCTCCACTTCTGCCAGGCCACCACTCCACCAGTTCACTAGCAGCCACTTTACACATCCCTGTATGGTCCCTTCTGAGCAGAAACTCACATTGTTTGCTGTCTGTTTAATCATGAGCTGCAGCTCCAGCGAGGACTGTCTCATGGTCCACTGGTCTAAATTCTGCAACACACACACACACTTCATGTGATTCCTTACCTCAGTTCAGACTATGTCAACCCATACCCTCAGCTCCCACCACAAGTGTCAGACCCCTCAGAGGGCTGCAGTTACATTAGGCAATTAGATTCTGCCATGAGCCTGCACCTGCAAGATGCGTTTAATCCTCTGCCGTTGAGGATTTTCTCCTTCCTCATTGTCCAGCAGCCGGTGTGGGTAACAAATCAGCTGCATCAGCCTCTGGGCCTGTGTGCTGCTCAGGACAGGATCCTGCAAGTCATTGCTGTCTTCACAGAGGGACTTCAGACATCGTTCACCTACCCACTCCTGCAAGACGAAGGCAGAGTCAGCACAGCCAAACCGATGTCTGATTCCAAACCAACGCCCCTGCTTTCAGTCTCAGAGAGATGCACAGAACACATCAAAATCATAAAAGCCTTATTAGTATGCAGTTATGCCTGATAATCATTTCTCTTCATGAACTGCACTATCCTGATTCAGCAGGCATCAGGCACAGCACAGCAATCGGAACAGAGGAAACATCAACTCTGACAAGTCAGCAGTAGTGAAACACAGTAGTTGCTCTTTCTTTTGATAAAATATTGGTGTGATTTAACAGTACACAGTCACTGGAATGTCCAGGCTCCATCAACACTGACACTTGGGCTCGAAAGATCAGAAGGGATCACTTAAAATTGTTTGGTCTATTTCCTGAACAGCAAACCTTTGGAGCTGTCCTAAATTAGGTAACTCAGGGCTGCAGCAAAGGCTGAACCAGAACATGTCTTAAGGAAAAGCACACCCTTTAATTTTCACACAGTGATGGAAAACACACTTCCACACTTAGCAAAAGCCAATTACTTTACTTCTCAAAGTCTGGAAAGGAAAACGACTGACTGGATGCAAGCCATTTACAAAGTCACATATCATGAGAAGGGAGACAGCAAACTATTACTGTCAGCCTCTCCATTACAGCTGATACTCCCTAAATGAATGATAATATTAAAGGGCAGCAGTTGCCAAAACAAACACGAGGTAGATACTTCTCCACACAATTTACAGTTAACCTGCAGCATTTGTTAGTGCAGAAATTTTTCATATTTAAAACTAAGCAAATTCATTAAAGTAAAATCAACAGAGGACTGCTATGTAAGCACTTCTGCAGCTGCAGAGCAAGCCTGATCAGAGAATTGTTGCACTGAAAAGTGACAAGAGCAGAAAAGATGAGGATCCAGTTCACCACATACAAGTGCTGATGCTAAGCCTAGAAAGCTGGAAAATCCCTCAGCAGTGGACAGCACTCTAACCACTAAAGCACAGAGACTGAAAAGGTTAAATCTCTGTTTTGAAATCCTTGTGAAACCACAGCCTAGATCTTCAGCTTCATCCGAGATGAAGTTTACACTTTGCCAATACATGTAGTTTGGTGACCTCTCCATTGCCTATTGCACTTCTCCCCTTCAGTGTTGCTACATCATAATCTCTTTAACTTCCCTTCCTTGCCAAGGTAATAAGCATATCCTTGGGAAGGCTTTTTTTATCACTTGCTCAGCTTCCTGCAAGAATTCAGGCTTCATCTCTGATCCACTTTACTGGTATAATCTCACAAGTAAGATATGCCAGAGGGAAGGAATGCCATCCAGAGGGACTTGGACAGGCTTGAGAGGTGGGCCCTATGAGAACCTCATGAAGGTCAAGGCAGGCAAGTACAAGGTTCTACACATGGGTCAGGGCAAACCCAAGGCCAAGTACAGGCTGGGCAGAGAATGGATTGAGAGCAGCCCTGAGAAGGACGTGGGAGTGTTGGTGGGCAAGAAGCTTGACGTGAGCCAGCATGTGTGTTGGCAGCCCAGAGCACCAATTATATCTTGGGCTGCATCAAAAGCAATGTGGGCAGCAGGTCAAAGGAAGGGATTCTGCCCCTCTACTTTGCTCTCGTAAGATCCCACCTGCAGGGTTGCATCCAGCTCTGGGGTCCTCAAAATAGGAAGGACATGGACCTGCTGGAAGGAGTCCAGAGGAGGCCATGAAGACGGTTAGAGGAGTGGAGCACCCCTCCTGTGAAGACAAGGCTGAGAGGATTGGGATTGTTCAGCCTGGAAAAAAAGAGAAGGCTCTGGGGACACCTTAGAGCACCTCCCAGTACCTGACGGGTACCTACAAGAAGGCTGGAGAGGGACTTTTCAGAAGGGGATACAAGGATGGGACAAAGAGGAATGGCTTCAAACTCCAAGCAGGTTTAGATGGAATATTAGGAAGAAATTCTTTATTGTGAGGATGGTAAGGCTCTGGCACAGGCTGCCCAGAGAAGACATGCCTCATCCCTTTAAGTGTTCAAGGCCACGTTGGATGGAGCATGGAGCAACCTGGGATAGTGGAAGGTGTTCCCACCCATGGCAAGGGGGTTGGAACTAGATAATCTTTAACAACTCTTCCAACCCAAACCATTCTACGGATCTATGAAGAAACCTTTAAATTAATTATAATCTGCTCCTTTTCCCCATCCCCAAACTGCTACTCCCTGCTGTACACACATATACTTTTATCTACTTTGAGTCCTTCCTATGTAGACTGTGACCAGCAAGGGAACATCTAAGGTAAATGCTACAGTCAGGTTTCAGTAACATCAAGTATGTTGAATTTATGCCTGTAAATAGGTGGCTGCAATTCTTCTCTGGTAGGCTGGTAACACTGCTATGTAACAGGCCAACTAATAAACAACAGCATGAGGACAACACACAGCATCGATATGCTGGGTTTACACATCAGTAATACAAAATGCAGGTTTCAAATTGTAACACTACATCTTTCTTGCTGACAGAATAAACTACCAACCAAGGCCAAGGACATCCTTCAACACCCATTTTCATACAGTATGGTAGCATCCACTCCTCTCAGCAACCTTATTAGCCAGGTTTCAGCTCCTCAACTGTCACTTTTCCAAAAAGGAACAGAAATCCTGGTGCTGTCAGATTAGGCTAAGCAAAAGGCTTTTGTTGTTGTTCCTTTAATTAACTAAACAGGGCAATGCAAAGCCCAGGGATACATTAACAGCCTAGCTGCAAGCACACTGAGGCTGCATTCTGAAAGACACCATTTATCACTTCAACAAACTGTCTTTCTCTGCTGATCTTTGCCTCCAGCACACATCTCAGCATCCCACTCTGCACTCCCCTCCTTGGACACAAGCCCTGCACTGTTGCTAAAGCAAAGGGTATGTGCAGTCCCTGCATACTGCAGTTCTTGACCACTGCTTGCCTCTCTGTCTTTTGTTAAGTGTGCAATCCTCAGAGCCATCACATGACTGAAACATTGCAGGTTCTTCACTGATCTTTCAAAGAAACACCTGCCAAACCCAACCTGCAGCAAGGCATACTGGTTAGATCCATCTGCAGAAAGGATAAGGACAAACCTAGAGATGGGACAGACTCACCTGTTGACATATACTCCTCAGTACATACTTGGCATAAATATCCAAGCTAGCTGTTTCTACAGTTACTACTCGACCACCAGCCTTCCTGGTGCCCAGCTCATCATCCATGAGATCATCGACACCTCCAGGGTGGGAAAAGCCAGAGCCTTTCAGTTCTGCATCTCCTACAAGAAAAACACAAGTGTCACTTAATCAACAATGCCAACCACAAAGCCTGACTCAAAAAAAAACCACCTCGAGCTTTTGTAAACTCTCCCTGGGATCAATTACCTCTCTGCAGTCAAGAGATTCAAAGCCTGTTTAGAGCTCAGCCAAAGGGCTCCAGACAAGCCACATATTCACTGGAACAGATCTCCTCTGGCCTTCTGTTCAGCCAACACATACAATACAGTGTGTTTCTCCCACTGCCCTGACAAACATTCTTACAGGTTCAGGCTAACACAGGTACACACCCAGAACAAAGACAGCCTTCAGCACTGCAAAGACTGCTCCGTCCACAATACGGTTCTGGGAGGCTGCCAGCAAGTGACGGTCACAGGAAGAGCGGATTCCCACCGTGGGTTTGTCTGCAAAGAGGACAAAGGGGAAAGGCAACACTCAGCAGGAGAGAAAGGCGTGGGATCCAGAACAGCCTGGGTTATGTGCCAGCGAGTGCTATAAAATCCAGCTCAGTGAATCCCGAGGCCAGTCCATTTCCTAACTGTAACATGGGAGTCCATTTCATTTAGCTTCATGAAGCACAGTGCCAATCACACTGTGACAACTGAACCATGAAATCCAAGTGGGGTGCAGTGCCTGTGTCATGAACTCCAAGCTCCAACAGTACCCTAAACCTAGAATATAGCCTGGATTTAGAAATCTGAGCTATCAGGATACTGATGAGGAGCCAAGAACAGAGCTTCCTGGACTGCTTCCATCATCAGACAAAAAGGGAGTGCTGTAGAACAGCAGCTTCTGGCACCAAGTTAAGAGGCTATACAAAACTCAAGACATAAAAAAAAGAAGTGATCATTACTCTAATGGCTTAGTGACAGCAAGGCCACCTCTACTGGCTGGTTTCCTGCCTCCAAGAGCCTTCTCCCCAACGTGCCTGGCTACCATGGCATGACATAAATGGAAGGATACTGTTCTTTGTCTTCTGTGGAAAGCAGTGTATCAGGCCTTGCCTGCTTTGTTCACAGCAAGTAGGGTCTAGCATCTCTCTCTTTTTGGGGTGCAAGAGCCTCAGTACTTTCACAATAAAGGCTCTACATTCCTTCACTTACTGCCATCTTGCTGGCACGGGTTCAGCTGCGGAGTCTTGAACAGATGGAGTAAAATCCGGCAGGTCAGACGTGCTCCTGGTTCTGAGTCCTGTTCACTGCAGGCTATGTAAAGAAAACAGCCAACTGAGATTTCTTAAGCACCAGGACAGCTGACTCTCAATCCAAAAGCTATTCACAGTGAACTGCCCTGGAGCAGCCAGTTGAGAAGCTGCCGCAGCCTTATTGTATTTACAAATATGGAGCATGTGTAGCAATTAACAAGCAAGTGAGCAAATCCATCAGTATTATCCCCAGTGACATGCACTGCATTCTGCTTGCTCCAGCTTCACCCTGTCAGGAGTCTGGATGCTGCAATCCCCAGAGCAAAGCTGGGCAGGCTGGCAGCAGAGTCAAGGCAGCAACCCAGGTGCTGTAGGCCCAATTGGCCAGCCAGCTGCTCTAGCCAAAATACTAAGCTGAACTGTATCATCAAAGGGAGGTGTACTGCTGGAGTTCAGAGCTCAGTATACCAGTCACACAGTGTGGCTGGTAACATCTCTTCATGCTTATTTCAGCTTCCACACAAACTTGGGAGAGCAAGGCCCCAACACACCTTAGCACAACCAGTTTTTGATAGTTATAAAGGGCCAGAAACTCTCTAAAGCATCATATTCAGTTCCGAAGTACAAAAGAAGTACTGGAGGCATGTTTCACAATGATGGGGACCAGTATTCACTAAGGATAGGCCTGTGGGCCAGAACTGAGACTTCTGCCCAGTTCTTGTGCAGAGATGCACTTACCAGCATTGAGGAGTGAGGGGATAGCAGCACAACGAATCAGGTCCTCCAGCAGCAAGCACTGCCTGGCAATGAGAATGGCAACAAAGGTGGCCAAGGAATCATGGAAAGATAAGTCACTGACCTGGAAGAGAGGAGATCAACCAGTGATCACAACAGCCTCTACTTCATTCCCTCTGTCAGCAGTTCCTAGGAGCTGGGGGGGCAGAAGGGCCCATAACCCCTGGCCAATGTCCATGATCAGCCCAGGCTGCAACAAACACCAAAGGCAGCCCCCAGTATTCAAAGCCTCTTCCCTGCCCTCAGAAGACAAAGCCTCCATCCCTTGTTTATTTTTGCCTTCTCCCAAGGGATCCCTCCACTCCTGCTTCAATTCCTTTTCCCCTTTTGAATGTTTGCACTTGCATCAACATTGCAGAGGAGATCATTGAAGCCACAGGTCCCATTATTGGAGGAACAGCACAAAGCTTTGAGCACACCCAGCCACTCGGCACTGAGAGACTTGCAGTAGCCAGTTAGCTCAGCACACAGGATAGCAATGTCGTTCACCCTGTTAAATAAATAATGAAAAAAGCAGAGGGTCAGCTTTGCTACTCATGCATGCCATCAGGTCAGCGATTCTTTAAGGGACCCCATCCTTTGTCCTCCTTTTTCACACCCCAAGACAGCCAAGAAACGGCTACTGGTTTCCTTATCCTCACCTAAAGATTTTACTATCTCAGTAGAACCATGAAAGTTCTGCCTCTCACCTGTCTGGATCGTGGTGTCCCACACACACGTGCATAAGTGCATTACAGACGAAACTGTAGCGGTTGGCTGGGTTTTCATTGAGGCTCTTGCCCAGGTTGGTGTATGTAAAGTTATGTGCAGAGGGATTTTCAATAGTGTCAATCATGAACTCTGGTTCCCATAGCATGTTGGAGTCAGACGGCTCAACATTGCAATAGATTGTGTTCTTCACCTTGGAGCAGAAGTCACTAAACAGAACACAGAAGAGATTAGGAACACGAAAAACTTAGCTGCCACTGAACTCTGGTAAGCAAAGACAAACTCTCCCTGGGCAAGAACATGTTGAAACTCATGAGCACCGTGTGCCAACAAAGACTCTCCCATTTGTTATTTTCTATTCAACTCCCCTTTGTGCTTGTAGGACATATTGAACATTTAGTCTATTTTCCATACCAATCAGAACTTTACAGAGCTTCCATCACTTCTCCTCAGTACTCCTCTTCTGTGGGGAGCAGATTCAGTAAGCAATTTCAAATGTCTGATAATCTATCCATTCACTCTCCTTTGGGCCTAACTCCACTACATGCTTTTTGGAGTTTGTTGCCCCAAACCACAAGGCACAGTTGCATCATGACTTAAATAGTGCTCTCTGATCTGTTCTCCACTCCTTTTCAAACAATACGTATTATTTAATTTGCTTTCTGACTGTTACTGTACCCTATAATGACATTTTTAATTATCTGTTAGAGCTCAAAGATCCTTTATCCAAATGGTGGGATTACTACTGAGCGGAGAACAATCTTTAGGATGAACTGCTTAGTCATCAGTTTGGTAGGAACAGAGCTCTCTACATCCACCCTCTAGGGGTAAGTAGGGACCCGTGGAGCTGCAGAGGACTATTGAAGGCAATCTACCAAAACCAAACTGATGATTTAAGAGTCAAGATTACCCACTAAGTCATTACTGCCTGTCAAACAGGCCGCTACTCACAGGACTTTAGCTCCCCATAGAGAGCATCTCAGGGACAATCCCATCAAACAAGATCACAACCAAAGCTTAAGCCAAGGTGCTATACTAGGTACTACCCATTGCATCTCACCTGCTTCAGACTCACCTGAAGAGCTCCCCAAATTTACTTTTGAGGTGACTGCAGGAGGTATACAGGTCATAGAGATAGGCCAGGATACAGCGCTCTGCTGAGGAGCCATCCGAGCGGTTCATGCCATGTTTCACCACCCCACACAGACTGTACAGAGACAAAAAACCGAGCTGAATCCTCAGACACAAAGTTTCCACCTTTAAGGAACGACAGAGGTATGTCCCTGCCCCTTACAAACCCCCAGAATATACACTTGCTTCCTTACACAGAGCGAGGGGAAGACACCCTTACCCTTCGAAGACCTGAGCCATCTGGTCCTGGTTCAATATAAGGCAGGAGTGGTAGTGCCGCAGCACAGCCACGATGCACAGGCACAAGCTGGTGGTATAGCTGCCAACAAGGTCGGAGGATTTCAACAGCAGTTCTGCCTCCACCACGCTCAGTTCATTCAGCAACTGCACCCAATGACAGAAAAACCCTTCAACAGCCACAGGGGTAAGGTATGGTCAGAAAGGGAGGAGGCACACCAAACCCACAGCCTATAGGACCTGCCAGGAAAGGGTTGCCAGGCACTTTCTGCTTAGAGAACAGCTGGCAGCCCATACTTAGGCACAATGCCTCAGGCAGTATAAAGGGCTGTCAGGGCTTGGGTGTCAGAGGGTGATTGGGATATGGCCGCTCATTTGGTAGTTCTATGCTGCATAAACCTCACTTGCCTATCCTTTTTCAGGCTAGCAGCCTCAATTCCATCAGCAAGGCTTCAAGAGACACCTGGTACAGGCTGCAGAAACAGCAACAGGATTTCAGCAGGATCCAGAAGGCAGCTTGAGCTGCCATGTGCCAAGGATTTTTCCAGGGGAGCAAGGCAGGCAAGGTGCCAGAGACAGACAATCCCCTTCTCACTCAGAACAAGGCCCTGCTGCAACCAGAGACAGAGATGCAATGCAAGTCCTTTGGAGACAAGCCTAAAGCCTCTGGAAGAGTAATTCTCAGAACAGAACATGTAAGACTATCTGCCACAAACAACCTATTCCTAACAGCTGCAGCCCAGAAGCATCACAATGACCACCTAAACTGACCACCTCCATGACACAGGTCAGAGGGTCACCAGTGATCCCCAGAACATGATCACAGCACAGATCTGCTGCCTTTCAGGTGGATGAATCCCTCCACAGGAAGCACCTGAGCACACTGCCCTTACCTGGATGGCAAAGTCGATAAGACCACTGATATTGAGTGAGTACTCCATCAAGTCAAATATGAACTGCACGTGCTGTACCAGAGGCAGGTGGTATGACATTCCCAAAGCAAAGCTGGTGATCTGTTCTAAGACATTGCGAGATACCTGAAAGTGCAAGACAACACTCAGTACTATGTCCCCTTGCAGAAGTCCCTCAGCAGGCCCATGTCCCTTTTTCCCCTCCAGGAAGTTCTTCTCAGTAACACAAAGGGACACAGTCTGGGCCCAAGAAGGACAGTAGTCTTCAGATTTTCATACCTGAGATGTGACCTGGTGCTGATCAAAGTGAGAAAGGTGCTGGAACTTTGCAAAGATATCTTCAGCTGTTGGGAATGCTTCTGGCTTGCTCTTTTTCCTCTTCTGGCCTTCCTCTCCACCTACCCAAGTTGGAAGGATCAGAAGACAGTATTAGACTACCTTCCTCACCAGAGGACTAGACATCAGCCACCAGCTCCTGCCAGTCCCTCAGCAAGACCAGCCCCTGACATGCAGCACAGCCAAAAGGCCTGAGTCCCAGACCTTAAGTTGATAAGGACCATCTTGAGTTCAAAACAAACTGCTGAGGAAGGAATCCCTAACCTAAGAATGACAGCAGGGTACTCTTTGGAGTTACCCTTCTCTCTTGATTTAGAGGTATACTTATTCCCTGACGAGAAGAGGCAACGGGACTGGACTGGAGTTGTTCAGTCTCAAAATCTGTCAGAGCACTCCACCTTGTACAGTATCATCTAATACATTTCAAGTTGCCTTTCAGGCATTGGACTAAGAAACAAAAATTGTAGCCAGAATCTCAGCTGATGGACATCAGAGGCCATCTACTGCTTTTGACACAGCTATCCAGATTTCCTGTCCTATGGATTTATCATGTGCCTGAAGCATAATGGCATGACACATTTAATTAAGTCTCTGCCAAATATGCATAGGCAAAGTATTCTTTGCTTCTTGTGCAAGGATCTAAATGTAAACCCAAAGAAAATAAAATCTGAAAAGTCAAAGTTCTGAAGCCTCTATGACTTAATTCTCTTCTGAAGGAAAGTTCAGTTAAACAGATACTGTCAGCAGGAAAATTGACTCTTACTTGCTGGTTAGTATGTTTGAAAACAGAGCACCATTTCAGACTCTCATTCACTAATACCTCTTACCAGACACGGCAGATTATATAAAATCCTTTCACTGTGAGACTCCAGACAAGGCAGCCAGCCAAGCGGAAAGATGCTCCTATTTCAGCAAGGAGTGTCTCAAGCTCCACTAACCTGTCTCTGCAGTGCTCTTTCTGTTTAAGACTTTTAGAATGTCTTTGGTTATTTTCTTGATCGTGTGCCGAGCATCATCCCGTTGTTTTCCAACCCCAAAAAGAACTACCAGCCTTTGGTTACACTCATGGCTGCATGACTCCTCCTGGGAAAACAAGAGACAACTGCATTAGCAACTACAAGGCCAAGTGCTCTAATCTTGTTTCACATCTGGACCTCTTTAAGGAAAAGGAAAGCTTCATCTCAGAAGTTTCTCTGGGAGTAAGCAAGAAGACATCCAGAAAAGCATAACTGCTCCTTACCCACCCACAGCAGGGAAATACAGCAGCCTCATGACAAGAGCACAAGAGGAGCAGTAACGAGCAGGTCTCGTACCTGAGGAATAGGAAAGTGTGTTGCATACTGGATGTGCCGAGGCTGGTCATACAGGGATGCAAGCATTCCTTCCACAGACTTGTCCTTCAGCAGAGGCTTTGCTTCCTTTTCAGGATCTGGTTTTTCAGGGGAAGGGCTGGCTTTAGATTCACAATGCATTGGTGGAGAAAACATCTAGGGAGACATAAGGAAAAAAAAAAAAAAGGTAGTTAAGGAATATGGTCATGCAACAGTAAAGACTGCTGAAGGAAGGTACACCTGCTCAGACCTAGAAAGGAGCAGGAAAAGGGAGGGAGGGTTGGAAAAACCTCCAGTTCTTAGGGCAATGACCAAGGCAATGTGCTAAGAGACTACTCTCACTTCTGCTTCTGGTCCATGTTGTATACTGAGTTAAAAAATACAGGAAATAAATAACCATGACTTAAGATTTTGGAAATAACCACTTCCACAGAAGAAGGGAGGATTCTGGAAAGCCATCTAGCTCTGCACATCACAGTTGCCTAATATGTACCTTGAAAGGTCAGACATGGCTGGAAAAAGGTAGGTACTCAAGGATTTTAACAACCCCAAGTTATTTTTATCACTAAGTGCTTCAAAGTGTTCTGCTGCTATGAACTATGGCCACAAATACTATGAAGAAGCATAAACCTGAAGAAGTACTGAAGGCCACACATATGATGACAGCAGAACAGTATCTTGTCCCAGGATCAAGCAAAACCCTGCAACAGTAAGAGGTCACTCCCAATCTCCTGGTCTTATCATGGTCATCTATTTCCTATCCACTTCCAAGCAGCCCACTTCCTACCAAACACTGGGTTAGCAGTGGCCAGAGCACTGAGATCCCAGGAATGACTGGGACTTGTTCTACTCTGATGAACATCAACCTGCATAAACAGGTTATATGGACCCTTTACAGTGTCAGCTGCCTTACAACACAGCCACTCCCAGCACACTGGCTCTGCAGTAGAGATACACAAAAGCAAGGCATGTGCTGTTCCTGGGCCCACAACTACATACTGAGCTACTTACTGAGTAGTGGGTAGAAAAAGCAGGAACATACCGAAAAGTCTGTCTTTTCCATGTCATCAAAGAGCATGCTGGGGTTGTGGTCAATGTCCATGGGCTCTGAAAGAGCTGTGTCCTGGGAACAGAAAGAGCAGTTTTACATCTCAGTGATGCATCAGGGAACAAGAGGGTATCTCCTGTCCATGTTGGACAGTGACAGCAGCATGCCCACACATCCATGGGGCCTGGCAAGTTGGAGCCTAATACACTGCAAACATCATGGACAGGCCTCACACAGCAGCTCATGATATACTGCTCTGTTTCAAACCATGCAAAATTTTCCTGTCTTTACAATCTCAGGTTCTTTCCAGCCACTTAAACTGAAATGCTCAGGCAGCAGGCTGGGGGAAGGAGGAACAGGAGTCACTGGTACATCCTTCAGCAGGTAATAGCAAGGAGGCTGCACAGCTGGTAAAAATGGGCAAGCACAACATGGAGACACGTACAGGAGGGCCATGATGCTTGTGCTCTCACCTCCAGCTTGATGCCACTGTTCCCCTCTGCCTCCTTCCTGTCGTGCTCCTCAGCAGGGTCATCGAAGGGTGAGGGCGGGCGAGGCCCGTGAGAATCCATGGCAAGATCACCCCGGGAGATGAGTGTGCACATGTAAATGTTGTGAGAGAAGACATCGTGTCGGATTAGCTCACAGAACAGCAGCACCAGGTTAAAGAACTCCACCTTCTCATTTTCCTTCCCAGGATCAGCTGAAAAGATGACAAACACGCACAGTCAGGGCTATGAGAGCTCTTCTGCAACACTGAGCAACACCAGCCATCTAACTCAGGGCAAGGGAAAGTGTTTCCTGAGATCTCAGCACAAGTGACTGGTACACAGTTCTGAGATTACAGCAGGGACTAAAACCAGAAACTCCAGTTTCAAAAATAAGCAATTAAGTCAAAAGCTTTTCAGTGTCACAGCACAGAGGCATAGGACTTTAGCCTGGAACTGCTATTCCTGGGTGTAAACACAGTTGCCTGCAACGTTCAGAGCTGTATCCTATTCCTTTAATCTGTTTGCAGAACTTCCACTGAAAGACTATTCCAGAGCTTTGCCACTAGTTAAAAACCTCCCTCTAGTTCTCAGCCTGAAGTAATTCCTGACTAAGCTATACTCATCTATCCTTGGCCAACACTCTGTTAACAGAAGTGCTTCTGCATTATCTTTCTGTCATCTGGCTCTGCAATTTGCTTTTTTCTCTCTCTCTCCAAGGTAAGCTCTGGATTGCAAGGAAGCCAGAAAGAGAATTTAAATACACTCAAGACCTGCACACAAGAGAACAGCACACAAATTCAAGGTTTGCAGGAGAGGGAAAGCTAGAAACTGGGAGACCACAAGTTCTTATTACATACTTAGCATAGGAGCTTGAGTGTCAAGGAACTGCATAAGGACATCCTGAAAGACAGGAGCACTGGCTGCTGAGAGAGAGCCTGAGGAGATGGAGCCCTTCTCATCCACAACTTCAGAGTCCCCACATCTCTGCAGAAACAGAAAAAAGTACCAACTATTGACACAGAGGAGAAAATCCCTATCCATAAACCTTGAAAAAAGAAGTCTTCCAGAGACTTTTTCTATCTTGCACTTAAAGGCAAGCCACCACACAGGTTTCTGTGAGCTACTTCACAGTCTCCAAGTATGCCGATGCTTTCACACTGCAATCAGCTGTCCTCACATGTATCCAAGAACTGGGATATGCACCATCCCACAAGCTCACTGGGTCAGATGGAGTAAAATGCCATAACTAACAGCACCAGTGACAAGAGACAGTGTGCTGACTGACCTTTGCCTTGCAGTATAACCATAGTTAGCTAAGCTCTGCTCTCCCCTATAGCTGAGAGCCTTCCAAGAGTATGGACTTACCTCAGCCTCTATCTCTGCTTGACGCTTCTCCAGGAGTTTGGCCACCACCATGGCCCTGTGGCGTCCAGAGCGTTTGTAGCTGACAGCCCACTCACACAGCAAGGCCACCACTGCATCGTCATCCGGGGAGATCTGCTGAGACAGAAGCACTGCAGTGAGAACACGAGCAAAACAGGAGGGGGGAGCAGATAGAACAGTGAGTCTACTTCTAATAGAGCACAGCCTACAGAGTGCTAGATTCCCCTCTTCCTAACAGGGAGGACAGATGTCAAGCTAGAGCCCTCTTGCTTCGACTCCATTTTACAACATGAGGTGATCCACAGCCCCTGACAAACCTCCAGACTCACTGCTCCAGAAAATAATCTCTCTTACAGCAGCACATCTGTGGAGTGCTAATCAGAGCACTGAGTGAAACACAGCCTGGACAGCACTATACAAAGTATGCAAACAGACAGGGCTGCAGCTCACTTCCGGGAACCAACGCAGTACTGGTCACTCTGTGGTACTGCACCTCACAAACACCTCCCAGGCTAAGAGGAACCTGAACTTTGAGCTCCCAGACTTTCAGGAAGCAGCAGCGAGCCCAGAAGTTGACAAGGTTAGTATTTACACCTCTGAGACACATAAGTCTTTACCACCAATCTGGTATCCAGACCGATGTCTTTCATCAGGAGACTCTTCTCAGCTGTGTGAATTCTCCCAAGCTTACAGGTATTTGTTAGCATAGACTTTCCAGAGCACAGACCCCCCTCTCACTTTAGTACCTCCCTAACAAGGCTGCATGAAATCCTTTTCAATGGAGATCACATCTCTTGGCCAAAGGCCACTACCTAGTCAGCTCTCTGCAGACACAGGACAGTAACAGTGGGATATAAACAAGAACATAGCCACGTCCAAGACCAGGGCCCAGCAGCAAAGTCCCAGGGCACCTCATGACTGTCTTTAGTTGGACCCAGCCCAAATATCCTGTTATACAAGGAATCCAAAGAGTTGCTGAAGTCAGATCTTTCAAAGCTGTGACTGTCCAGAACTTCTAAAGTGTGCAAGACACGGCCAATAGTGAAACCTAGAAGAGAACAGAGAACAGAAATGCATATTTGGCACCTGGTACAACAGACTCTAGAGCAACACCAGATGTGTTTCCAAGGTCAGAAAGGCCTACACCTCACATCAAGATCACTTCCATGGGGAAAAAAAGATGGGTTGTAGCTACAGGTGATTCTCTCCTAAGGGGTACAGAGGGTTTGGACCCTTAGTCCAAACACCATATGGACCCTTCTCTAAGGGAAGTCTGCTGCCTTCCTGGGGCCTGGGTTAAGGACATCACATCATGAATCTTCCTAGCCTGGTACAGCTCTCAGACTATTACCCATTACTGGTGTCCCATGTAGGGGGAGATGAAGCTGCAATGTGTAGTCCAAGGGTGATTAAAAGGGACTTCAGGGCCTTGGGACTGTATTTAAGGAATTCTGGAACACAGGTTGTTTTCTCTTCTATCCTTCCAGTTGCAGGCAATGACACTGGAAGAAACAGATGGACCCAATCTATTAATACATGGTTCCCTGGCTTGTCATTGCCAAAATGCCAGTCTTTTTGGCAATCAGATTGCTTGTACAGCACCAGGCATGCTAGGCTGTTCAGTGTATGAGGAATTGGTTGGATGGTCACATCCAGAGGGCAGTGGGCACATCCAGAGGCTCAGAGACCCAGCAGACATCAGTGACAAATGGTAACGTAGACAAAGACTGAGTGCACCCTCAGCAGGCTTGCAGATGACACTGAGCTGAGGGGTTTGGTTAATGCTCCTGGAGGATGGGATGCCATCCAGAGACACCTGCACAAGCTTGAGAAGTGGTCCATGGGAATCTCATGAGGTTCAACAAGGCCAAGTGCAAGCTGCTGCACCTGGGTCAGGGCAACCCTCCCATAGCAGTACAGGATGGGGGATGAAGAGATGAAGAGCAGCCCTGACAAGAACAGTTTGGGGATGCTGGTGGATGAGAGGCTGGACATGAGCTGGCAACATGAGCTCACAGCCCAGAGAGCCATCTGTATCCTGGGCTGCAGCAAAAGCAACATGGGCAGCAGGTCAAGGGAGGTGATTCTGCATCTCCTCTGCTCTGGTGAGACCCCCCTCCCCACCTGCAGTGCTGCATCCAGTTCTGGGGTCTCCAGCACAGGAAGGACACAGACCTATTGGAGCAAGTCCAGAGGAGGGCTATGAAGATGTTTAGAGGGATGGAACACCTCTCCTATGAGGAAAGGCTGAGAGAGTCAGGATTATTCAGCCTAAATAAGAGAAGGCTCTGGGGTGACCTTATTGTGGTCTTTCAGTACCTGAAGGGGTCCCACAAGACAGCTAGAGAGAAACTTTTTACAAGGGCATGTAGTGAGAGGACATGGGGGAATGGCTTTAAACTGAAAGAGGATAGACTCAAACTAGATACCAGGACAAAATTCTTTACTGTGAGGGTGGTGAAACACTGCTACAGTTGCCCAGAGAAGTTCTGGATGCCCCGTCCCTGGATGTGTTCAAGGTCAGGTAGGATGGGGTCCTGAGCAACCTGGTCTGGTGGAAGGTGTCCCTGCCCATAGCAGTGGGGTTGGGACTAGATGATCTTTAAGGTCCTTTCCAACCCAGGCCATTCTGATTCTATCAGAAGTTTCTGTAAGCTCATTGCTTAGGCTCATTGTCCAAGGAAAGCTGTACCATCCAGGCAAGGGTGTACCCAACTTAATATCCTGACTCACTGCAGCCAACTGCAGATTTTAGGGGAAAGCATCAGAACATGGCACGTATACAAGAGTAGAGTTCTCTGGTACACATTTCCAGCTTCCAGTAAAACAGAAATTCCCCCTATACCTGGAGAAACAGACCCATGCAAGATTTTGCACTGGAAAGCTAAAGCCATTTCTTCCCCCATCTCCCCCTTGCTGACAGTAAAAACAAACAGTAACAAATAGGAAAAAAACAAAGAGAACACTCAGATGGGAAATTTGTGGGGGTAGCACATGGAACAGGGGGAGAGAAATTTTGAACTGCAGCAAGTTACCTGCTGTGGTTTCCTGGCACTTGTCAAATGACCAGCGAACCTCCACAGCCTGGCCACGTTCCTTTATCTGCTGCTCAATTTCACGCAGCTTTGCCCGCACCTAAAAGCAATGGACTTGTGTAAACAAACATAAGGATGCCTTAGAAGTCCTGTGAACAAAATTATCAGAAAACAAAGAGCATGACAGTAATTCTAGTCAAGGTTAGATTTTGCCCATCTTCCAAGGACATCAGTGTCTTGCTTATAGCAGAATGGGAGCACTTAATTCCTTGGGAGTCAGACAGCACCTCCAGCTCTGCTTATCACACAACATGAAAAAAAAATTCTGAAGGAGCTAAGATACAGCTATTATCTCAGACCACAAGAGCTCCCTTTTCTGAAAGCTGCTCACCTGCTGTGTAAAGGCTGAATTCCCTCCTGGCATGGGCAAGTTGGATGGGGCTATAGGCAGGTGGTCCAGTGGAGAGCCAGTCTTTATCCTGCTATCAGTCAAGGAGTAATGCCATACAAGGGCACTCGGGCAACACAAAATAATACTCTGCAACAGACAGAAAAGTCAATATTGTTGAGCAAGTCAAGGTCAAAACAATTAAGTTACATTACTTTCTACAGAACTAACAACTACTTTATCCTACTGCCTAGGCATTCATTGTCTTGTATGCAACATATTTATTATTTAGGTAGGTTCTTTTGTTCTAAACTCTGAAAGAGTCTTTGGACTACACCAGAGCAGAAAGAAGTAAACTAGAATCTTTTGCTGCACTGAGTTTCTTGCCCTAGGTATGCTTAGAAAGCCAAGACTGAAGTTCCACACTATCTGAAAGCAGCAACACGTTGCTGCAGAGCTCCCCCCTGCTTCTAAACAGAACTTATTTTCTACAACTCACATTGTCAATGCACAATCCAACCCTCATGGTCCAGGAGCAGCATTTTCACTACTGACTTACAGCCCTCAAAAAGAGTAAAGACTGAGAAGAAATATGAGGTAACAGACCTAAACTGATTATACAATACCATTTAATAACCACCAGTGTGATTATAGTGATCACTAAAATAACAGTATCATGTTATAGGCATTCTCATTTTTATGATCTCTCACACTCACAAAAACACAGACAAAACTTCACTGAACCATTCCTACGATACTCCCCCACAGCTTCTGGCTCCCAAGGAGCCAGACACTAAAGACAGACAACCAAGTCTGTTTTAAACACTCAAACCAAAGAATCTGCCACATCTTGAGATCATGTGAGCAAAGGTTAATTATGTGCACTGCTAGAAATGCATCTCTTTCCAGCCTGACCTCACCCAGCTCAAACTTCCAACCACTAGATCTTATCTACCTAGCCTTATCTACTATCTGCAGATCAGAAGACCTGTAGATCCAAGAGAAGAGCACTTCTGAGATATACTAAAGATCGGATCATCATTAACCAACGTCAATTTTTAAAGCAGGTTGTGTTCAAAGCCCAAATCAGCCAAATGTTTGAGGTACATATGCTCAGAT
Source organism: Scytalopus superciliaris (assembly GCA_013400415.1). Lineage (NCBI taxonomy): Eukaryota > Metazoa > Chordata > Aves > Passeriformes > Rhinocryptidae > Scytalopus > Scytalopus superciliaris. Next base: position 12,659 of record VXBX01000226.1, on the reverse strand, counting down.
ATTCCCCTAAAGTAGCTCCCTAAACAGAGGATTTTTATATTAAAAAGACATGCTTTATCAATCTCAAGTATAAAGATTATGAGTTTAGAGTAGTTCCTCTTCATAGCCTGCTGCTACTTCTAAACCATTAAATTCTTCCATAAAGAGGGAGGGGCTGTTTTGTGTCTATGCTGCTTGTTTGGTCATGGGGGTGGTTTTTTTGTTCTATGGCAACTTTTTTCTGATGAGGGGATGTTTGTCTTTAAGAGCGGACAAAATTACAAAGCACTTTCATTTTTGGCATAATTTCCTTTCCTAAATGCCTTTCCTTTCCTGCTATTGCCATACTCAAGATGAAACAACCCTTTCTTTCTCATCCTTTCTTTTGTAAAGCTCTCCAGCCATGAAAGAGACCTGTGAGGAGAGCAGAAGGCTCTATTCCAACCCATTTTTCTTATGCAAGTCAGTCAAGGGCACTGCTACAGCACCGTTGTCTGGCACAAAAGCTCTGTAACACATCAGCAAAGACAATCATGGTTTGATATTTCTGTATTCAGGAAGCTGCTGACTCAGTCTGCAATGATTTTTCTGTGATGGCATACCATGTTGAGCCCAGAATCACCATTGCTTAAACCCACCTGGAGGATGCAGCTGAGCCCATACACCACTGGCCGGTGCTGGGGGCACAGCAGTAAGTCGCTGAAAGGGCTGGGAGGAGGATTCCCTGCAGCTGGCTGAGGGGTGGGAGTTGAAGGAAGAGCATTCCCTGTCTGGGCCGACAGGATGTGTGGTGGGTGCCCACCAGCACCATCCAGCTGCATAGCAAGCCTGCGGGTGCAGAAGTAGGCCAGACGTCTGGACAGGTAGGCAGACTGCACAAACTCCCCAGAGTACTGCAGGGAACATGGAGGGAGGGGAAAACATCCTTGTCACAAGTAACACAAGAGAAACCCTCTATCTCCCCAAAGGACTGCACTGTGTGGCACTGCCTTGCAGAGGCAGTCCCCTTTTACAGAGAGCTCCTCAGTATCATGGATCACCCACTGGCTACTAAGCATCAGAAAAACCTTTGAAATGCTCTATGGCAGTGGCTTCGTGTATAAAAATGTACCCACACCCAGCCTTCCCAGGGCTTCAAAGATCTGCCCCGAATCTGTTGCAACAGAAGGAAATAAAGAAAAGCAGCTTCTGTTTACTGGTGCATGAGTTCAACTATCACAGCTGTGACAAGGGGCAGGCATTACCAAATCCAGTGCAGGGAAACAGGGCAAAGGAGAAAAAAAACACAAGACAGCAGGGCTAAAAAGATATCCTTTCATGAGCTAAGAAGGATGTTCACAGGGACATTCCCTGCTGTTCTTGGTGCAAAATAGCTCATCATCCCCTTAGGCAACAGGACTGACAACAGCAGAAGTCAGCACTCCCCTACAGTAAGCTGGGCTCATATTTCTCACCCTCAGCAGCAAAGGTAGGAGCATTTTCAGAAATTCATCCTCTCCTGACCGTATCTTCTCAAAGCACTCGAGGACCCAGGTCAGGAATTCATGCCGGTCCAGCATGCCATCCTGCACACAGATAAAAGCAGAGCAAATGGACACAAGGTGAAGCTCACTAAGGTAAGGCAGAGCAGCAGCAGCTTGTTTTCCAACAGTGGAAGTAACTCTGGAGGTTTGCACAGTTCTAATAGTGAGCTCAAAACTGCATCCAGTCCTAATGGTCTATTCACAGAAAGAGAACATTCTGCAGAAATAAATCACGTGACATCCACTCCCAAGCCCTCCTCTGCTCCACACCCACCCAGCAGCCTCCAAAATCCCTCACCTGGAACATGAACATAGCCAGTTTCTCATTGTAGTCCCACTGCTTCAAAGCCTGTTCCACCTCCTGGGGCATTGGCCCTGAGGGTGAACCACAACCTTGTCCTGGGAGCTGTCTGTAGAACTCTGCAATCTTCTGCAGCTGCTCTGACAGGTACTTGGTGATGATCTGTGTCCATTCTGGAGAAGGGGAAACAAACAGGTTAGCAGTGAGCACCGTGGTAAACAGGAGCAGAAAGAACCAGGCTGGTGGAAACCCAAAAAAAGTTCCTGTCATTTGAAAAGGACGGAAAGACAAAGAAAGAAAAATAAAGGTCACAGTGTTAGCTTTGCTTGAGGCCTGGAGGTGGTAGGGAGGAAGAGACATCCACAGGAATAGAGAACAAGGGAAAAACATCTGAGTCTGAGGGCAGGATTACTTTGTACTGGAAAAGTTGGGAAGAAAGACTCCTCAACTTAGTTGTGGACAATCAGCAGGCAGAGAAAAGACTTTCTAGTGGAGAGAAGTGTTAGGCCAGTCTAGTTTAGCATCCTCAGTAATCTCACAGACAGCAGAAACACAGGAAATGCTTCAACTCTGAACTGTCCTTAGTCTATTCCAGCTATCAGAGTAAAGCCACAATCAACAATTTTTAAAGAGAATTTTCTTTACTAAAATTTAAGGGTATAAGAGGCAAAGTCAATTAACAAACCAAAAGCATGATTACACTCCACTGGAACATTGCAGATGGAAAACCAAGGCAAAATGTGCAGGAGCGTAAAACAAACAACACTTAGAGGGTCAGCAGTAGAGACATGCACCCAAAGGAACAGGAAAGTAAATGGAGTGGTGACATGGAACAGATCAATCAGCTTCCAGACACAGAGCTAAGAAGTCTGTGTGATTTTTATACCAGAGATAAGGGAAGGGAGCAGGGGAAAGGAAAAATAAAAACAGTAATCCATGGACCTTGGCTGCTAACACTGCTTTTCAAAGGCATGTGGTCAGGTCCTGCAGTCCCAGCCACACAAACCAGAACACAGCCAGGGGAGCTCTCCCAGCCTGCAGCAATCTGGAGCAGGCCAGGATGCAAAGGATGTTGGATCCAGTAATGCTTAATGAAACTGGAAACACAGACAGGGAGTAACATACCAAAATTCTCTGGGAAACATACTTACTTGAGAAGCAGCTAATCAGTCATCCCTAAATGGTAACATTTATAGTCTTTGTAAGGTAAGAAGCAAACAGGCTACACAGCAAAGGAGCTCAGCAGAATTTATCAGGGAGAAAGAAGAGGCAGGCTCTCAGGAAGCATTTGTGTCTGCAAAGATTTACATTCCAACAGCATACCCTCACAGGTGGGCCTGTTGTTTCAGTTATGCACATCAGAACATAAGGACTTATCAGCAGGAAACACGTTTATATGGATTTTCAGGCTACCTGCAAGAGCAGGCTGAGAAGGAAACACCTGCAATGGACAAAACCAGTGCTTCACACAAAGTGCTTACCAATGAAGGGATCAATGACATGACGCTTTTTCACCTTGGTCTCTGTGATGGCAGCATAATAGGCACAAGTCATTTTGATAAGCCATGCTGCTCTCATTACTGGAACAGTGTATTTTGCCAGGTAGCCAAAGACCTCTTCCTTCTTGCTGAAGATAGGCACCTGTAACAGAATTGAGAGAGAGAAGTGAACAGAGGACTTGGATGGGAACTATTCTGAAGCAGCTGCACCCGCTGCGAGCTGTGAGAAAGGGAAGAGGTATTGTGTTGGTCTGGATCTCAACCTACTGCAAGAATTCACCTCTGGTCAGAATGCAACAGTATTTCAGTATAAACAGAAGCAAAACAAATTGAAAGAAGAGAGAAAACATAATTACATCACTGTAAATCCATGCCCTGAATCCTGCAAATATCTTGGATGACATCCTCCAGAGAGCATGTAAAAAACTAAGGACTTGGTCAGAAACAGAGTATCTGCTCTACAGACTGAAGACAGGACTCTTCATATTGTAAACAAACCAGAGAAGCTACAGAAGTCTTGCAATATCATGAATACCCAACAGAAGACTGAGAACCAGGGAACTGAGTATCACAGTAAGAAATAATTAATTAATCCAAGACTCAAAATTCCAGATCCAACACAGGAGGATACCAGTGAAATCATCAGAGTGCAGACCTGCAAACCAGTAACCAACAACACATCCATGAAAAAAGTACAGCTGTGGGGCTTATTTCCACACAATGCTCTGGAGAGCACAGATATGTGTGTTTTCACAGAGGAATGAAACAAATTCACAAGGAACAGGCCCATTTGGTAGGTATCTCTAAGTCCCACTGACAGTTCAATCACTGTGCTTGTTACATTCTTCCCAAATACTCCAATGCCTTGAAGACACAAAGGCATTACTTGGCTACTGACAGTCACTGCCTTCGTGTCTAAGTCCATGGAAACTGAAGGAGCCTTTTGCAGGAAAACTGGGGAAAGCCTTGGAAGGCTGGAGCTTTCACAATGACCTCAGGAAACTGGCAGCAAACAGCCAAAGAAAGACACACCAACTAAGTTTATAAAGAGAGATTGCAGGGAAAGTCTGATTACTTTATTTCCCCCCAGGAGGGACTCGGAACACCAAGGAACAGACAAACTCCAGCTTCTAAACCATGTGCTCTGCTACCATTTTGCAACTGGGAGTTGTTTTTCCACAATGCCTACCAGATTCCCAAGTTCCTTCTTTACAGGCCTCCCCTGAGAGAGAGAGAGATCTCTCTCCCCTTGCTGTCAGGCCTGATAAAGTGGCAGGGACACCTTTCTTTCATACTCTACAGAATTCAAGGCTGGAAGGGAAATATCTACTCCTAGAGCTCAGGGAACAGAAATACTGTAGCCTAGTTGAGACTAAGCCATAGCACACATGCTCTCCTTAAAACCAGAAACATGTCACTGAAACAGAAGCCTGGGAAATCACTTAGCTGATTATTTTCAGTAATTCTCACCACGGCTTTTGACAACTTGAGAAACCCTCCAGAACAGGAATGTCCTAATCTACACACCAAAGGCAACAGTGGCAGCTCTTCTGAAACACATCTGAACCTTAGAACAAACCAGTTGTGTCCTACAAGCCAAAAGGCAAAGCTGAGCACACCTCCAAAAAACAGACAAGGGGCCAGTTCTCTGAGTGGGGACAGCTACAGCCAGGGGCCCACAAATCCTGATCACGAGATACATGAACAAGAAACTCCTCTAAACAGTAAAAACCTCCTAAAAGACTTCAGAAACAAGCACAGGTTAAGTTCTCTGCCCTGCCAGCTGCCTCTCCAGTAACATACCTTCTTAGCAAGATGAGTGAGGGGCTTAGTTCCAGCCAGATCTGTGAACCAGTTGTTTATGGCACTCTGAGAACGTGCTGTCACCAGCCAAAAGTTATCCTTCTGATTCACCTGTGGTTTCCTCCTCCCTGTGTCAGGCAGTGTGTTGCACCGCAGCTTTTCTGCAATAATACTGCTGAAATTTGAGCTGATCTGGAACAAAAGAGGGGGAAAAAAGAAGGATTAATTACATTTCACAGGTCAAAGACTCGTTTCCTACGTGCTCAAAATCCCGTTTATCCTTCCTACCAGATGTATCAACTTTTGAAAAACAAAAAACCTGCCAATGACTTCTTTTGCTATGCTTGCAGAGATGAACGTTTCTGGACAACTCATACAATAACCAAGCAGGGCCTCAAGCTGAGATGCAGTCCTAGAAGCTGGTTTTACTGAGACTACAGATAGAGACCTGCCCCTGAAACGTACAGAGCAAGACAGGAACTCAGTCCTGCAGAGGTGGGACACAGTTCCATAAGAATGCAGAACTTGGATGGCACAGAAAGAGAGGGTCAGGTCCTAAACCCACCCATTCTAAAGGAGAAGGTCTCCTGGTTCCCGACGCAGGGAAAGGAACGAGACCCGGGGCTATCCCGCACCCAGCAGCCCACCCTGCTGAACTCACCTTCGCCGGGTTAAAATTGACATTTTTGGCACTGCCGTGCTCGTCCCCGGAGACCGCCGGCTGGTTATTGAAGCCTTGCTTGACATTCAGCGCAGTCAGCTCATCCTGCGGGGGAAGGACGGTCAGCGGGGCCCGGCGCGGGGGCCGAGCGAGGCCCGGCCCGGCCCGGCCGCTGCCCCGGCCCCTCTGCCCTGCCCTGCCCCGCCCAGGGCAGCGCCGGGACACGGGCAGCTCCGGGACACCGGCACACTGGCGGCACCAGACNCGGACGGGCCCGACCGCCGCCGAACCGGGCCGATGGAGGGCGGGCAGTGCCGAGCGCCGCCGGAGAGGCCCGAGTGCCGACGGAGAAGCCCGAGTGGTGCCGAGGGTGGGAGGAGGAAAGACGAAGAAGGACGAGGGGTGACGGAGAGACCCGAAGCAGGGCTGAAGGATGACGGAGATTCCCGGGGACTGCCGGAGAGTCCCGAAGTTGGGCACAGGGAGGACGGAGATTCCCGAGCAGCGCCGGAAAGTACCGAAGGGGGACGGGGCGGCTCGAGGGGCCGTGACCACTCCCCAAAAACACATCTCAACAACACACCCCCCCACAACAACCCCTTACCACCTTCCACGGGCACGCCCCGACCACCACATAGCCCGGGGCAGGAGCCGGGGGGGAGAGCCATGGGGGCCCACTGAGATGTGCTGTGGGATCCCAGTAGGATGAGCTGTGGGGTCCACTGGGATGAACCGTGAGGTCCCACTGGGATGAGCCATGGGGTCCCAGTGGGTTATGCAGTGGGATCCCAAAGGGATGAGCTGTGGGGTCTCAGAAGGATGAGCCATGAGATCCCAGAGGGATGAGCCAGTGGTGCCCATCTGGAGTGTGCTGTGGGATCCCAGTAGGATGAACTGTGGATTTCCAGAGGGATGAGCCATGGGATCCTACCGGGATGAGTCACAGCGGTCCCAGAGGGATGAGCCGTGGGGTCCCACTGGGTTAAGCCATGGGGTCCCAGTAGGATGAGCCATGGGGTCCCAGAAGGATGAGCTGTGTGGTCCACTGGGATGAACCATGGGGTCCCAGTGGGATGAACTGTGTGGTCCCAGAGGGATGAGCCATGGGATCCCAGTAGGATGAGCTGTGGGGTCCCAGTGGGATGAGCCGTGGGGCCCCTCTGGGGTGAGCCGAGGGGTTCCAGTGGGATGAGCCATGGGGTCCTACTGGGTTAAGCCATGGGGTCCCAGTAGGATGAGCCATGGGATCCCAGTGGGATGAGCTGTGGGCCCCTCCGGGGCAAGCTGCGGTGCCCCCATAGCGGCCCCCGAGCAGCACATGGGGTGGCCCCACACAGGCTGTGTGTGGCAGGAAGCAGGGGCGGAAGCGACAGCCCTGCAGGGCCGTTCGCATGCGCCCCATGGGCAGCCCCACCATGGCGCTCCCCGGCACCCTCCTGGTGCCCGTCCTCCTCCTGCTCTGTGCACCAGGGCCCTGCCCTGCTGCTGCCCACAGCCACCCAGGTAAGGGGGCACAGGAGCCCCAGGGGAGGTGGGGGGCCATGGGCGGTTGGGGATGGAGGCGGTGATGGTGGCCGAGGAGGGCAGGATGTGGGGCGGTGTGGGCTGGCGAGCTGTTGGGGTGTGCCTCAGAGACCCTGTGAACCCCCAGTATGCCCCAGGACCCCCAGCACCTACATGGCCCCTGGCAGTGGGGCTGCCAGGAGAGACAGGCTGTGCCAGGGAGCCCTGCTGGGTGTCCCTGCTCCCACCCCAGTGATGGAGCGTGGCTGACACCACCAGCCCCATGGCTACTAGTCCTACAGAGCTCCCGGCCCCATTATTCTACTGGCAGGTCCTACTGGCCCATGCTGTCCGTGGCTGGTGGGTCTGCCCCAGCTGCCCTTTCCATTTTGGTCACGTCAGCAGTGCTGTGCACAGGAAGGGGACAGGAGGAAGAAGCTTCCCTTTCCACATTGCACATTCATCCCAGCCATTGTTTTCTGAGAAAAAAATCCACTTTCTTGGCTGGCTGACAGTAAAACAACAGCCTACTGTGGAAACACAGCTCCTTCTGTATCCCTGGACCTCCAGGGCTTCTGGAAAGGTGTTCTCCATCTTCCTGTATGGGAACAGCCAGAGCACACAGGCTGTTTGTTTCGTGTTACATTAAGACACAGAAAAGCCTGGCTCTGGCTTTCTCCTCCTCCTGCACTTCTGGCTCATGAGTTTAGACCTCGGATGGGACCAGATGTCCCATTGCCTGATATTTAGGGGTGGGGGGGTGGGAATCTCATTTTCTGTGAGCCTGCATAACAGCTCCCAGACACCAGCAGCTGGTTTGGCACTTGAGAGGGATGTCTCAGTCCATCTGATCAGCTCGTCCCAGAGGGTGCCGTGCCTGTGAATGCCAGAGCAGACTGTGGTGTGATAACTGATGGGACCAGCAGTGCTGCTGTGGCCCTACAGCCTCCTGACAGCCCAGGATGTGGCACCATGGGTAGAACCAGAGCCGGCACGGTGCAGCAGAAGGAGGGGACAGAGGAGTCAGCTAGAGTTTCCTGCAGAGAGGGAGCTGCAGGGGCTCAGCCCATGGTGGAGGGGCTGTGGTGGGAAGCACAGCCTTCATCACCCAGACACAGGGACACACACACACCCAGAACGGTAACGGTGAGATGAATTTAGCCAGGATGGAGACATCAGGAACAAGTCCTGAAAAAAAAAAACCCTGATTTTCTGATGGGACAAACAAAATGGGTTGGCAAAGAAGGATTTGTCTCCTGACCCATAGTGCAAGGAGCTGCAAACAGCAGCTGTGGGGTGACTAAGGGGAGTAGATGGAGGAATCAGGGTGAAACCCCACACCTACAGCATGAAAAGCCAACAACTTGGATGTGGGAGGGACGGCAGTCCTTTGGAGGAAGATGTGGGGCCACCAGCAGCCCAGGCATCACCAACACAGCTACAGCAGACAGAGATGGGCTTGTTTGGCTCAGACAGAGGAAGGCTCACAGGGTTATGCAGGGTCCTTGGCATGCACCATGTGTCCCCGGTGCACCCCTGGGCCCTGGCACAGCTGCCCACCACCACGATGCCCAGCAGTGTCTGTTGCTTGCAGAGGTGGAGTGTGTCCTCTTCAACGAGGAGTACATGACCTGCATGTGGGGGACCAGAGAGACGCTCATGGTCAACTACTCCCTCTACTACTGGTAGGTGCCCCTGCTCCATATCCAGTCCTATAGAGCGGTGTCCAGTGGTGGGTCCCTGGGTGGGGGGGCCACTGGTCCCATCAGGCTGCTCCTTCTCCATGAGCCCAGGGTGGGGCAGGCTCTGTCTCCAGAGCAAGCAGGATGGGATGTGCTGGGGAGAGGGGTCCCCAGGAGGGCTGGGGCACACAAGGCCCTGGGGAGCCCCAGTAACTCCCTTGGCACAGGTACAAGAACACATCCAACAAGGTGGAGTGCAAGCACTACCTGCAGAACCAGGGCATCAGGGTCGGCTGCCACTTCAACCAGGATGAGATCATCCAGTTCCAGCCTTTCCACGTCCTTCTCAATGCCAGCATCGGCGGCAGGCCCGTGGAAATCCCCAGCAAGCGCATGGAGCTGCAGGACCTGGGTACAGAGTGGTGGGGGGCACCCCCTCTCCTCTGCAGCCCCCAGGCTGACCCATCAGGTCCCAGCTGGCAGGAGGGCCACTGGGGCATGGGGCCAGCACTCACCGGGCATCACCTGTGCCTTGCAGTGAAACCAGAGGCGCCCGTCAACCTGACCATCCACAACATGAGCAACAACCAGCTGCAGCTGACCTGGGCCACCACATACCCCAAAGCCACGTGCCTGGAGCACGCCGTCAAGTACAAGAGCAACAAGGACACCACCTGGACGGTGAGAGCCCCTGGGCATGGCACCCTGTGGCTGTGCCTGGGGAGGGACTGTGCACCAGCCTCCATGGCAGTCCCAGCCCACAGCACATGGCTCATGTCTCTGCAGGAGCTCTCTGTGAACGGAGATGTCTTCTCCTTACCCAGCGTGGACTATGAGAAGTTCTACACCTTCTATGTGCGCAGCAAGATCAACAAATTCTGCGGCAGCACCCAGCTCTGGAGTGACTGGAGCGTCCCTGTGTTCTGGGGCAGCAACTCCACCAGCAAGGGTAGGTCCTGGGGGCTGCAGTGGGATGGGATGGGATGGAGCATGGCACGGCTCAGCAGGCAAGGGATGGCCAAGCAAGTAGAGAACTGACCTGAGGCAGCAGCTGTAGGGGCAAGACCCATCTGGACACCTGGAGTGTAGGGAGCAGCCCCTGCGTTCTCTGTACTTCTGGAAGCCAAACACACCCCAGCAGTGGGATCTGCTGACTGTTGCCAGGGGTTTCTTAGCACTGGAGGGCTGCCCTGGCATGGCTGGGCCAGGACACAGCCATGAACCAGTTGTGGTGATAGCATGGCAGGGCTTGGAGACAGGCCCCTTCTCCATCCTCTGCTCCCAGCTGAGCCCTGCCATGAACGGTGCCATGGCCACCCACTGCCATGGTGGTGTGCTCTCTGGGGGTCAGTGTCACCCCCACTCTTTCCAGGTACAGTGCACTGGTTCTGGATCCACACAGTCTTTATCCCCATTGCCTCCTGCCTGCTCTTGCTGATCCTCATCATCCTGCTGGTGCGCATGGAAAGGTGAGTGTGGGGGGCTGATGGGGGGCAGCAGCACTGGGGCTCTTCCCCTTTGACAAATCTCTCCCACACAGGGTATGGGTCATCCTAATGCCCCGAATTCCCAACCCCAGCAAGAATTTCGATGAGCTCTTCATCACCCACAATGGCAACTTCCAGGTAAGGCGGGTACAGGCAGCCCTACCCTGGGCTCAGCTCTGCACCGTGGGCTTGGGGCTGGGCTGGGTCATGGCTCCTCTCACCCTGCTCTGCTTCCTGAAGGAATGGGCTGGAGTCCCCAAAGATGTCGTGGAGAGCTTCAAACCCAACTACAGCGAGAACATCTGCTACGTGAGCGAGCTGCCACCCAAGGACAGCTACGAGTCCCACTGGGAGAGCAACAACCACCCACCACCTCTGATGCCTGGGGCCCCAGCTGCCCCCAGCGAGCACAGCCCCTACAAGGGCAGCTACAGAAGAGTGTGACACATTCCTGCACCCCTGCAACCTGCACGCTCCACAGCTTTGCCACCCAAAACCTTACTGCTCTGCAGGCCCTGCTCCTGCCATGCCTCTGCCAAACGCTCAGCACCCCTGGTTTTGCTTTCTGCCATGGCCCTGCTCAGCCCCTTGTGACACAGGAGCTGCACTGCCCTGCAGGTGCTGGGGGAGCACAGTGTGCTGGGTGACTCGGGGGCTGCACTGGGGGCACTGGTGGTGCACTGGTGTTGCACTGGTGCACTGCTCTGAGGTGCCCACCAGGAGAGCAGGCAGGGGCCACTGGCCAACTGATGGGGGATGAGGAGTGCCAGGGGGGCCAAGTGTGGGAAAATAATGGAAGATAGTTGAGGATTGTAAACAGGCTCAAGGACTTGCAGCTGGGTATAGAAAAACATATATACCATACTCATTGTTGTTTAGCCTTGTGTGTTTGGCAAGAAGAACTTCTGTATTTAGATAACACAGGCCTGTGATAGACTTAGTGGCACCTTATTTAACATGCTTGAGATTCCTGCCCTGCTGTGGGAAAGATCAAATCACAGTGGTAAACCAGGACTGCACAAATCCTTGCTAAAAAGGCAAAACCAGCAGGTTCAGAGATCCTCTAGCACGGGCCAAACTCCATAGTACCTGCATTCCCGCTTGTCTGCTTCTGCCTGGGTGTGCTTGGGGGATCCTCCAGTCGGTCAGGTAATGAAAATAAATTTCCTCTTTGCAACTCATCCGTGGTTTCGTGGTTGTTCCCGTGTCCCGCCCGTGCCAGCTCAGACAGCAAGCCACTGTGTGTCACCCTGGGGCACTGGGCCAGCCTGGCAGATGCCCCAGGACCCCGCTGCTCCTTTACCTGTGCCCCGGGTTTCCCGTGGCAGTGAAGCTCTGGCCACCAGGGGCTTGTGCAGGCTTGTCCTGCAGGGTCTGGGAGGAGCAACTGGAGCTCCAGTTCCTGAACACCTCTGACTTTGCACACCCTGTGAGGCAGGAGCTCGCCCCATTGTCCCAGCCCCACCTGGCATCCCAGGCTCACAGTGGCACTGTGTTCATCATCAGTCAGGGGGATGAGTCCCCTCCCTGCTGTCCCACAGCGGTTCCTGTGCACTGGGAGACCTGCTATGGTCTCACTGGGCAGTGGGCTCAGCTCTGGGCTCTGCCACCCCTTCCAGGGCTACCTGTCACCCTCAGCCACCGCTGCCGTCCCTGCCGGTGACCAGAGATTTCTGCCCAACTGCACTGCTCTTACAGAATCACACAATCGATTAGGCTGGAGAAGACCTGAGATCATCGAGTCCAACCCATGACCGAACACACCACCACGTCAGCCAGACCACGGCACCCTAGGCAAGCAAGACATCCAGTCTTTCCTTAAACAACTCCAGGGATGGTGACTCCACCACCCCCTGGACAGCGCCTAATCACCCCTCCTGTGAAGAATTTCTTCCTAATGTCCAACCTAAAC
>VXBX01000224.1:313935-411132 GCA_013400415.1 Scytalopus superciliaris | reverse complement strand
CATGATGATGATGATGATCTGCTAAGCTTGGCAGACCTTGGACTTTTACCAAGCATAAAGGAGTTTGACTCAACACACACATCCCTCTTTTTCCTGACAACATGTGTCTGCCACTATGCTGTGCTCAAATCCTTGCCTTTTGGATTTCCCCTGACCCCTTACAGAACTTCTCCATTAAGCCCGAATTCAAGCAGTTGCACTAAAATCACTGGGCTAGAACTGAGAATTCCTGCTATCCCAACCCCACTCCCTCTTCACAGGAGTGATCAGTAATTTTCAAAGGGCTTCTCCTTTAGGTGAGATCTACAGATGTTGACACGTATCAGAGAGAACTCTGAAGATTCTTAAATTATGTCCTGTTCTCTGAAAATACTAAAAACCATTCTTCTCTGTTAATCCCTGGCATTAGAGATGGGCTAGTAACAGGTGGATACAAAGTGGAGGAGACTTGAAATCTTGTCTGAGAACATCCTTCTCATTTTCACAGGTCTTAGTGATGTCCTGCAGTGAATCAAAGCTGTTCATTTGGTGTAAGCAAGCTTTTATGATTCCTTAGGTATGCAAATTGTTTATCTACCCTTTTAATTCTCCAGCTTGATAAATTCATCTACTGAATATAAGGATCTAGAACTGAGCCACAGCTTTCCTTTGTAACAGGGAAAGAGAAAGAAATGTGTTTCTCATTCTAAAAGAGATTTTCAATATCAAATGAAGCACACCCTTCCAGAACTCCAGGCAAGCAGTTCATTTGCAGATATTGTAAGAGTCTAAAGTTAAGTGAGAGAAGTCCAGTCAGACATCTCTCACCCTCAGCTATGCCCAGTGCCCATAGAAGGTGCCAGACAGAGGCCATTTCCTCTCCACACCTATCCTGTGCCCTGCCACAGTCCCAGGTGTAGAAGGTGTTTGTGGTTGGGTATTATTTTCATCCTGTGCTCCCTGGTTTTGGTAGAGAGCCTCCTTCTAAATAGACTTGGGATTCAACCTGATGTGGTTATTCAGTCCTTTCTACATGTGGTTTGTGGCCTAAAGACTCTTCCATCATCTCTCGGCCCTCACCACCAATTATGTACCTTGTATTTTATTGCATTAGTTGCTTGCTCTGTGATAGCACATGGTGACCAGGGTTATGTAGGTAATTACAGCTCCTTAACCAAAGTTCCCCTTGTTCACAGATGTGAAGAGGTGGAAGGTACTATCCTCATCCTCCCTGCCATCCCTCCCCTGGACTAGAGAAGCTCCCTCCACTGTGTCTGGAGACTTCTAGCACAGCACTGGCGTGGCAGCTGCCATCTGAGCCCTGTTGCTCCAGCCTCAGGGGTCACACACAGCATGTGGCAAGGGGCATCGTGGAGACCAGATGAGCTGCTGACAGCCCAACCCCAGGCAGCAATGACAGCAAATGCTGGTGGTGGTGCTGGATGTCTGCTCTGCTCTTCTGCCTTCACTGTAAATAATCTCATCACTTCAGCAGAGGTTGTAGAGAGCTCCAAGTCCTGCTTTGACAAAGTATTTCCCTAATCAAAAGCTGCTGACCTCTGCTCACGGTCACCAGGAAAGGACACAGCCAGGAAGCCCGTCAGTACACAAGCCAATATCCCAGCTCTGAGAAACCACAGAGCCAAGAACCGGGATCGCCTTGCTCTACGGCCTTCCTTACTTCCTTTGTAGCTTCACTGTGTGACAATCACATGCTCAGGTGTCTGTAGAGCCTTCCAGGTTTCATTCACTAGGCATTTCTCTCACACCCTCCAGATGTTACAGTTTTAAGGTGATTGATTCAAGGTGGCTGCTCACCCTGACAATGCCTACCTGGTTGAATGGGTGGTTCTCAGTTTAGGAGAGATGAGGCATCACACAGGCATAGTCTTACTCATTGCACAGTATCTGCTATCCCCAGCAGCAGCTACAATGCCTCTCAGCTGGGGTTAGCAAGGCAGAGCCCTGTGCAAATCACATTGGATTAGTGAATCCAGCATGGATTGTTGATGCCCAGGACAGGGCTCCTCCATCCCTGCTCCAGGGGTGCATCCATCACTCCTGGCAGACTGTGCACACAGACACCAGCGACACCACTGGAACTGCTCTTCAGTTCTAGCATTGGCAGAGCAGCAAAGACTGCAACGTGTTGGTCAAAGAGCTCTGGTCTGCAGCTGGGCAGGTGCCACTCCACTGATGTGCTTAACGTTGGCAGTCATTTGATGATATACTGGCTGAGGGGTGAAGCAAGATGGAAAATCAAGGCACTTTGTGTTGGGAGAAATGCATGGCTCAGTTGTACAGTACAGGATCCTGGAGGTGGAAGAAATTTGCAACGTTTTCTTAGGAGGCAAAGCTGTATCTCAGGAACATGTTAATCCAGCTGCCAAGGAATGTCAGACATCAACTGAGTGCTTTGAGTCAAGATAATCAACCCAATGCTTGCTTGTGTAGTTGGCTGTTGTCCTAGTACTCATTAATAATCTTGCTTAAAGCAATTCTTAGTCTGACACCACTTCATGTCAAACAGATGCACTCATTAAATCCACTCAGATTGCTCATTTCGTTGATGAAGTTGCTGGGTACCTGAGACCTCCTTCATTTCCTTCCACCCACGTTTTGTAACCCAGGGGTCTTCACCAGAAGTGGGCTGGCACTCTCAACTCTTCCTAGGACATTGGCTTTATGGACATGTATCATGGTGACCCAGGTGCGTTGAAGATTCCTGGGCCCAGTCTGTGGTGTTGGTAACACCATTACAAACAAGAGGACTTCTGGTATTGCCTATTCTTGCAGTTTTTTGATGATACCTGATGTATGTGAGGGATCCCAACACCCTGAGAGGGTGAACAAAGGTTGCATCCCACTGCTTGTGGGACAGGTCTGAGGGCACCAGATTTTCCAGGCAGTTACACTCTGATTTCAGGTCATCTTCCAGAAGGCTTTCCAGCACTAGGTCTAGATGCCCCAAGGATTCCTGTTCTGCACTTTGCCAGGTGCTCTGGGGATGACCCAGAGATCTTTTGTGTGCTGAGATGGGAACTGATGGGAAGCTTGGCCTGATGAGCACTGGCAAGGGCACTCTGACAGGCAATGGAAGGGAGGCAAAAGAAAGGGCTGTGCTCAGCTCTACACCCCACACTTTCAAAAGGTTGATTTAAAAAATTCAAGTGTCCGTAGGAAAGATCAGGTCATAATATCTAAATGCTGGAAATCTAAAACTGGAGCAGCTCAGCACACTGAGCTCGTCAGATAAAAGGTGAAGGTACTTCTGAGAGCAGAGGGCTCTTCCATTTGGAAGGTATGCACATAGGACCCTGTGGGGTAATGCTGGAATCAGATCAGGCTGACTGAATTATGACACACTTTTTGCTAGAGATTAATTAGCCATCAGACCAGAGTGTGTTCAGGACATTCCAGTACTCAGTATTCACAAATCTCCTTCTATAAGCTTTGTTGCTGCCCACCTTGAGCCCAGATGCAAAGTCAGAGGGCAGGAAAATTGGTGCGGCAAAGGACTTCAGAGCAGAAGAGCACCACGACCAGCACCAGTGCAGGGCAAATAACCCCATAACCACCATGTCCTGCTCATGGCCCACACAGCAGAGGGAAGGCAGGGGAGAGGCTACACTGAGCTGCCCATCACTTGTGGAACAGGACAGAGCCACACCATCCTCTGTGCTGCAGCAGCACACTTCCCATGGGAAGTAAAACAGAACTTGGAGGGACAGCTGGGACACCAAAATTGTAAAGAGAACTGTTGCATCAAAAACCACAGTCCCACTCATATTCATATTCAGGCAGCCTGGGGGTCTCTGCAGGAGAAAACATGGTGCAGAAGAACACTGAGGGGAAACTCTCAGCAGACAGATGCATCTGGAGCATTTCCCCCAGCTAAAAGCTGGTTTGCAGGGTGATGGGAAGGAAAAGCCTGTGCATTGTTCTTTTGTCTTTATTTATTTAATTAATTTTCAAACTAGATTTAATGACAAGACTATCAAGTTCTTTCAGAAATGAAAATACTAGTCAGATGGGAGTAGAGAAAAACAATAATGGGCCAAAGGGATGTTTGGGTCAGTGTGACTCACCATGGGCTGGCATCATGGGATCCAGGCTGGCAGCCTGCCCTGCAGACTGCCAGGCCAACACAAGCCCAGCACAGCCAAGAGCCCAGGTTGTGCTGGAGAGGCTGAGAGCCAAACAGAAACACCCCACAGGGCATGGGATCATGTCCCTTGTTTTCATTCATTAGCTGGACCTGAATCCATAACCAAACCTCCTACGTGACTGTGTGTCCTGACAGGGGCCATGTGGAGTTACACTTGGGCTTTGCAGGCACTGGGACCAGGTCAAAGTACCTGGGCTGCACACCCAGCAAAAGGAGCTTCCAGTCCATGCATTTGTGGACCTAAGGAACCAAAATCAGAACCACAAAAGCACTGGTGGTTCTTGGTCTTCCTGGCTTTTACTCCAAGAATGACAACCCAGATGTGTTTCCTGATAGGAGTAAATATCTTTACTTAAAAAACATCTGAGTGCTCCTTGATTTTGCCAGAGTGTAATTTATGAAATGTCACCTTGAATGCAGACTTAATATTTCATGTCAGGTCCAACAAATCCATTCATTTCCATCAAAATCAGGTCTGCCAGTGTTGCAGAAGACTCACGGGTTATAGGGGACACAAGGTTGAATATTAAGGTAACAGTGAGCTCTGATTACAAAAAAGATAAACCACAGACTGGTGTACTTTAGGAGGAGCATGGCCAGAAAACTGAGGGAAGCTACCTTAGAAATCTTAAAAAAACCTGTGGATATGGCACTTGAGGACATGGTTTAGTGGTGGCTGTAGCAGGGCTGGGGGAATGGTTGGATTTCATCTTATCGGGCATTTCCAACCTTAATGATTCTGTGGTTCTATGATGCAATCATCCCCTCAGAACTCAGATCTTTGGTCCTAGAGGAGTTTGGAGAAACTTGAGAAAGTTCAACAGTAGCTGCACTTGTGGTCAGAGGCCACATGTCTTCTGGAGAGAGTTGAAGGAGCCTCACCTAGCCCAGTGAAAAGGTGGACCCGTGGAGGTATAGGAGCAACCTGCAACTACTGGAAGGGAAGTGCTGAAGATCACAGAGCCAGACTTCTCATCCATAACAGCCAGTTAGCAAGGGACAATGGGGAAACAGGCAACAGCTACATGTTACAGCTTGAGAAGATCAAATTCTGCATCAAGAAACAAAATTTGTTCTTGGAGGGTGGTACAGCCTGGGATCAGTTCACAGAAAGGTGAGAGTTCTGCATCCTTGGAGCTTTTCCGTGTTTGGCTGCTGAAAAGTACAGCTGGCTTGACCTTGTGCTGGTGACAGTCCTGCTGTGAGCAGGTTGTTGGACCAAAGACCTCTGGAGGTGTCTCCCTACCAACGCCTCTCAAACTCAGCCAGTTTCCAGCCCCAGATCAAAAACAGGACTTCGTCTTCTAAGAGCCTATTCTATGTCCTTAGTCAGTTTGAGGCAATGAATTTATGTCACGTTTTCTTCACAAGAAGTTATTTGGGACAATTTAGGACACAGAAGCTGCCTCCAAGGAAATGAAGGATGCTTTTCTACAAATACCTCTTCTGTTTTTATAGATTAACCAGGCAGGATTGTGTCAAAAACATCACCAGGGTCTCAAAGCATGAGCTGGATGGCATCTAAATATGAGAACAAGATTTTAACTGGTTCACTGAGGGCTGGATTATGAACATTTAAATTGCTGTGAGTCAGGAATGAACCTGGTGACCTTCACACTGGGCTTTCCCAGGCAAGCCAAAAGCCACCTTGTACTGTATCTTAAGCTACTGAAAAACATCACCTATTTCCTGTGTCTCTCTTATGGCAAAGCAACTGTAAGATCTCCAGCTATTGAAGGTTCCTGGCCAAGCCAATTTTGGATTCATACTTAGCCCAGGAGAAATAACTGCTTCTGTCTAAGGACGCAAAGCGGCTGAATTATTTCAGAGCACTCCTGTGCCAAGCCTGACCTGAGTCCAAGGCAGTAGAATCCAGCTGAAGACTCCAGGAGGTCTCTTTTTAAGGTAAAAATGGGTTTAAGTACTTATGTTCCTATTTTAAAGGTCTCTGGTTCCATGTCTGACCTGTCCAGCTCAGCTAAAAGACACATCAGCTTTTATCAGGTATTGAGACACATCAGTACAGCAGTTACCCAGGTCTCCTGTTGTTCTCTCCCACTCTTCTATTAAGCTGCATTTTGGTATGAAACAAAATTTCTAACACTTCCTCAGTACCCATGCTCCTTTGAAGCTGGCACTAAACATCTCCAGCCCTTCTCTTGGATCTCACAGTCTTAAACGACCTTTCCATACACCTTGTAGCATGTTTTTCACTATCACTTTAGGAATGCCAACCCTGGTGTGTTCCAAAGAAGTTTTGTTATGTACTGAAGAACCCCAGTTAAACACATAATATATAAATAAAATTCTGATGTACAAATACCCTGAATTACAACACAAGGAGCTGTTCCTCTCTCATACTTCTTTCAGGTGAGATCAATCCCTATTCCTTTGAGTCTGCAGACACCTGATCTCTGTGAGGCTGACACAGAAACAAGGCCACAAGGTCCTCAGTGCCAGTTCACTGCTGTAAGAGGCATTATGTCCTATGAACATGACATGTCTCACCTTAACAGCATCCATTGCCAGTGTCTGAACCAGGCTGAAACATGGTCAAAAATGATGTGGAGAAAGAGAATAGTTAAGAGTTAATTAGCCTGCCAAGAAATCTATTCCCAGATAGCCACTGACAAGAGTTGAGATTATCAAAACAAAAGGGATGGAAGGGAGTGCACACCAGAGAGGAGCCAATGACACAGCTTAGATTTTGCCTGCTCCCCTCTGACTGGAATGTTGTCTCAAACAGAGTCTCCCACCCAAGGACCCCTTGGGAGTGTGCCTACAGTAGTGACACCTCCACAGATCTTTGTCCTTTGCTCACAGTGCAAAATATCTTCCTTTAAGTCTTAAAAGCAAACAATAGTGATGCAGAGGAAAGGGAAGAATAATAAAAGCTGTCACAGCTGCATTGTGAGCTCTTTAGGGTTTAAAAGTAAAGTAAATGGGAGTGAGGGAAAGGGAGTGTGGAGTGTGTGGAGTGGCAGCACAATCACACTGAAATAGAAACAGCACTCCCAACACACACCAGGCTGGGGAGCAGCAGAGAGGGCACAAGAAAAAGCTCCAGAAATACCTTCAAAGCACAAGATGACAAAGGGAATCCTGGCTTGGTGGGACCATGGCAGCAAACAACAGATGACACGGATGAGGCTGAAACATCCAGCATATTCTTCAACACTCAGAATAAAGAAATGATTGCAACAAGCTGTGTAAGGCAGTGCATTCTACAAAGAGCTTAGACAGGCCAGGTGCAAGAAAGGATGAGTTAAAGATGACTGAACCAGAACAGAGGTACTCAGATACACAGATACCTGCACACATCCCCCTGAGTACTCATGGATTCAGCTGAAGTTGCTTCTGAACTGTTTGCAACACTTTAAGGGAGTTGTAAGAAAATGGGAGAGTGAGAAGGGGTTGAGGCAGAAATATAATGTCTGTTTTTTAGAGGAGAAAGAAAGGAGGGAGGGTGGAAATTACAGGCCACCTCCAAACTATAGTTTTAATCCAGAGCCTGGAGGTTTTTCAGGAAAACAGTATTAAACAATTCAGTTATGGCCACCAAAGACGTAAGGTAATAAAAATGTCACATATAGATTTCTGAAGAAAAACTCATGTCAGGCTAGGCTCATTCCTTTGCTGTGGCAGCTGACCTACTGAGTGGGGAGAAATATTAGATGCGATGTCTACTTTTGATTTTTCTTGTAATGTGTTGGGGGTTGACCCAGCTGGATAGCCAAGAGTCCACAACATTCTGATAACTGCAGCCCTGGTGGGTACAGAGAATCATGTGCCTTTCCCTTTCAAAGTGTCTATTATTTTGAGATTTTTAACCCCCTTCCCAGGAATGGGTCTAGGTCTCACAGCTCAGCCCTTCCCTCTCACTTGAGAGTGTGGTGATTCAGTCTTCGCCTCACACTCACTCCTGCAAACTGGATTTTCATCTTTGGATTTATCCCAAGTTATCTCTTTCCCATTGTGTCCTCTATTTAAAAACATATCACTCACATGTTACATTTTTAGGCCACCTCAGATGTCCTTGCTGCTGTTTCATGGTCAGCTGCTCCTTTTCCCTGAGCTAATGGGGAGCTATTAAAAGCCAGGATGACTCTTGCTGCACAGAACAGGAGCTGCTGACTAACTCCTTCTTTGCAAACATCCCCAGCTTGCAGGGACAGGCTGAAGTCCTGCTCAAGTCTGCCCTGGTGGCTGCTCAAACTCCCTGAGTTTCAGCCCTGGAGGGGATTAGAAATGCTTTGCCACTCAAGCTATTCCCTTAGTTTGCTTTCCTTCAGTACAATGTGTTGCTCAGAAATTTCTCTGGGGCAGATTTGCTTTATCTTTACAAATCAGGTAAAGAGCTGCTCTAGCCAAAAGATTGGTTTCCCTGTACTGGAGGTTTGCAGCTAAGTGGGCTGGATGCAACCTCATCTCCCAGAGCCAGAGGGGCAGGTGAGTAACAACGAGGCTTTAAAGGGTTCTTTCTGACTCCTTCTCACCTCTGCTCTTACAGCCTTTCCTGGCACATATAGGGGCACATATAAGCATATCAATAACAAAACCATCTCTGTATTATCAACCCTGTGTTCAGCACAAATCCAAAACATAGCCCTGTACCAGCCACTGGAAAGAAAATCAATTCTGCTCCAGCTAAAACCAGAACACCCGGTTTCAGAAGAAAAAGCTAGATCCCATGAGACAAACTTTAGCTTCCAAACAGGCACTGCCTCACTCACCATGGAGGTAGGTGCCTCCTCCAAGACAAGCTTATCCTGGGGCAGAGCAGTGCTCCAACATCAAGTGCCTGAAATCCTTTTCTTATCGATGGAGTCAGATAAATTATGAGTCTGTCTTCTGAGGTTACCTGAATTTAAAGGTTTCATCCTAAAAGAGAGTTTTAGTTTAAAAGAAACACTTCCCTGCAACTGGCAAAATCTGAAGAGGACTGGGCAGTGTAAGCAACCCCCCTGAAGTGCCTCAGCAGCCCTGCGAGCTGAGGAGAAGCACTCTGGGGTGGCACAGGGCCTCAAAATGATGTGCTGCAGTCCTCAGCATTTCCAGCACTTCAGGCTCCTGGGAAATTTAGCTCCTGAGCCAGTCTGACATTTTTTGAAAATTTTACCCTCTTTATGTGTATTACAGGCTGCATTTAATCATGCTGAGATGATGAGTAATAGCTATAAAATACTCTAGCAATTTCATACAAATTTTTTGAAAAGAAAAAAGGGGAAAAAGATACTAGAGAGGATGAGTCAAGCCCTGAGAAACAGGCTCCCTGGATTCATTCTTTGGTTTGCAAATCATTTGTGAGCAGATTCTGATTTCTTCAACTGGGTCATTTCCTAAAAGGACTTTTGACTAGTTTCCGTGAGTCACTCAGAGTGCCTTGAAGAGTTCAGCTGGTTGCTCACAGCTTCCCACAGTGGGATTCAGAGTGTACATGTAATCACTTAACTCATGGGGTTTTGTTCCCTCATCCCACCCAAAGGGCTGAGTGATGGTTGGAAGGGAAAACAGGGATGAACGCAGGGTGACTTTGGTGAAGATGCTGAAAGAGGGCAATTTTAACGTATGTCCACAGGCAGATGCAGGCTCGCAATGTGAGGGAGAAGGGATCTCATTCAGGAACTCAGCAAACTTGGTCAGCAAAGTATCCTGGGGGTCTGGCTGAGGCGCCCAGTCTGGAATTAGGAATTACAACCCAGAACTTGTGCTGTGGGTGAACCTCTGCTGGGATGAGCTGGTGCTTGGTCTGGACCTGCATCCTCTCCTTCTCTGCCTGGTGCTGAGATCCCTTTCCCTCTGCACTTAGGATGTGCTTTCCCTTCTGATCTCTTTTTAACCACCTTCCAATAAACAGCAAGATTCCTACAGGGAAAGAGTCAGATGGTATCAGTATATTAATTTTATATTCTAGTGGTAATTTATTTTTATTAAAACAGGTGCATAGTCCCAAAAGGGAAAGCTGTGTAATGTCTTAGAGGTTAGAAAAAGTGTTGACAGCCTGGAAAACAGTGGTACAAGTTGCACTGCTCATCTAGAACCACTGCTAGCAGCAGAGAATTGTTCCCAGAATGGGGAATATCAAGAGGATGGATAGCCTTCTTCACAACTCTGAAGGGCCAAGCTGTTTAGAAAACACCAGTGGGCTTTTGGAGCTTTGGTGCTTGGTTACTGAGGAAAATTCACCCTTTGCAACAGCTGCACAATGGGTGGGTGCAGCTTGGTCTGTGTAAGGCTTTTTTGGCCAAAGAAGGGAGCATTTATTTCATACAGCTAAGAGGGCACGACGAGAATTGCCCAAGCAGTGATTCACTCTGTTGCAGGAGATGCCAAAAAGTCACGTGTGTGCATGTCCACACATCCCATGTGTCAAAAGGGCCATTGTGGTTTACTCTGGTGATGCCCACACTCTTCCCCACCTCTCCTGGGTGGCCTGAGCTGCAGGACCTGCTTGTGGCAGCAAGGGTACAGGCTCCTCAAAGCATTGGCACTTGCCTGTCTCCTGTCTCTTCCAAGGGTGCCCTGATGGCCAGAGGTTCTTGCTTCGGTCACGGAGTCACAGAAGTGGCCCTGTCCTGCATTTCAGTGACAGCAGCCCTGGGACAGCACACAGTGAATATGGTGACATCGGATGAACTCAATGATCTCAAAGGGCTTTTCCAGCCTAAACGAGTCTATGATTCTATGAAAGTGCTGCCCTGTTATAAGGAATAGGAATGACAGTGACTTTTGCTGAGCAGGTGCAATTTTCTGGGAGTTCTCAGAACTAATTCTCTAGGTGGGAAAAATGTTTCAATGAGTGAGTTATTTTCTGTACTTGCCCGAGGACTAGAGCTGAGATACTCAAACACAGGAGTTTCAAATCACCACTCAGCCAATTCCAAACAATTAGCTCCCAAGCAGTAATACTTCTAAAATGAGCTCCAAGCTTAAGCTGAAAAAGTGAATTCTCCTGCTGCTCAAACAGTGACTTCTCTGCAGCAATGTCTCTGTGACTTCTGTTTAATCCAGACCTAAAACACAATCATTCCTCCTTCCCCTCTTGCCCTTGGTGAAGAGGACAAGCTTTAAATACTATACACAGCAGAGCAATGGAGTGACACAACACAAAGTGGCTGAACGTTCCCCAGAAGGATTCATATGTCCCATTTCCTCCTTTCTGAGATTAAAGCACATGTATGTGGTGTTTCCATGGCCTGCTGAACACAGGGAGATGCTCCAAGATGTTTGTTACCAGCCAAGCTTTACACAAAAGCCATGTCATGCATGTCATACAACCCCAGGGAAAGCAGGGAGAGAAACTCTTGAAGAGGTGAACAAGTTGGAGATGTCAGGTGTGAAGGGGTGTATGTAAAGGGTCTGGGCTTCACTCTCAGAAGGTTCCACACCACATTTCCCTCTTTTCCAAAGACGCAGGACAGAGATGAGGGAACTGCACAGACCATGAGCGAACTGAAACTGGGCTGTAAGGAACAGGAGTTGTCTGTCAAGATCAAATGCTGTGCTGTGGTGGAATGGCAAGAACAGGATGCAGGCATGCAGTTTGACTTGAAAGCAGAGCTCTCTGCTGGGAGCATCAGGAGAGACAGGAGGGAAGGCTTTCTGAGCATCATCCAGGGTGAGCAGCCTGACCTACAACATCCCTAGGGAGAGCCAGGCAGGGCAGTGCTGCACTCACAGCCTGGGCTGATAGAGGCTCAAGCTGCCCCTGGATAAACCTTAGCTGATGGGATGCTTCAGCAATATGGAAGCACCACAGCTCTGGACATGTTCAAAGCCAAAGAAGTTTTGAATTAAGGAGGAAAATGGGCCACAGTAGATGCTTTGTGCTGGAAATTCAGTGTCAGCCTGTTTTGCAGAGCCACCACCTGTGTGACACCAGTGACCCATGTAATTAGACCATAGGTCTAATTAGCAGAGGACAGAGCTTTGCTGGAAGAGTAGATGGGACTCACAGGAACTTGGGAGAGGGCTAGGAAGTATTTTGTGTTTATGGACATATTTTGCTACGTATTTTTTATTACATCCATGCCAGAAGTCAAAGGCAGAGGCAGAAGACAGTCTACACTTACGGGTAGAGGGGACATAGAGCAGAACATCCCCTCTGTCTGTGAATTCTCAGATATAGTTCCTGGTCAGTACAGCTGTCAAACTGGCACACTTGCAGATCTGACAAATGGAGGCCACAGAAACCATGTCTCCAAGACAAATCCAAAGAGTCACATGGCACAGGCATTCCCTGGCGCAGAGTGTTCCCACAACTCTGCTGGATTCCCAAGGTTCACCAGGGCTTTATTTCCAATCTGAGTTGTGCATCTGTGTGCTGTTATTTTTGACAGCATCAAGCAACCCAGAGCTGCCTCACGCCTGGCCCCAAGGCCATGGACAGAGGGAGACAACATCCCCTTGATATTCCTGTGTGCCAGGCACAGGTAACACCCAGATCTTGGGATGGAAGGGGGAAAGCCATGTTTCTTTTCACCACCCTCTTGCTGTCTGGTCTTGGCATCTTTTTCCAGAGGGTCCCATTCCCCAGTAGTGATGGTCATCACCTCCCGACAGGGAACCTGCATGGTAAGCCCAGGCTGTGGATCCACAGATACTGAGAGCAACTCACCACAGAGTGCAAACCCCACAGGAGGTGAGTTGCAAGCTCTGTGCTCATCCCCTTAGTTTGTAATCCAATGTGGAGCAGAAGCACAAGTATTAGACCTCTTTAGCAAAGTGCAACTGTTTTTGAATGATAAATAGCTGCTACTGGTCCATGGATGGCAGAATCCAGGAATTCACTAAATGCCTGTGATCACAGAGATGCACAAGGACCATGGGGCCACCACACACATACAAGGTTAAGTCTGCTGCAACCATGTTTGGGCAGTAGCCAACTCCACCAATGCAGTGATTTATGACCTCTGGCAGGGCACGATCTGCTCATGCTTTTACTAAAGTACTGGCTGATGTCACACAAGACAGAGTGCAGCCCACCTCCCAGGGGTAAAACCACAGGGCAACAGCTCCCCAGGGCAGCCACAGTCTCAGCAGCACTATCCTGTGCTTGGTATGCTGGTGGGATTTCCTAGAAGGCTCCAGGAGATGAGCTGCCTGTCACCATAAAGCAGAGTCTGAACATTAACTGACAGTGACCAGACCTGGTATTAATTCACTCCCCACTGGCTCTGACTGCTCTCCCACGCCTGCACTTGGTTTAACCAACTGACCTCTGGTGGAATTTACAATCTTCCTATTTTCTTGATTTATTCATTGCAGCCTCTAGGGCTGATGATTAGATGGTCTGAGCCCAGCTCTATCCCTTTTTTCTAAGTCTACAGCAGGTTATTTGTTTATGGTAAAGGCTAAAAATAAAAAATACTCTGCCACACTTATTCCCAATCACATCACTATGGCAACAATGATCAAAGTTTTTGAGTTTTTCCTCAAAAGAATTTGCTGGTTTACATTGTTTAGAGAGGTCTCCATGTGTGCCTGGTTGGAGGTTTCTAGTGATTTATCTGACATATGGTTTGTCATTTATCTGTGTTTGTTTGTGCAGCTCAACTGCTCTCCTCTGCATCTCTGCCCGTTTCTCTTGGCCTCTGTCCTTCTCAGCTCCTCTCTGCATGGCTGCCTGGACACAGACACCTCTTCTCCTCTCCCCCTCCTGGCCTCTGATCTTGGGTCACTGCTGCCCTTCCAGCCCCTCTGCCAGACTGCAGGCACAGGTGACAGCCACCTCTTCTGACAGTGAAGGTCAGTCCCCAGCTGTCACATAAGCCCTCGGATGTGCCTCAGGCTGCACAAACGATGTGTGGGCTGGGCACTGCAGACCACGGTGGGTAGTTGGGAGTGTGGGGTCAGACAAGCTTAGGGAGAAGCAGAGGTTGTTTTGAGGTTTGACTCCTCTGACATACAGTCAGTGGCTGCACAGGCTGAGATTCCTTGCACCTCTGTCCCCACTGACCACCCTGATGGGTGTAGTCTTAGGTGAGATGGACTTTGCCCTCAGGCTCAGGTCCCATAGGCAGGTCTGCAGCTTGAGATTCTAAGATCACATCAAGTGTTTCTATCTCAATGGGATCCCAAAAAGTCAGGCATCACAGAGGGACCTATACGATTTTTTTTCCCCCATGAAAGTTGATGCTCCTCAAGCAACACCTTCTATTTGCCATCTCAAACTTTACACCTGGAAGGAAACAGCCACCTGACACTCAGTGAGGGGGCCTGGTCCCACTTGGAGATATTCACACCACAGAGGCTGCTGCCCCTGCACCACTCCAGTTAGTCTGGCTTCAGGCAAAAACACCCAGACCTGAACATCCTGATTTTTGTATGAAGCTTGCCCAAATTCATCCAAGCCTGATTCCCAGCCAACGCATTGTTTGACAACCATGGTTTCACTCCAGGCAGTCCTACACAGAGAACTTCTCCATGCTTAGTCACTTCCCTAAAGTCCCCTGTTCACCAGTGTCTTCCTGCCCTGTGGTGCCCAGGACCAGTCCCAGGCTCTGGAGAAAGTGCAAGAAGGTACCTCAGCTGAAGGTGAGTTCCAGAAGCAGGACATACAAAAGGGCCAAGGACTCCTGGCCATGCAGCCTGTCCCAGACCAGGAAAATGAATTGCCCTACTCCTTCCAGTGTCCATGGAGCTGAATGCCAGTGGCACAGAGGTACTGGCAATGTCTCTTCCTTCTTCCTACCTAACACTAGAATTGCTCATGCTGCTGAAAAACTCTGCAGACCCTTTCCCTCCCTCTCTCTCCACCTCCGATAACACTGCAGTCAGCATCAGGCTTATCCTGCCCGCACCTTAGGCACTCTGTCGCTAGGAGTCTCTTCCCAGGCTGAAATCCCTCACTTATTTCTCACCCCATTCTCATCTCATGTTCTTCATCTCTCCTGCATGAACCCTGCTAGTTAAATGTGCTCCAGGTTCATTTTTCTGCACATCTAACACAAATCAGACAGAAACAAGGAGTCATCCTAAATGCCCAGTTGCATCAAGGGTCATTGACCATTGCCCTTCAGTCAGCTACACTGTCCAGAGCAACTCTTTAGGTAGTAAGATTTTGGGAGTCTCACCTCCTCATTTGTTTCTTTTCCTCATTATTATCATTGCTCGCTTTACACCGGTGCTTTATCTTATGAATATTGATTATTTTGCCTCACTGGTTAGCGATTCTTTATTCCAGAACAACATTTTCTGTTTCTACATTTCTGCACACTCAGGTGATTTATAAAGGCTGTAAAACAAAGAGCGGTTGTTGCTGTGAACTCAAAAAGCTTTGCTGTGCTAAAGGATCTTGGGAATAATAAATCAAAACTAACCTTGAGTCAGAGTGTAATCTCTGCTGCATTCAGCATTGGGTGGAGTCATCCAACACCACATCCAGAGCCCACACAATACACAAGACAGCTCTGTCTGCCCAAAGTCAGGGCAGGTGTTTCCCCTCTCTGTGTGAGCCTTTCGTCACAGGCAAAGCCAAAGGTTCTCCAGGGCACTGGTCAAGGACCCAAACATGCCAGAGCTCAAGAAGCATTTGGACAATGCTCTCAGGCACATGATGGGATTATTGGGGTGTCCTGTGCAGTGTCAGGAATTGAACTCAATGATCCTTGTGGGTGTCTCAGGAAATTCTGCAATTCTTTGAAAGCACAGTTGTGTCTGGACTCCTGAAGAGTCTAGAAGCATGGATGTGCCCTCAGAAATGCCCCTTTCCACCTTCACACCACGTGAAAACCTCCTGCCAACTCTGACAGACATGTCCTCCCTCCACACTTGTCAGCCAGGGTCCAGGAACTACAGGCTGCTGGAACAGATGTTCACCCTCAGGTGAAATCCTCCTGCCTCAGAGCTGGAACTTGCTGCCTGGGAAACAGCCCCTCTGTGCACCCACAGCAGGCTCCCAAAGCTCTCTGTGACCTGGGCAGCTCCACAAGATATTCTGAAGTCTGTGCTAACAGCTGCAGTCACACACATTCCTCACCCAGGGCAGTGCTGTGACTTATAAGAAGCAGAAAAATAAATGCCATTGCTGAAGACACAAATCTGACTGCCTGTCACTGGCACATTGCAACCTGTAAGGTCACCAGACCTTTTCTTACTGGCTCTCAGGTTCTCCATGCCCAGGAACCTTCATTCCTCTGTCTTTTCCAGGTCAGTGATACCCCTTGTGTCTGCCCATCCATCAGCTCTGGCAGTCTCTGTCAGCATGAGAAGGGGACTGTTCTCTTCTTCACCCGAGTGCTGATGTCACACACAGGAATCTGCTCAAAGGGCAGGATGCACATCCCAATACCTTTCCAGTATAACTTGTTTCCTGGGGTGCAAGCCAAGCCAAGCCAAGCCAAGCCAGAGGGTGCCCCACTCTGGACCACTGGAGTAAATCTTTGATACACTGCGGTGGTAGGACTAGGAGATCTCTGCCTGCCAAGGCTGAAGGAGGGGAGTCAGACTGCCTGGTGACCACAGGATACAGGAGGTCACACAGCCACACCAGGAGTGCTTCTAAAGCTGAGGATGGTGGGAAGGGTGGAAGGGGAGCCCCAAGGCACAGAACTTCCTCCAGCCCAACCAGAACCGAAGCACACTCAGCACACCTGAGTCCCAAGGAGGTGACAGATCAAGTGACAATAGCCTTTCCAGGTATCACCTGGGCCAGGAGGAAGATAAATCCTTTTATTACCTTTTCTGTTCCTTTGTCTCTACAAGTGCCGACCTGAAGGACCAACCAGTCACCCTTTAAACCCAAGGTACCTGTGTCCAGGTGTCAGTGCAGTGTGTGAGTGTTGGGGGATTTAGTGCAACGATCAGAAACAGAAAAGGGCAAGACTGCTTAGAGAGCAGTCTGGCTGTGCTGGACAGCACTGTGTGGCTCCTCTCCTCCAAGATTTGCACACACCTGCTCACACACTTGTAAAGGAGTGATGACTGTATCAGTGAGGGATGGCTGTCAAAGCTGTCATCCCGGCTAGGACAAGCTGGTGTCTGTGATAAATTAAGGGTGATTCAGACTTGGCTATCAAAACCATTTCTCAGTAAAAAAAAAACTTAGATTTCTGGAAGTAAAATAACTGGAGGTAGGAAACTTACAGTTCCCTTGAAATGCTGTCACTGCAAAGGAGAAAATTCAAGAAAATCACAAGCTGAGTGATTTCTGAAAGTTTCCTGGTGATTTTTTTATCTCAGCAATCAGAGAATCAGGGAATTCTTACTGTGTACAAAAATTTTTATTTCAAAAATTTGTCTCATTCTCTCCACTGATCACAGAGGAAGCAGCAGACACTTGTCCCACTGGAGCTCTCCTGAGAGGAGCTGCTCTCCCAATGGCAGCAATGGCTCTTTTAAAGAGTGGTACCACTCCCAACTTTCAAAGCTGAGAATGACCCTTCTCCACTATAGCAACCAAAGGACACAGTATGAGTGTGAGTGCCTGTCAGTTTTGTTTGAAGACCATCCAGCAAGACTCATTCTCATTTATTTTCTCTTTGTTGAGCAGGATGAGCCTAGTCTCCAAAGAGTCTGACTTGGGAACAGCCCAGTGTCTCAGCTGCAGAGCCACAGCCCCCTGTATTGGCAGAAACATCCCTTAGGTACTTTTCTGGATGAAGGAGGAATAATGCAAGAGAGGACAAAAATCAGGGTCATAAATAAAATTCATAATTTCTCAGTATTTCCCTGGTCACGTTGAACAAGCACCAGCACCTGTGGCAGTGTCCTTACCGTCACATCAACCACTGGTTCCAGCCCTGATGCAAACACAGCCCAAGGCTTTGGTTTCCATTTGGTGCAAACTGATTTCACAGTATTTAGTACTGCCATTAAACAAAGTGACTCCTGTGGCTTTGCCAAGGATTCCAGCAGGAGAGATGGAAGGGGGTTGCCAAACCCTGCCCCTCTCCCCTCACTGCAGAGCACAAAGGACACGTAGCACCACACGGGTTAGAAGTAACACTACTCTAGGACCCAGCCACCATTTCCTTCAATGTGGGTTGAACACAGAGCTGAGGACCCCACTGCACCCTTTCAGCCCCTGCTGCCACCTGCACAGCCCATCTCCCCTGTTCCAGCCAGACACTGGCTCTAGTCTGTCCCTGGGCTGCAGGCACACACTGACCAGCATTGAGACCTCTGAAACGAGGTGCTCTCAATAACTATCATATCATCCCCTCTTGACAGTCACTCTCAGAACATTCCCTGTC
Source organism: Scytalopus superciliaris (assembly GCA_013400415.1). Taxonomy (NCBI): domain Eukaryota; kingdom Metazoa; phylum Chordata; class Aves; order Passeriformes; family Rhinocryptidae; genus Scytalopus; species Scytalopus superciliaris. The sequence goes on along the minus strand of VXBX01000224.1, from coordinate 392,790 downwards.
CCTCTAAATGCCCCACTAGCCTCCTTGCTTATCTGAGCTCCCAGTGTTTAGCTCCTGGCAGCCTCACAAAGGAGGCAAGCTCTGGAGGGAACAGGATGAATATTCATGGTCACCCTGTCTGGAAGGTGAGTGGAGGCTCTGAGCATATCCACAGGCAAGCAAGACATTCATCATAAAATTCACATTCAGGGTCTTATTCCTCCTACAGCATTAAATATTTAACAACAGAAACTTTCAAATGTCTTTACAATGTAATTACAGTGCCAGGAGGATCAGCTTCAATTGCTAAGCCCCAGTTCACTGCCACAGGAGAGCTTGGGTGGCCAAGAGTCCCACCTGGATTTCCTGAGCACCTGCAAGGACAATTGCCAAAGGCGAAAAAAAAAGCCTCCTGAAACTTGTAATATGGAGAGAGACTGCAGCAACAGCACAGATGTCCAGGAAGATTAAAATGGAAGAAAAAAATCCCTGTTGCACATGGTGATAGGAAGATGGGGAATCTGGGAAGAAGACGTGTACAGTTTCTCAAGGGCAGCAATTTGGAGAGGGATGTGGGGTGGGCAGTGGGGAAGGAGCTGAACCCAGAGAAGTGCAAGCAATACCATGTTCCCACACCTCCAGCTGGCACACACCTGCCCTTGAGAGCAAAATAAGAGAGTTGAGGCAGCTTCTCGTGGTGGTGTCAGGGAACTTGCTTAAATCAATAGTTGAACACACACACACACATGGAGTGCCTTGCTAATTGTCTTTAATATTCCTCAGGGAAAACTGAGATTCAATAGCATATCTACATGCATCAAGAGAAAGGGCTGACCATCATCCAAGAGAGACAGATTCCCAGGAAACATTTGTTACACGCTCCAACAAGGACATAAGAGCAGTTATACCCTTGGATGCTGACAAAAAGCAAAAAAGAGGGTCAAATTCAATATGTCACTGGGTGACTGAAGAAAAACACAGGGTTGCTTAGTATAAATTAATGTGTCAAGGCTGAATTTGCAGGGTGACATCCTCCAGCAATATCAGTCCTCGGCAGAGAAACAACAAAGCTGATATAGGATTGAATTAATAAAGAATTAAGGGCTAGGAATATTATCATCAAGGCCAGTCAGCACGGTGTTCTGGAACACAGCCCTTGCCCAAAAAAATCTGTTCTCATTTGCAGGGGAGAGCACATGTGTGGCTGATAGGACAGAGAGCCCAGGCACAACCAGGCTTTATAGATTTGGATTAAAACCAGTTCCAGCCAATGCTGGTAAAGCTCATGTGTAAATATGCTGAGTGCTGGACAAAAATAGCAGATCTTCAAACAAGCAAAGAATTCTCAACAAACAGGAGTGTAATGGAGGGATTTTGCAAAGACAGCTCTAAACACTGGAACCACAGGGAAGTAAGATGATGAGAGAGAGAGAGAGATGGAGACAGAGAGACAGATGGAGATGATGGAGATGGAAATCTGTTGGAGGAGAGCAGTTTGCCGGTTAGACAAAACTTGCAAGATGCCAAGTAATGCCAAGTATGAAGCAGTAAGCGAAGAGGTCCAGCTCCTCAGTTGGGTCTATGTGAACAATGCACACTTTGGTGTAACCAGGTGATAAGACCCAACACGAGGACAAAGACCACCAGTTGCAGGCAAATTTCCAGTGCTGCAGCCTCCCAGCCTGCAGAAAACCTTGGACAGGCAGGAGCTTTCCCATGTCTGCCTTGGTTTTGCCATACCTTGCTACCTCCTGATCTTCATGTTTCTCTTTCAGGGATCAGGAGGTGAAGTGGATCTGTTGATTGTGTAAACACATGGCCTGGTTTTGCCTTGTCATTAACCATCCTACTGAAATCAATGAAATAAGGGTTGCTGAGAGAGGAAAACCTTTTCCCTTGCTCAGTCTCACCTTCTGGCAGCATTTGCCTTGCTTCACTCTGGTCTCACCCTTTGACAGCCCTGGTTGCATGTTATTGCTTAATTATCATCTCCCTACACAGCCCTGGAACATTTAATATGGCCTGTGCTCTGCCTACTTTACTGTAAGAGCAGATACCAAATGGCTCTGCATATCTCACTAACCATACTGGACCCACGATCACTATTCTGATAAGAACCATGGTGATGAGGCATGAACTGCAGCTCCTGGGGATTCTGTTTTTCTCTCCTCCTGCTGGAGCTCTGACCACTGCTAAGCTGTTTCAGGAGGACAAGGAGGCATTTTTGACATACAGCAGTCTCTGTGGCATTCAGCAAAATTCACCCTCTTGACAGGGCATCCACATGTGGAGGAACCTGTGTCATCCTTGGAGGAGAAACAAGGGGAGACACAAAGGACCTACATGTCTCTCTTCCACCAAGTCCACAGAACCAGCACCAAGAACAATTCCAGGGCACCAAAAATGCAACCAACAAATAGTAAAAATAATGACTGTGGTCAAGAAGAATAACAACAACAATAACATTAATGGCAACAACTTCTACTTCCACGGGAGAAGCTTGCTGGCAAAGGAGACTTCTGCTACAAGTAAGGTTATAATGGTCAAAGAACCCTGCAGGGCACTGAGGTTGCTCTGTGGTAACTGCTTACAGCTAGAGGACTGTACACTGTCTTTTGGAGACTCCTCTCTGCCTCTAGGATCCTTGAACTGGGAAGCACATTTGGAAGGTCTGCACCAGTTCCTTTGCTGCCAAAGGAAATAAAGCCAGATGTGTAAAACCAGTGATGGGTTTTGGACTCACAATGGTAGGAAGTGTAAGCCAAGCCCTAACTCAGCACTTAGCATGTTCATGACACTCACCACCTTCCCTCAGTGGCAGCAGCTGGAGGCTGAAGTGTGATCAATCCAGGGGGCTGTTCCATCAGCTGACCTGACCATGGCAGTGCTCTGCTCTGGCAATGAGATTGTCACTCACTGGATGTACAAGTAGCCCCCAGCTTGGAGTGGCTGGCTGCTACAAGATCAGCGGCTCTCCTGCAGCCAAGATGTGTGTCATAGGGCTGCACCTCCATTGTGCACAGCAGGCAGTGACAAGGATGCAGAAACCCAGGTCACACAGATCTCAGCAACAGGAAAATGCAACAGATGAAAATGGAACAAATAGATAAATTCCTTCTTGAGGAGATGGTCCAAGCCTGGTTAAAGTGGAAGTGGCAGGCACATGCCAGACAGCTGTTCCACGCAGATCTCAAGTGCTTTGCTGCCAGGTCCCTCCTCCCTCAGCTCTTGGGTGCAGCAGGCAGGGAAATCTGTCCCCTCCTGCCCCAGACAGGGCCACCTTCCTCCAGCCTCTCACACAGCCGTGGGGTGAGCTGGGCCTTCCAGGAGGTTGGGGAGGAACAAGATGAGGTCTCAATCTAACAGAGCAAGGCTTAGAGTAACTAACTGTCCTTATTCCTGCTCCACTTGTGTTTGCTATAGTTTGCTTTGGGTTTGTTTTAAAGTCCTCACTTCCCCATTTTTTCTCTTTCTCCTGCCCTGTTGTTGCTCTCGTCTTCCTGACCTGAGGAAGTTTGTTCACATCCATGTGCTTGCCTGTGCAGGATCATGTCAAGTTCATCCTCCCCACACTAGTTTATGACCACACTGAAGTGAATGGGATATGGGAATCAAGCTTTACAAATATTTTCACTGAGAAAGTGATCCACATAAAAATACACCAAATTACTGATAGTTCTCCTACAGAAAAAAGGCAAGGCTGCTATTGAAAAATGTAGTAATGTGATTTCCAACACCTAAGCAAATGGAAGCAGAAATTGAAATTTTGCATAAATGTATATAAAACTTGTATTCATTGATATGATTGATATTAAACAATAGCAATCCATTTGACAGAGAGATGTCATGACAAAACACCATGGATGTGACAGGTCTCTGCAGAATTTTATGTTGCAGTTCAATTTTAAACCCTCATCTGTCTCTGCAGATAAGACTTGCCACACTGCCTCGGGGGGTCTGAAGTCTGCCCAAGACCATCCTTGTCACAGGGTCAGTTTTCTCAGCCCTGGCATGGAGCAGAGGCACAGGAAACATGAGCCTGTCCGTGTCCATAAAACACATAGCAGTGTCTCTGATATAACAGTGCAGCATCAGAGCTTTCCTGCTGTATGTCCCACTCAACACAGCACTTCAGCCTGTGCTCAACCCCAGAGAAGTGCTCAGGTCTCCTTGACACCAAACACCAGGGCCGACAGTAAAGTCTGGCAATGGGATGCTGCTTTGGGATGCTCGTGGAAGGGCTGTGGCCGTTTGACCCTGGCTGAATGTCAGGTGTCCAGGGGCCCAAAACAGAGCCACCCGCACTTCCCTCCTCACCCCCTCCACTCCCCTCCCCCGCCACAGGGCAAAGGCGAGAAGGGAAAAAAAATGCAAAACTGAATTTCAGCAGAACTGAAGCAGTTGATATATATTTACACATATGTACATATATAGGGAGAGATAAGAAAAGAGAAAATCTAATATCTCGACACACATGCACACAGTAAGAACAAGAAAACAAGTTTTCACTTTCCTTTTCACCAAAACAACTGCTGAGATACTCAAGATGACTCCTCCCGATCCCTCCCCTGACCAGACCTGACCAACGGTTGCCTTGTGGCCCATTCCCACTCCAAGGAGTGACCACAGGGCTCTGTCCACTACTCAGCCAGAAGAAGGACTGCCCTCTGACTTCTGACTTCCCCTTTTATATCTAAGCTGACATAGAAATATGGTGGAACACTTCTTAGTTCATATAAGTCGTATGACCTGGTCTCCAAGGAAGGCCTACAGGTAAACCATTACAAGGGCTGATGGGGCTGCTCAGGATTTCTGCTGCTACTCTGTTTTTTACACAAGAACAGTGAAAGATGGGGGTTTTTTCTAACTCAGTTTTCACCCCACAGCTTATCACTCAATGTCAGCTTCCGTATTAATGTACCTGGCTATCCACACACACACAGCAGTTTGGTGCTGGAGATGGTATTTCTACCATATAAACCAAGTTTGCCCATATGCTGTGAAATTGCAGTAAAATAAATGATCATGAGATCCAAGTGACAAAGAGCAAAGCCTGTGTAAGTAACACCAGATGCACTGGGCAGGGACCAGAGTGCAGTTCCCAGGTATACAGAAGAGTCATGCAGACAAGTCTTCACCCAGCTCTGCTGGAGTTGGAGTTGGATTCTGTGATCCTTGTTGGTCCCTTCCAACTCAGAGTCTCAAGGGGAAGCCATATGAGTAGCAGCTGATGTCACTTTGTTCAGCTGGAGAAGAGGAGACTGAGGTCAGACCTCATCAGGGTCTGCAGCTCCTCCAGAGTGGCAGTTCCAATGTTTGCTTTGTGTGAGCGGGGATAGGACCCGAGGGAGCAGGGAACAGCTGGAGCTCTGTCAGGGGAGGGTTGGGTGTCAGGGAAAGGCTCCTCCCCCAGAGGTGGTGGGCACTGCCCAGGCTCCCCAGGGCAGTGGACACAGCCCGAAGGCTGCCAGAGCTCCAGGATCATTTGGACAATGCTCTCAGGTACAGGATGGGATTGTTGGGGTGTCCTGTGAGGGGCCAGGAGTTGGACTCAATGATCCCTGTGAGTCCCTTCCAACTCAGGATATTCTGTGATTCTATGATTCTATCACTCTGCTAAATCCCCTCTCTCTCCCACACAGAGCTGAGTAGGGGATGCTCTGGCCTGGTTGTTCTATTCAGTCTCTTCACTCTCTGTGTTCTGGAACGCATGGTGGGGACCAGGTGGTACCAGGTTGTAGCTATGGGGAAGGAGCACTTGATAACCAGCTCTTGACAGTCTTCCCCAGCTCAACAGCATCGTCCCTTGGAGCAGCACATCTGTATGGTTTGCATCTCACCTTGTGACCTGTTTCCAGACTGGGAAATGGTGTCACATGGGGAAAAGAGGGTAGAAGTGCAGCTCTCATCACCAGGGACCTGGGGAAAGACAAGATCACTTGGAGGGTGGCTTGTTCATGCAGGGAATGCCCAGCCTGGCCAAGGAGCAGGTGGCATCTTTGCCTCATCATTGTGAGAGTCTTAAATCTGCACCGTACTCGATTTAATCTCTGCAGTGTACCCATGTGCCACAGGGACCACCTCTGCCACCTGGCAGATGGTTAATAAAACATTGCTTCAGCATCCCATGCTCAGAGCTGTCCCACAGGAATGTTGGGGGGGTACATCTCCCTTTCAGATGGCAGCTGCCTTCAGTGTACCCTGATCAGCAGGGCAGGAAAGGGACAGCTTTCCTGTGCTTCAGAGCAGAATCCTGCCCACGCCCAAGGGAAGAGATGCAAGCAGGGTCCACACCCTGCTCTTGAGCAGAACTTTTAGGGTTTGCAGTTTTGGCTATTCTTTATTAATGGAATCTACTCCGGCAGAAGGAACCCCAGCCCTGTCTTGGTGAGGATTCTGAGTAACCCTGGGGACAATAGTGTGTCACAGTTCATCCCCACAGAGGATCATTGTTACCAGACTTCACCTGAGGACAGGCTGAAAACCACTTGTAAAGAGGAGATTTCAGATGTGAATAAGATAAAAATTAAAACCAATGCTAAAATGGTATATCAGTAAGTCTCCTGGACGGAGCTCAGCCCAGCCTGCTAAGCCTGGAGCAGTGTGTATCCTACATTTCCTGCACAACCTCAGTGACGGCTTTTCCTACATCTAAGTGCCTCACTTTGCTGTTCCCAGAATCCTCTTCCATGCATGCTGCTCCCAGGGACCAGGAGCACCTTTCCCCTACAGCCACACTGCACAGAGCAAAGTAACTTGTTTCTGAGCCATCCCTGGAATGTGGCCGGGTTTGGTTGTAATAGGAACAATGTGTGTAACCCCGACCACAAGCCCGAGTTACTCTTCATGCCTGAGTATGATGGGAACTTGGTATTAGGGAATTTCCAGGCAAACCTTTCAACTGTTCTGTTGAAGGAACATCCACTGGAAGGGTTGTTACCCTTTCTGGTTAAGCAGAGCTGTCTGCAACTCCTTTAACCTCATGGCACTATTGCTGAGCTGTAACCCATGAAAAAAAAAAACTGCAATAAGGACAAAAGTGAGCTGTAGAACATGGTCAGTGCCCCACACTTAAATGTTCATAAATATGTTATTTATGACATGACTTTCTTCAAACTTGGCAGCAGCTCTAACCCCATTTGAAGGCTGAGTGCATGGCATTGGAGAGTCTCAAAATGGAGAAATTCCTGAATTATCTGTCACAACAGAGGGCTACAATCTTCTGTGTAAAACAGAAACTGCCCATTTGTTCACTGTTACAAAGCCAAAAATAGCTGAACACATTTTTTTGCAGAACTTTTCAAAATTTTTTGTTTTGGTCATGGTCTAGGAATGATACTCCCCAATTTAGGGCCCACGCTGAGACTCTCCAAAACTAGATGTTGCTCTCTGACTGCCCCTTCTTCTCCCCCTTCCAGCTGTGACAGGATGGAGTTGAGAACTTGAATCACAGAACTGAAGATTACAAGTTGATATAAGAACAATTTACTGAAAACAGCAATGAGATAAGAAAACAAACAGTAACAGCAACAACATTAATAACAGAAGTATACAAAAGAGAGAGTGATTCACATGAATAAATGCTCATTCTGGACTCTGAGACAATGAACAAGGGCAGACAACGAACAAGGGCCAATGACATCCCACCTCCAACCACACTATTTTGACCAGAACCTCCACCCTTCTCAAAAGCCCAAGAACGTCCCTTTCCCCTGCCCCAGCAATGACATGAGGTGGTATTGAATCATAGCAGTGTCCCAGCCAAAACCAGGACAGTTTTCAATAAATTTCAGTCCAGCTGTATCTATAGATTTCAAAATACAGATAAATGGGCAGGGACTGGAAGCAGAGGTCACTCGTAGATCAGTCCTGCAGCGTCACTTGTGGAGTCACATTCATTCCTCTGTGGTGAGTGTTGGACTTGGCTGAGTGGTCAGCACACAGCAGCAGGAACTCCACTCCGCTAAGAAACACTGCAGTAGCAGAGACGAGGAACCACATCCCTCTGAGCTTCCAAAGATTCCACCGACCTTGTCCCCTCTCCCTGCTCAGAAGGTGTTTGAAAACAGTTAATTTCAACTTATCTCTGTCACCGACAAGTTGGCAAGGAGAACAGTTCCCTGGCAGTTCCCCATTAGCATTCTGCCAAATGCCTTCAGGACAGTTTAATTTACATGTCTATTATTTTTATGATATAGAAGATTCACAGGGAAATGCCTAAGATTCAGATGTGTCTGGAATGGGAGCTCCACATGCTGGTTTCTTTGAAGATCTCTTCGTCGAATCATAAAATACTTTAGGTTGAAAGAGACCTTTAAAGGCCACTTAGTCCAACCCCATTCAGTGAGCAGGAATATCTTCAGCTAGACTGGGTTGCTCAGAGCCCCATGACCTGACCTTGAATGTTTCCAGGAAAGTTTTGGAAGGTACAAGCATGGAAAATAACAATCCATGGAAAAAAAATGGAAATGGCCAGCTTACCCAGAGCAGCCTTCTTGGCAGGTTCAAAGGCCCTCCTGTATTCCGGCCAGGGGCTGACTGTTCAGAAAGTTTTAACATGACTCTCATGAGCAACTTAGATCCTGTGGCTGCTGCAGATAGTTCTCAGTGCTCCCTGCTGTGCCCTGATTGCCAACATGGCATGGACAAGTCGAGCCATACCTTTCTGCTCCTTCCACATGCCAGGTCCACCTCAGGAAGAAGTGGAGAACATGTAGGTACCATGGAATCATAGAATGGTTTGGGTTGGAAGGAACCTTAAAGACCCCTTCTATGGGCAGGTACATATTCCCTTGGAACAACCAGGTTGTTTCAAACCCCATCCAATCTTGGACACTTCCAGGGATGGGGCAGCCACAGCTTCTCTGGGCAACCTGTGCCAGCACCCAGCCACTCCCCTAGTGAAGAATTTCTTCCTAATATCAAATAGAACTGGCCCCTCTATCAGTGTGAAACCATTCCCCCTTGTCCTATAGGCATGTAGGTATGGAGAAATATGTATGTAGAAAATGTAGAATATTCTACAATAAATAAAAACGTATGAAGTTTATAGGACTTCAGAGTTTTCTTCTCAAGTATGTTTTAATCTCCTGACCCTACGGATTGTAGCATCCCTGGCCTGGAGTGTCATGTGTTGTTTGGAGGTCAGAGTGTATCCATTTAGGCTGTTGTACCTCACCTTCTTGCCATACCAGAGCTGTGGCCATGTCCCAGCAACTAGGGGCTAAGGAAAAAAATCCTTATTCCAGACTGATCAGGCATCCTACAAGAGGAAAAAGAATGTCATAGGAAGCATCACAACCGAAACATGCAGGGGATGAGCAGGAGTGGACTGCACCCAGAAACATGGGCGCTTCCCCAACAAGCCAGGATGTGCCAGCAGGATTTTCAGTGGCTTTCTTCACCCACCACAGCAAGGAACAGCATCTGGTTCCTCCTGGGGTTCTCATTAGAAAACACAGGTGAAAAACAGCCTTTTGGGGATTTTTTCACAGCTGTCACTGTGCAGGTGCAAGTGTTTAAGGGGATGATTGGCAGCTTATCCAAGGGTAACAGGGTAAATCATGAGCCATTCATTCAGGCAGTTCCCTGGGAAAAGGAGGCAGAAGTGTGGATGCACATCCGCTTCTCCATGATGTGACACAGCTGGTGCGCTCTCCCTCCTCCTCCTCTTCCATGCCCTTCATGAGGCCATAGCAGTCCTGTACTGGAAGAAGTAAAATAGAGAGAATGGAGCACTTCATTCATCTGTGATGCTTGCAAGGAGAACAAAAGCCTTGGCTCAAACTTAGGAAGTTCTCAGTGCCAAGAGGAGCATGGCAGAGATTTTAGACCCAGTCAAAGCTGGAGAAAGTGAGTCATAATTATTTCAATAATGAAGGGAAGGAAGGTGCCACCTGGTAACACACAGCAGGTCAGGCTGAAGAACAGTCCCTGCTCTTCCCTGGCTCTGCAGAGACTCTAGGATGGATGGCATTTGGCATCTTTCATTTGCAGCCACTCTGTGCTAATTCCACCCAGAGTGAGCAGACCTCCCCTTTGCCAGCCCAGAAGATACATTCTGTATGAGAATTAGATCACTAGGGTCTGCTAAAGAAAATCCATGCAGTGAAACCTGGAGAGCCCACGAGCAGACAGGTTTTGGCAGATGAGCTCAGGGAAGAGTTAAATCACAGCACCAGGCTTTCAGGAGAAAGAAAAAGTTGTTCTCTCGCCTTTCTTTTCCTTTTTTTTTCCCTTGCTCTTAAAAAAAATGACTCATTTTCACTTCAGTGAAGCTGGAGAGGCAGGAAATAATACAAAGACTCTTTACAAAGCCTGACTTCTTTCTTCTGTGGCATCTGTACTGAAGTATCTGTGATGGTAACAGCCTCTGCTCTCTCTTCACAGGACTCAGCTTCATCAAATATTCCCTCTCTTGAGACTGTGCGATGGTGGGATTCCCTCTCCCAGCTCTATTGCTTTTCCAGTCACACTCTGAGCTGCTTACAGAGCTCAGGCAGAGAAAAAGGAAAACCTTTTCTGTTTGCTGCTCCCAGGGAGACAAAGAGGCTGTGGCCCCCTCAGCCTCCCCAGCACCAAGAAAACCCCTCCATGGGAGAGCCAGACAAGAAGCAGGGGCTGGGAACAATGCTGTCACACCCCCCACACCCACCACGCTCCCCCCAGGTACACTTGTTAAATCACAATTTTCCTCGCTTATTTTAAACCCCTTTGGATTGCTTTAATCTAAATAATTAATTAACGCATAGTCCTTTTCTATTCATTTGCCAGGAGTGGTAGAAGCAGACTGTGCTCCCTGCACAGCACCTCACTGCTGCCAGTGGTACCAGACACAGGCAGAGCATTGCTGGCACAGCCCCTGTTCCCTTCATCCTCCCAGGGCTGCTGCCAGCTGGTCCCAGGGCACAGGCAGGTCACTGTGCCTTCTTCTGTGGGTTCATCCCAGGGCACACTGGCTGGCAGAGGTGAGGGCTCCCCACCTTTCCCTGCCATTCCCCAGGATCCCCCACTCTACACATGGTCAGCAGCTCTGCTCCAGCACAGTGACATTTGTTACAACAGGTGACAATACTTTGCTGACCGCATCAGACTGGTCAGCTCAGAGATGAACCCTCTAGCTGTCCCCTCAGCCAGCAGCTCTTCAGGCAGCCACAGATGCTGACAGCATTGCAATTCCTTGGCACAGCTCATGGCATTGCCCTTATTTCCACCCATCATGCAGTGAGAACCTGAGGACAGACCCTGTCAGGCACACATGGGCACAGCGTCCTCCTGCCCCTCTCCTGCAGCCCCTTCCCCTCTATGGGGCTGGGAGCTCATAACCCCAGCCAGCACCTCTGGGCACTTCTGGCCAGGGCAGAGACCAGACAAGGGCCTGGGGGTTACTCCTGCAAGAGAGGGGACAGTGTCTGTCCCAAAGTGACCAGCTCTCCAACAGAGGGAATGCAGCAGAGTCAGAGGGGGATCGTGTCCTGGACACAAGGAGGTGCCAAGGAAGCAGGGAGCATCCCAGCAGCCTTGCTCAGAGATTGCAGAGTAAGGAATCAGACCCTGGGATACCCTCAGGTCCTGGAGGTAGCAGAGGTCACAGCAGCAGGCAGCAAGCGGGGGAGGTGACCCTTGACAATATCTGCTGGGACCTCCAACAGAGCAGGCAGTGCAGTGCTGTCTTTCAGCTGCTAGGGCCCTGTGTATGCAAACACAGGTACCATGCTGTGAGCCACTGGCTCTGCTCCTGAGAGCAGGACCTTCCTGAACACTGCTCTGGGAGCTGCAGAGTCCCATCTCCATGAATGTCTTGGTGACTGGGAAACAAAGGTCATGGCAAAGGCTGTGGAGCATGAGAGGCTGAATGTGGGCTCTGGGTGGACCCTGCACAGCTACTGCACCAGGGAGATGCTCTGACCCACGCATGGCAGAGCAAACCCAGAGCCAGTCCCGGTTCAGCCCTGAAGGCTGGGCAGTGTACACAGCATGATGCTGCTGCTCATGGGCTGGCTGCTGCTGTGGGCCTCTTAATCTCTCCTTTCACTTTCTGACCCATCACCACTCTGGGAACTCTTCTCTCACCACTCCCACGCTGCCCCCAAACCCTCCAGGAGATTGCACTCCTGCTGTTTTCTTCCAGAAATACCATTTTCTTAATAAAAGTGCTACTATTTTCACCTCTCACTGGTGCAGACACACTTTGTTCTCTTTCAGGTTCTAATTCTCAAGTTCCTCCCTAGTATTTCCACTGCAAAAATTGACTCAGAAGAGTACATTTCACAGCCTTCCACAGGACTGCACAAGGCAGTTTCCCTCTCCAGGCAGTGGAGAAGGGCACCCCATGAACCACTGGCCAGGCTTCCCAACCTCCAGCAGACCTGGTAAGGCATTACTCATGTTCCCCAGACCTAAATAAGAAAAGACTGGAGCATCCTACCCCAGAGCACCCTTGCACACTCGTCCAGAGACCATCTACTCCAACCAGGGAGAACCAGTGATGGACACAGGATGGATGGATGGATCAGGAGCCATTTGCAAAGAGGATCCTCACTCAGGTGATGGCAGAAGGGACACACTTGGAGGTCAGCATGTCCTGTCCTGTCACTGTAGGTCCTCCCTGCACCTCAGCAGCCCCTCATGCTGCATTACCCACATGGAAATATCAACCACAGAGAACACAGATAATGTCTAGGCTTGCTGGCCCAGCAGCTGAGTTTCTGCCTGTGACCATATATATTTGAAGGGCCAGAGCAGTCCTGGCAGAGACAAGCCAAGCATGGGTAGAGAGGGTTTCAAGGTCAACCCAAATAGAAAAAAATGGTGGAAATAGGAGTTCTTGAAACTGCACACCTGCTTCCTCATTGAGCAGTTCTGCCTCATTTTGAACCGGATAAAGATCATAAAATAATTTAAGAAAACAAATAAAGAAAAAAGCTAAACCAAATTAATCTTTCATTTTTCCAGGACAAATATCTTGATTCTTAGTTGATGTGAAAAATACTTGGGTTTGTGCTCACAGCTTCCCTTTTGGTTCTGTGGGTCTCCTCTGGGTGAGAGCAGTCAGCCCCAGGGGTCAGGCTGAGTAAGGAAGAAGCAAGGAGCAGGACTGGACTGAGTGACCCCCCCAGTCCTGCAGCTCCGTGATGAATCCCAAGGAAGATTGCCACACCAGGCAGTAATGGCTCTGCCTCCAGGTGACACAGTGAGACCACCAGCTTGGATGGGAAAAGTGTCTCCAAAAAGAGCAGCACAGAAGAAAGTGTTTGAGGAGTCCTCCAAGGTTGGGACCCCAAACACAGGGCAGCAACAGCAAACAGCCCCAGCTATGTGCCCAAAAGAAACAGGACCCCAGAGTGCATCTGCTCGTGGTTCATCTGTACCAAGATCTGCACCCTCCTGCAATTACCTAATGCAACAACATCCCAAGTTATTTACATATTTATGGAGTATTTACCCCAAACCTCATAATACTGCAAAAAAAAATTAATCATACAGCCAGTAATTTAAATGAAAAATTGTTATTCATACGTTTTCATTGTAATGTCACATGTCACAAAATATTACGGGTTCATGAGGCAGCCAGGGCTCTGCTAATAATTAGAATACATTACCACTTTGATGAGGCATTTACACAAAACTGCAGAACCGTCTCAGAACTGCTGAGACGTTCCCAGCACCCCAATTAGAAAATGTCAGAGGCTTTTATTTATGCTACCGATTGTGCAGCATAAATTGCATCTTTTGTCTAATTCCAGATACTTGGAATACTCTGCACATGGCAGAACATCATCACTTCCTGGTCCCCTCAGCAGTCTGAGGGTGCTTGGAGTTTAGCACAGCCAGTGCCTTCATGGGCATCAGGTGTTAACAAGTCTTGATGCTTGGCTGGTCTATAGAGACAAGAGCTGTGGCAGTCCCTGTGATGGACCTTCCCCCACGGGAGGTGCAGAGTCCAGGTGTGGGGGGGACACAGGGTGGGAGCTCTGCATGTGGTCCCTGGGAGAAGGCCCAAGGGGATGGATGGGCAGAGGGCACAGAGTCGGTGGAGAGCAGTACCCACAGGGTTAGTCAGGTCCACACCTCCCCTTTTACCTCATGTCCCTCCATCTCTACTGCCCCTTCCATCTCATTTCCCAGGCTCCAGCCTCTGCTCCCAGCACTCAGCTCTGTCCTACCTCACCTTCTACAGGCCAGTCCATCCTGCTGGTCCCCTCACACAAACCCTTCACCTTCTCCTATCCCGCGATCAGGCTTCCAGCCCCTTCAGCCCCATTCCAGGTGTACTTCCCCCAACACCTGGTCAATCCTCTTCATCAGGCCCCAGGGTCCATTAGCAGACAGTCATGGTTGCTCTGCTCCCCAGGTGGACCTCACCTCTCCTGGGAAGGTCAGATACCAAAAAAAAGGCAACAGGAACACCCCCTTACCCTGCTCCCAAGTTGCTGCGGTGGACTCTGGGCCTCGCTCAAACACCTGTGTGGAAAACAGAGATCCAGGATGTAGGATTCANGGGGAGGGGGGGGTGTGATACAATGGGGCCTTTCCTGGAGACCTGATGTGTTTAGGACACCCCACAAAACTTCAGCTCTCTATTGACTAAGCAGGTACTGCTACACCACCACAAGCAAAGGCTTGCAGCCCTCATTTCCAGGCAAGCGGGAATAGCACATCTGTTGCATTCGTTTTTTTGGGAGAAGAGAAAATGCACCTTCTATTACTTGGTTGCTTATCCCCAGGGCTGGGGATAGCTCTATCCTGCATAAGATATCCTTCAGCTGCTCGCTGAACCCAGCTTTTGGGCCAGACCAAAGTTGCCCTGCTCTGTGTCAGAGGGTGTCCAGCCCAGCCTCCCAGAGCAGCCATCCCAGATCATTCCAGAAAGGGAGCCAGCCCCCAGCAGTGGGTCTGTGCAGGGAACTGAGACATCCAATGGTGAAATAGATTTAGGTGTTTTCATGCCTTGAAGAAGCAATTACCTTGACAGGCATTGCAGCAATGAGCTGTGAAGTTATGACAAATGTCCCAGCATCACCCCTCTAACAAATAACCAGAAGGTCAGAACACAGCAGGAAAGCCCCAGCTGAGCATGGAAAACATGCCCATATCCCTGGAAAACGTCTTTCATGCCACTGGGTTCATTGTGGTGTTGGCTTTTCTTGATGTCTTTGGAAGCCAACAGCACAGGCCCTTGGGAGAGGCACAGCTCTGCTGAGCAGCTGGAGCACAAACCTTGTGCCAAGCTCACACTCATAAACACCAGGATGCCCAGGCAGAAGGGAACTGAATAGTCATGGTTGGAATGGACCTTAAAATTCATCTCGTTCCACCCCCTGCCATGGGCAGGGACACCTTTCAGTAGACCAGGTTGCTCCAAGCCCCATCCAGCTTCCAGAGATGGGGCAGTCATTCTCACAGGGAAGAATTTCTCCCCAATATCCCATCTAACCCTTCCTTCTGGCAGTGGGAAGCTTGTCTGTCAAGGATGTTCAAGGCTGCAAGACAAGAGGTCCCACAGGTGGTCCCAGCTCATCTGGTGGCTTCACATGGCTGTAAGTGAGGTCTGCAGGTGTGTTGCCTGCTGGCAGCTGAACAGTCCGCCAGGAGCAGTGGGAATGAGTGAGGGGTTCCTCGGGCTGTGTCAGGCCTGCAGAAACAGGCTGAGAGCCCAAACCCTCGTATGGCTGCCGGCACAGTCAGTGGTGAACAGCACACACTTTGCAACTGCATTTGCAGAGAAGGGGTTGTGCTGGAGGAGTGAGAGACAAGGACTTAGGAAAGCACAGCCTTGGGGCCCTCCCCACTCACCACTGGTATCTGAAGTGGTCCATGTGCCCCGAGCACTGCATGGCCATCCTTGGCCCAGACCTCAAGCCTGGCAGGTCTTGGGGACTGTGCTAAGGGTCCACCACCCGTTTGCTCCTCCCATGGCACTAAGGGCTGTGTGATGCAGCTGTTCCAGAAGGGCTTCCTGTCCCTTCAACCTCACGAAGGCACCAGCAGTCAGAGCCACAGCCAGAGCCACGTGAGAGCAGATGGCAGGCACACGACTGTGAGCCCAGCACCAGACTGCAGGCAGAGCAGCAGCTGTGCACAGGCTCAGACAGGCTGCACCCTCTGCCTGCCCGTATCATGGAGGGGTCAACATGAAAATTAAACTTAGGGGAAAGATCTGAAGGGAAATGGGGACTCAGCACTGAGTCACACAGTGTAACTTTGCCAGGGCCAGAGCAGGAGCAGGCTCTTCAAGGCATGGGACTCACACAAGACAATCTGCCCCAGCACATCCAGCATTATTTTGGGCTCTACAGCACACCAGGCTCCTCCTGTATTCACACAGGGCCTCAGCTCTGCAATTCATCCTTCCTCCTGGATGAAGCTCTATATCCCTCTGTCCTTCGTGCCCTAGTCTGAAAGCAGACTGTGGAGCATTATCACTGTGAGTTGTGCCTTGTGTAGAATTTTTTACCAGGGTCTTTAATTGCATGTTGTAAACATACCACAAGAAATTTTGGGTCAGAAATAAACAGTTGCATGACTGCCCTTCTAAAAGCAAGATGCCTCTCAAACAGAGGAGTAGCACTAAAGCAAGAGAAAATTTCCCAATCATTCAGGAGTAGAAGAGCTCATCTTTGGGAAAAGAGAAGAGCTTTATTTCAGATCAAAAAGGATGACCCCAGGGATTCTTACCAGAAGCTGTAAACTACATCATGAAACTGAAATAACTTTTAGCCAAGCTCACCAAAAGAAAAAAAAAAAACCACAAGCACCTTCCTTTCAAGAATATTCTGTGCAACTTAAAAATGGCTCTTATTAAAATGAATCAATTTCATAAGCATACTAACATCTTTATTCCTCAAATGTTAAGTAGAACATTTTGACCTGGAGAATGTAGCACTGAACATCTTCCTAACATCTAAATTCATGTTTCTGCATAAAGGTCAAAGCCTCTCTGGGTGTTTTTTCCTTGATAAGCTGCTTCAGAGGTGTTTATTTACAAATTATCTGCTTCCACATGTAAGCCTCATATAATAACTCCTGTTGCTTTTGTTCTCAGTGCAGGAGAGGGAGATGTAGAAGTGTAGCAAGGCCATTTGATGTTATAATTGGATTGCAAAGCAGGCAGTGTTTGTGTTCAGAATGGAGCAGAAGTGGGTCCAGCCCTGATCTAAACAGTGTTGTGGATTCCTCACCTGGCACACAGACCTATGGTACCTGTGCTGGCAAAAAGCCCTTCAGCCACCTCTGACCTTCCTCTGGTCACAGATGCTCCTTGTGGGGAGAGTGCTACTGTCCAGTGCAAACACAACAGGACACAAGTCACCTCCAAACAGTTGAATAGAAAAGACAATGATGTCTGCAGTGAATGATGGTGGTTCTGTTTCAAAACTCCCTAAAATTAACTTTCTCAAAAGCAGTAGTTATGCTGGTGTCATAGAACAGAGATTTGTCCATGAGCAAAGCAAAGTGTCTACTACTTTAAATTCCTGATTATCTCAAGGGACATTTTAGAAAGTGGACCAAACCAGAGATGTGAACACTGAAGATGCCCTGGGACTCTCCCACCACAGCACCAGAAGCATTCAAGGTTACATTGCACACACAAAGGTGCTTCCATATCCATGAGCCATGCAGGGCAAAGCATCCAGCCAGGGAAAGGATGACAGAAATGACATTTTCTTCTAGCTTACACACTTGAATTTTTTCAGAAAAGCAGTGGCCGGATAGCTAATCAAGAGAGCAGTGAACAAAGAGGAGTCATGACACACTGGGTTTTTAATGCCACACACCACATTATTTCCTCAGCACTGGGAGCAATAGGAGGTTGTCAGTGTTCTGGCAAGGAATCAGAGTTAATGTATTCTCATAATGAATTTAATGGGATAATGAAACGCTGTTGTAATTGAAAGTATTAACATCTCCTGTTAAACACCAACTTGCTTAGACCATGTGTTCCTTGAGAAAAGACATGAGCTAATCTTGGTAAACAGAGAGAAACAGTGGGATCTAATTCGGGTTTAGGACTCTCAGTATCCAGACATTTGGTGGCTTTCAACACTACTTCTTTCAGCGACTTCTTTTTCAGTAACTCATTTAAATGCTTTCTTTGGTTGCATTGGATTTAACTGAGATTAATCAGCTTTGCATATGCAGATGCCATTTAGATTATGTGAGATATGTAAAGAGGATTCTCCAGCCTTTGAATTTGGCAATTGTGCCTGTCTCTAAGCTCCTGTAATTGTCTAAAAAGCATAAGGGACAGCTCACCAACAACTCCCAGGAAGGACACGTTTTGTCCCCGCCTCACAGAGGAGAGGGACCCTCTGGGCACATGGGCTCTTGTCCCACACGTCTCAATTATCAGCTCCCAGCAGATGTAACGGTTGCAGCCACTGTTTACCATTCGTTTCTGTCTCCTTTCCTTAATAATTAAACAGTCATTCTTATTAACTCTGACTGTTGCACCTGCCTCAGCTATGGTGGATAATGAACCAACTTACTGTCTTGGTATCAGCAGAGATACTTAAGAACATTTAATTTTGGACATTGAGGCATCTCTCAGCTGATTTTCAGCCTGTTTTTAAAGAGAACTATTGCCAGTCAGCAAGGTGATGCCCACAAGAGCAGTGGCCCCAAGAGTATCCACAGGTGGGATGAAGGGAAAGTTTGACTTCACTCATCACAAATCTGAAATCACACACAGCTTTGCACCATGGGAGTGACACTGTGTGATGATTCCACCATTCTAGGTGGCAGTTCTGCATAGGACCTTCCTGTGTGTTTTACCTGCATCCCCCAGAGCATCTGAGCAGGTCAGTGACCTGCAGGTACAGTCCAAACCTCAGTCTCAGCATGAGGAGAAGCATGAGATGCTGGAGTCCTTCCAGCAACAGATTTAGTTTAAATATTGTATTTGATTCCTGGGTCAGAAGGGGCAGTTATTCTTGCAAAGTCTGACTTTCCATAAACACCAGTGAACTGCACATAATGACTGTGCATCACCTGGGCACCTGGGACACACCTCCTGAAGAGGCATCGCAGCTCAGTGGGCATCCCATCTTTTCACTGTGTGCCTAAAGGCTGTCTCCTCTAAAGAGTGTGAGTGTTACCGGAGAGAGGCACTTTTGCGTAGATTGGGAGATCCGGTCTTCTGAAGGAGACTGCTGTGGAGTCCATGGGACATTGTCAAGAGGCTGGAGCTGCCATACTTTGCTCTTCCACTTTCCTGCTATGAACAGGACAAGGTGCCACTGGAATTCCATGGGGATGGACAGAGCTCTGACATGGTTTTGTTGAAAGTTGGAGTAAGGCAGTTGGGTTTGTCTCTGAGGACAATTCCTATAGCGGCTGATCTGGAGGCAGGGCCAAGGCTGAGCCAGCGTCAGACAGGCCAGAGTTACAGGAAGGTTGAGCAGCTGGTTGAAGATCTTTCCAGGGATCTAAATTTCTCAATTTTACCATGGCAGGGTGACGTCCTTTCTAAGACGACTTCCAGTTCAGTCCTGAGAGTGTAGTACAGGCTAGGAGGCTATTTTTAGTGTAGTATAAACCTGCAACTGAAGACACTGAAACTGTTATTCTGGTATGGGTTTGGAAAGTTGTAGAGTAATGAAGATGAGTTCTCCTGTGTGAGCTCTCTGATGCCAGCTTCTCCATTTGAAGCACATTTTCATTGATCTGTAACATAAAATAGTGTTACTCTAGTCAGGCCTTGAAGTGCTGTGCAGTGGCAAGGGATGTTCCTATTCTTTAAACAACAGAACTTATGTAATGGTCTCCTTTTCAGTAATTACTCTATGCCCATAGTGTCAAATGATGCAGGAATCCCATAATGTACCAGGCAGATAAAATAATTTGATTTGTATTCTCTGGTTTTCAAAACAACATTATAATTGTGATTGGGAAGTGATGAACATGGTTCATGGAGTATCAGATTAAGCTTTCTGTAGTGTCCCTCTGGAGTCAAATGAGCAAATTAAATTCCTCCTACAGAAGAAAAAAGTTAGCAGAATTCAATTTCACCAAGCTAAATTACCAACAAAATGTTTGGAAAGGAGAAATTTCAGGGTGACCTAACTGTGACCTTTCAGTACCTGAAGAGAGCCTACGAGAAAGATGAAGAAAGACTATTCACAAGGGCCTGGAATGATAGGACAAGGGGGAATGGCTTCTCACTAACAGAGGTCAGGTTTAGATTAGATGTTAGGAAAAAAAATCTTCCCTATGAGGGTGGGCAGGCCCTGGCACAGGTTGGGCAGAGAAGCTGTGGCTGCCCCATCCCTGGAAGTGTCCAGGGCCAAGTTGGACGGGGCTTGGAGCAACCTGGTCTAGTGGAAGGTGTCCCTGTCCATGGCAAAGGGTGGACTGAGTTTTAAGGTCCCTTCCAACCCAAGACATTCTATGAGGCACCTGGAAAGTGAAAAATAAATATAAAAATTCAGACCAAACATTGGGTCTGTATGTGTCCAGATCTCACAGGGACATGCTGTATCCTTATGGTGAGTTTCTAGCAGAGCAATCACAGCCGACTCCCATGACAGCATCTTCTTTATGTCCCCACAGCTGGAGCCTGGGAGGAGAATGAGGGTTCAACATGCCAGAGTGGATATTGCTCCACTGGCATCCCTTGGTCCCTTCCTTTTTAACCATTTTCCTGGCAACCAAGAGCTGCTGACGGAGTCCAGAGATAAACAAGCTTCCTGCACCTTATTTAGAGCTCTGTAATTATTTGTTTGGGTGGCAGGCACATAGTCCATTCACTAGAGCCTGGGATTAGTCTATTCCCCTCTCTTCAGTTTAACACCATGTTCTGCTAAATTCCAGTATTTCTGTAGGTCTCTGCTTAAATAAATTAAATATATATAGTTGAAAGACTAGAGAGATGCAGGAAAAATGCTACAAAGTTGATTTAAGGGCCAGGAAGAACACCTTCTACGCAGAGATTTAAAGGCTTCAAGCTGGTTAACTTTTAAAAAAGAAGACTGAGAGGTAACTGCATCATAACATCTAAACACCTTCAGGGGGAGAAAATATCATGCAATAAATACTCTGTGACCGCACTGTGAAAGGCAGAACAAGAGCTGGAAGCTGAAGCCTGCAACATTTGAATTATAAATTAGACACTTTTTGGAAAGGAAAGCATTTATCCACCAGTGAAAGTGGCCTGAAGAGATCTTCCTGAAAGATGTGTTTCAGTGAAATCCACTGGATGCACTACATGATGAACCTGGTGAAATGCAGTGGGCTGTGATTTACAGGAAATCAAGTGTGATGATCTAATGCATGTCTCCTACTTTAGTCTCTATGAATCTATTAAATAAAGCCATCATACTAGCTGCAAGCCAGCAACAAATTCCTTCTTTTTTGCCACGCACTTGAAAATGGGGAGGTGGCTGGAGGTCTCTGAAGCACACACTGCTCTGGAGACAGAGAGAGAGAGCTCTGCAATATCCAGGGGGGGCAGATGGGGGGAAGAAATCTTTTCTACCTTATGTCAGCTTAGCGCAGTTTAAGACTGATGAATACATTGGTGAGATCAAAGGTCTGGAGAAGCTGTGGCTGCCCCATCCCTGGTTAGACAGGGCTTGGAACAACCTGGTCAAGTGGAAGGTGTTCCTGTCCATGTCAGGGGGGTGGGATTGGGATGAGCTTTAAGAGCGCTTCCAAACCAAACCAGTGTGTGATTCTGTGATTCTCAGGCAGGTTTTGGAGGTTTCACAGCACCTAATGCACAGACCCTGGTGTAGGGGAAGGCTTGGATGGGCTGAGGATGGGCAGCAGCTCAGAAGTGCCACAGCCCCACTTAGGAGCTGTGTTGTGGGCAGAGACCAGGCGGAAGGACTCGGATAAGGCATCAAGCAATATCCTTAGCTCAGGGCTGACCAGTTTTAGTGGTGGAGGTTCTGGGGACAGCTGAGCTCAAAGGATGGGGTACACCCCGCAGCTCCCAGGTCAAGGAAGTGCCAGGATTGCTGCATTTTAACAAACACAACCCAAAGCAGTGGCACAATGTCTCCTGCTACTTCCAGAGCGGGTCCAGAGCTTGGCATAGACTTGACCCCTACCTCCCATCTCATCTTTGCACCCCAAAATGAAGAAGATAAACTAAGCCAGCAAGCCCCTTCCCTGGGCAGGTGGCAGAGGACGTCCCTGTTATCCCGTCCTCTGGAAGCCACTGGTGTGCTTAGTATTCACAGCACAGCCCAATTATTTATAAGAGATATTTTTCATTCTGAGTTTCAAGGTATAATAAGGTGGTTATAAAACTGATTTAGGAATAGAAAAGTTTGATTATAAAGGGAAATTATTCAAAGGTTTCAATGGAATGAATAAGTCGTATGAAATAATGGTCTTGGTGGAGGGAAGAGATGCATTGAATAAAAAGACTTTAACTGTTCCCTTGCCCCATGCATGGCCACCCCACCAGCCCTTGTATTATGACAGGAGAGCTGAGGTTTCCCAGGGGAAAATCCCATGCTCCCACTGTCTCTGAGCCTACTGCAGGGCAGGGGGAGCAGGAGGAAATGAGCTTGACTCCCAGCAAAGGGAAACTTGCCAAGCAGGATCTGGAGTGCAGGTTAGTGTGATGGGAAGGACAGTTGTATGAATTTTATGATACAGTACTTCATCTCAGAAATTGATATAAAAGTGATGGAGTGGCCCTAGAAGCAGCCAACAAAGGAGGCAGAGGGCTCAGCCTTCTGACAATTAGGATGGAAAGAAGGGTTGAAAGACAGGAAAACACTGGTGACACCTGTTTTTCTCACGTCTCAGTGAACAGCACCTCCTGAATGGCAAAAGAGGCAAAAAAGCCATCCCCACCCCTTCTTACAACAAGGGTCCCTCTGTTCATACACAGCTCAGAACACTGGAGTGGGTGGTCTGGTGCTGGGGATGGCAGAATCTGTGAGATACACTGTCCAGGTCCCTGCTGTCCCATCTACCAGGCTGCAGTCCTCCATACCTCATTCCAGCTACAACCAGTGCTGCTGCGAGGCACTTTGCAAGTGACAGATCAGGCCTGGTTTACTCCACAAATAAAATTCCAAATATTTGTCATGAAACAAACTTTCATCTTAACAGAAAACAGATATTGTTTGCTTGCACTGGGCATGGAATCAACATGCCATTCTGCAGTGGCTTTAACCTTCCTGACATGGGCCAAGTCCTGGATAGAGAAGACTTCTGTCCTGATGATGGGAAAATCTCTGCAGTGCCCAAAGCCCTCACCTATAGCACATTCATAGGAACATTAAATCGTGAAATGGTTTGGGTTGGAAGGGACCTTAAAACTCATTTTATTCCATCCCTTGCCAGAGGCAAGGACACCTTCCACTAGACCAGGCAGTCCATACCCACTAGGCTTTCATCCTGCATGGTTACAATGGAAGTGTGAGGCTGTATCCCTGTCTTCCCAGCCTGTGATGATGCATCCAAGAGTGCCAGGGGACTTTCCTGGATTATCACAGAGCTGGTGACAAACATGCAGATGCACCACAGCTAAGGATTGCACATCCCTGCATCCAAGCAGCTTTTCCTTAGCCAAGGGTGTTTGCCAGGGAGAAAAGCAGCTTGGTTCATCTCAGCTCCCAAGAACTCCAATTCTTCCAGCAACTGCTTCTCTAGCCCCTTGCTTTGTACAGAGCACCAAGATTCGGATCTGGCCCTCAGGCAGAAATTTATTTCAGCAGTCTGGACTCTGGCTGCATCTTCTGCAGGCATAACAACCACCTTCATGAGTGCCAGGATGACACTGAGCAGCAATAAGAGCCAGAAGGATGGGAGTCCACAGCAGTGCAGGAGAAATCAGAGAGCATGAAGCTGTGTCAGGAGAGGTTTAGGCCAGATATTAGGAAAGGTTCTTCCCCTAGAGGCTGGTCGGGCTCCCCAGGGCTCCCCAGGGGTCACGGCCCCAAGGCTGCCAGAGCTCAAGAAACACTTGGACAATGCTCTCAGGCACATGGTAGGATTGTTGGGGTGTCTGTGCAGGGCCAGGAGTTGGACTCAACGATCCCTGTGGGTCCCTTCCAACTCAGGAGTTTCTAAGAGCAAGATAGCAAGCAGAACTGTGTGGTTTCAGCCCATCTACAGGCACCTGGTTCATCAAAACACTCTGGGAGCAACCTCCAGAGAGTGGAGCAGGAGCAGGCACAGGGCTTGAATGCAGTCTGGGAAACACCATCACCAGGAGTAATTCTCCAATTCTTTGGGATGCAGATAACCACAGCAACTTCCCACTGGGAGAGAAGACAGAGGATTCATCAAAGAATAGAAGTCAGCAGGACTGTTATTAGACAGAGATGATAAAATTGCTAATAATGAGGCAGGGAAGACAGGAACAGAAATATTTATGTGCTGTGTGGAGAGGAGCCTGAGGATGTGCTGGTGTACCACGAGAGCCATGGAGTGTTTCCTGCGCTGCTGTGGAGGGTTAAACACAGCCTCTCACTGAGAAGCACTTCCAAACTAATCACACCAGACAAGGTACCCCCAGCATCCCGTGAGCTAACAAGGAGATGTCTGGCCTTTATTAATTTTTACTACATCAGAGACAACAGGGAGCTGAAGGAGATGGCGAGAACATTGACATTTTACTTTGCTGCACCCCATGAATAAAATAGGTCTGTAATCTGAAATCAGTCACAGAAAATAGAAAAACCAACAGAGGTTTCAGCTCATAAAGAATTAAATTGTAGAATTAACACCAATGTGTGTAACTGGATGCAGGTAACTTGTTCATGGTGGACTGCATGGAAAAGACCTGGAGCTGTACCATTGCTTGGAAGATAAAATAGATGAGCAGCACCAGGAACCAGCATATGGACACTTTGCTGTCAGGCAAACAGTGAGCTGAGCCTTGGCTCAGTGAGATCTAATTTGCTCAGCACCAGCAGCACTGAGGGTACTCCATGCAAACATCATGGCTTGCACGACTGCAGCTCCTCACTCTGTCCATGCTGGGTTTGTCTGAGGAAAAGCACTGTCTGGGATCTAGACAAACAAACATTAAATAGGTCTCTTCATAGGAGAGGGAAATTAAGGACATGATAAATTCACTTCTTAAAACAATCTGATCTCCAATTCCCACTATTAGACTCGACTGGGGAGACAATGAGGACTCGAGTTAATGTGACAGATCAGCCATTTTGTGGAAATGAACACATTTGTTTTAACTGTGCTGATAGGAAAAATTCACTTTAAATTACATAACATGGTAATTTGTCTTCATCATCCATTACCTGGGAGTACATAAGTGAAAAACTGTCATCAGAGAGACAGCCTGTACTTGTCTAAAAGTTCAGGACACTCAACAGGGTTTGTGCTGCAGGCATAAATGTGCTCTGCAAGGCAAAGTGTCCTGGTGCTGCTCAGTACAGAGCACTGGTGAGTGCAGGCAGGTGCATGCTCACCTCCTGACCCCAATACCTCTGCTGGACCATTTCCCACACCCACCTGATCCACATGGATGCACAGTAGGCATCCTTGCCACAGTCTGAGCAGCAGCTTTGCAATCACCTACAGTTCTGGTGGAGCCAGTCAGAGCCAGGTCCCTGTGGGTGATGAGCTCAGGTAAGCAGTCACCACCAGCTGCTGGTGACATCAAGCACTTTTCCAAACTGTTGCTGTATTCAGAAATTCAGGAAGGTTTACTTCCATGGCATGAGTCCCACTTTTGGCATCTGGAATCCCTTTTTTAGCTCCAGTGACCTAATTCGCCAGTCATGGAGATCTTTTTACTCAGCAAACTGTGACTGTTTCATTGAGAAATACCGCTGGGTCTTCCCCTACATCATTTCTCAGTCCCTCTTTCCTGGAGTTTCCTCCTTCTCAGATCTCTGTCACAGCCCTATCTTTTATCAGAGACTCTACAAGCCCCCAGAATTGTAAGGCTGACTTTTCTCTCCAGATCAGTCACCAGTAATCCTATGACTTTGTCTTCTTCGTGTGCCCTCTGCTTAAAAGCATATTGCTCTTGGGGTTTATTTTCTACACAGGCTGCAGCACTCCCCAGTTTTCTGTACCACAGCTGGGGGCACTTAAATTCTTCTGCTTGACTTGTCTGAAAAATGTGAAACTCTTCAGGAGCTTCAAAGCAAGCAATTGTTGAGAAAAACTGCCTTCAAACTTTCCTATTTTTCCTGGTAGCCATTTGTTGAGCCAAAATGAGCAGAGGAAAGTGCCTAAGCATTCTCTGGTTTGAACTTGTTCCTACAGCTTCAGTGCCTGCAAGGCTCTTAATTGCACACAGTTTTTTGATTTCCTCAATACAACAGGAGATGAAAGACAGTGAGTGCAAAACAAAATTGAAAATTCACAAAAGGTTTGAGCCTGAAGTCCAGCAAAAGTTAAGCCCTATTTGGTGTTTGGAGAAACCTTCTTATAATCTGAAGAGCAGAGTCGTAGAATAGGTGGTCAGAGAAATCCTTCTAATCAGGGATTTGTTACTGGTCAGTTAGGTGAGTACTTGTCAAGCTGATGAATTTTGGAGGGGAGATGGACAGATGGGTTCATTTAATCTTCATCTTGCTTCTGTGTACTCTGTTTCATCTGGCATCGGAAGTTTGTAGAATCCCTGTCAGATATGTTATACTGGGTTTCTGTGGCCAGGGAGGCTACTGGGGTGGTTTCTGTTAGAAGCTGCCGGAAGCTTTCCTGATATCCAGAGGAGCCAATGCCAGCTGGCTCCAGGACTGGCTTCCTGCCACCGGCCAAGGCTGAGCCAATCGGGAATGGCAGGAACAGCTCTGGGATAACAGATTTAAGAAGGGAAAGAAAGCTATTGTGTAGATGTAAATTGCCAAAGGGAAGAGCATGAGAACATGTGAACAACAATGTAGACACCAAGGTCAATGGAGAAAGAAGAGGAGGTACTCCTCACTCCAGAGCTGAGAGCCCATGGTGGAGCACGGGATAGCAGAGGAGGCTGTGACCCTGGGGGGAGGCCCATGGTGGAGCAAGGGATGGCAGAGCAGACTGTGACCCTGGGGGAGGCCCACAATGGAGCAGGGGATGGCAGGGACCTGCTGAGCCCTGCAGAGGAGCCCAGGCTGTGGCAGCTTTTCCCTGGCAGGACTCGTGGTCCCGGGGGGACCCTCGCTAGAGCAGCCCGTGCCTCAAGGGCCACCCCCCATGGAAAAGCGCCCCCCATGGGAGCACTTTGGGCAGAGCTGCTGCCCGTGGGAAGGACTCGGGCCGGGCAGGGCCAGGCAGGGCTGTGTCCCTTGGCAGGGACCCCTCAGGCATCAGGGAAAGGGCTCCGACTGCTCTGCCCGGGCAGCGGCACAAACCCCACCCGAGCAGAGCCCCCATTGCCATCTCCCTGTGCTGCTGAAGGGAGAGGAGGTAGAACAAGGAAGGAAGGTTGTGGGGAAGGTGTTTTCAAGATTGTTTTACTTCTTACTCTTTTGCTCTGGTCCTATCAGTAATAAATTCAATTAATACCCCCACTTTGAGTCTGTTTTGCCCATGATAGCAAACAGTAAGTGATCTCTTCTGACTCTTATCTCAACTCATGAATCCTTCATTGTTTTTTCTCTCCTCTGTCCAGTTGCAGAGGGGAGGGAGACAATGGCTTTAGTGGGTACCTGGTGTCCAGCCAGGGTCAGCCTACTGTACATGTGCACTCAAAGTAGGAGGAAAAGGGAGAGTTCTTCAGTTTTACATCAGTTTTTACTGAACGACTTTGAGAACCATCAGGTTCAAAATGCTCCATGACTTCCATGCCATGTACTATGGTTATTTCATTTGAGCGTGTCCTGGTTTCAGCTGGGTAGAGTTAATTTCTTCTTAGTAGCTGTTCCAGTGCTATGTTTTGGATTTGGAATGAGAATGGTGTTGATAACACACTGATGGGTTTGGGATTTGCAAAGTTGTGTTTATTCTAAGTCAAGGACTTCTTCTTCCTTGTCTCATGCTCTGCCAGTGAGGAGGTTCCCTAAGGAAACTGGGAGGGAACACAGCCAGGACAGGTGACTCAAACAGAGCAAAGGGATATCCCACATCATGGAATGTCACACTGGGTATATAAACAGAGGGAGTTACTTGGGAAGGAGTTGTGTTGGGTTCAGAAATGGGGTCTGGCACTGTTCAGTGGACAGTGAGCAATTGCACTGTGCATCACTTGTTTTTCCTTTTTTATTGTCATTATTATTATTACTAATACTTACCATTATTATTGTATTTTGCTTTATTTTCAATTATTAGACTGTTCTTATCTCAACACACAAGTTTTACTTTGACTGTCCTCCCCACTCCACAGGGGTGGGGTGGAGGAGAAGAGGGTTGAGTGAGTGGCTGTGTTGTGTTTCATCTCCAGCTGAGCTTAAAACCACAACAGTCCTTTTTGGTGCCCAACCTGAGGCCCAAAGGTTTGGAGGATGATGACATCACTCTGAATGACAAAACTGACTGTGGAGGGCTGAGTTTGTTGTAGGAATCAGGAAGGATAATCATAGATTCATGAAACAGTTTGGGTTGGAAGGAACCTTAAAACTCATCTCATTCCACTCCATACCCTGGGCAGGGACAATTTCCACTAGCCCAGGTTGCTCCAAGCCCCCTCCAACTTGGCCTTGGACACTTCCAGGGATGGGGTAGCCACAGCTGCTCTGGGAAATCTGTGCTGGGGCCTGCCCACCCTCACAGGGAAGAATTTCTTCCCAGTATTCCATCTACCCCTGCCCTCTTTCACTGTGAAGCCATTCCTCCTTGGCTTGTCCCTCCAGGCTGTTGTTCAAAGTCCTTCTCCAGCTCTCTTGGATCCCCTTTAGGCACTGGAAAGGTCTCTTGGTCTCCTCAGAGCCTTCTCTTCTCCAGGCTGACATGCCCAGGGTTCTCAGCAGAGGGGCTCCAGCTCTCAGAACATCTCCATGGCCTCCTCTGGACTCACTCCAGTAGTGAGTTGAGCACAGGGGGTGCTCCCTGCTGTGGGAGCTGCATCCTGGTCCCAAACATCATCTCCCCTTGTACATGCAGTTTGCACACACAGTTTTTCTCCAATGTTTTATTTCAGATGTGAGGTAATTATGAATTCATCCTCAGAATGTTCCATAATCTTAATTTTCATTGCAAATAAAAGTTTATAGCATCAATACTTGCTGGAGGAACTTGCAGATGTGAATCAGAGACAGCAATCTCTTTCCCGCACCTGAAGGCAGCCTGAAGTAACAGCTTAAAAAAAAGCTATCAACTGCCTATTAGTGGGACAAGGCAATAATTTTGAAATCAAATAACATTAACCATTTCCCAGGTGATTTATCAATCACAAATATTCAGACTGTGCTTGTCTCAGAACCCACAGTAACAAACACAGATCACAAAAACATCAAGGGCTTCCATGTTGCCTTGTGGTCCCAAAAGAAAATTCTCTGATCATCTTGCAAAGTAGCAAAAAAAAAAAATCTTTTCAGTAAGTTGCCCTCCTGCTTCTTTTAATATATTGCAGTAAATATTTCCCAAGTTTCTGCCTTTAACAGCCCTCATTGCCAGAGTCTATAAATTATATGCTCTTTGCTCTTTTGGAGACTTTGGAGAATTTTCTTTCTTGCATAATTTTTAATTGCAATAACTTCATTTGAACACATAATATTGGTATTTCCCCCACTCTAACAGAGATTATTCTAATTGGACAAGCAGACATTTTACCTTAACTTTCAAAATTCAGCTTCTCTACAGCCCTACTACAGAACTAATAAAAAATTATTCCTAAGTCCTCAACACCCAACTCCCCGTGGCCGGGGAATTAGGGACATCCTGATGTGTTTGAAATTAAATGCAGACACCTATTGAAGCAGAATGTTTTCAGGTGCCAGCAATAAATACTCTTTCATCATGCTGGTTGTGAAGCCATACCTGCTAGAAAAGCAAAATCAAAGGTTAAATAGAAAGTGGCTCATTGCCTGCATCAGATTAACCAGTGACCTACTTGAGGCCATACGGGATGCACTGATTTGCTAAAATGCATTGACAGAATTTTTACAAAATCACTCTGGTTCCATCTGGACCACAATACGAGATCTGAGCATGATTCCTTCTCTCTCCAGGCTCTATTTGTTTACTGAGCACTTGGGGGTACCAGTCATTCTTCCTTGGCTTTAAAGGGAAAAGCCTCATCTCTGATTTCTAACAACAAAGGCTCATCCCCACGTGCCCAATGCCCAGTGAAATCCACTGTCACAAACCCAAGGGCCACTTAAGACTGGTGGCTTTGAAGTGCCTTTTGATACCTCAGCTCTGAAGTCAAAGCACTGCTCTATGTTGGCATCCTGCCTCTTCCAGGTCTCCTGCCAGCCTGGACTGAGCCAAAACTGCATTGCATTTTTGGGCTCTCAGGGATGTTCAGCCCTTCCTAAACTCCTACCATAAATTCCCAGTGGTGAAAACATAGAACTGTGGAGTTATAAAATGGCTTGTGTTGGAAGGGACCTTAAAGTTCATCTCGTTCCACCCTGTACCATGGGCAGGGACACCTTCCACTGTCCCAGGTTGCTCCAAGCCCTGTCCAGCCTGACCTTGAACACTTCTAGGGATGGGACAGCCACAACTTCTTTGGGCAACCTGTGCCAGGGTCCAACCACACTCACAGGGAACAATTCCTTCCTGACTACCAATCTAAACCTACACTGTTTCAGTTTTAAACCACTTCCACTTGTTCTATCACTACATAACCCAGCACTTCTGGGGCCATGTCACATAAGGGTTTTGCTTGGAACCACAGCCCCAGCATTGGTTCATACTGGTTATGTTCTCACCAGCCTTGGACCAGGCAACTACCCTTCTCCAGTCATTGACTATTGCCTGTTGATGGCTATTTTCCACCTCCTCTCATAGAAGCTTTACCACCTTTGTGCTCTCTGAGATATATTTCAGTCCCCACATTGAGTTATTTTGGAATGCTGTGTTGTCACATACAGAGTCCTTTTTCCCTGCTACATGTTTTGTGGCTCTCAGGTGTTTGTACTCTGCTTCTGCAGGGACAGAGGGAGGATATTTGGGAACATTTAGATCCAATCTCTCTGGTTGTCTTTGCCAAAGGCAAACTGAGAGGGTCATGCTTGAGTGGGAAAAAAAATGGTAGGAATGTCTTTCCTGAGATATTTTGGTCTCTCAGCACTTTCAGCTTTTTCTGGGACAGCCAGAGAAACAGAATCACAGAATCATAGGATCACTATGGTTGAAAAGACTTCTAAGATCATTGAGTCCAACCATTAACCCCATACCACCATGTTTGCCACTAAAACATGTCCCCAAGTGCCACATTCGAATATCTTTTGTACATTTCCAGGGATGATGACTCCACCACTGCCCTGGGCAGCCTGTTCCAGTGTCTGACCACCCTCTCATGGAAGAAATTTTTCCTAATAACTAGTCTAAACCTCCCATCTGTATTTTAGCTTGGGATATCCTCCACCTTCACAGCCAGTCCAAGTGTGGATGAATGCCCATGGCCACCATGTTCCTTTGTTTAAGGCTCTCCATCCTATGGAGATCCTATGTGCACAAGGACAAAGGCTGCTCTTAGGCACTTCCTATAGCACCCAAATTCCAGAGCTTCTGGGCACATTGTCCCTGCCCAGCCAGGGTTTTGTGCATCAGCCACATCCATGGATCTATCTTCCAAACATAGACGGTTCTAGGCTGCCTCATAGTAACCCAGCCAAAACCAGCCCTGCAGCCTTGCAGGCACTTCCTCAGCACTTGATGCCCTGCCTTGAGTGGTTCTGCATCACAAAAAAACTCTGGCATAATCACACTAGCAAGGCTGATGCTCGTTCCACCTGCCCCATGAAATCTAGACTGCACCCATCCCATGCAGGACCCAGCCAGCTGGCCCTTGGCTCTGGAAAATGTTCCATCTTTATGGACTGCTGCTCCTTTTTCACCTGACTGTGCAGCTATCAAAGCCAAGGACATCTAAGGCTTTGCCAGGAAGGTCTGTGAGCTTTTCAATCCAGTGTTTTACCCCAGTTTAGGTGTGCTATATATGCTGCAGTCCCTCTGCCTCCTGACTCTGTAAGGGCACTGGGGAAGGACCCAAGACATGGGTTCATTACGGAGGCTACGCAGGGATGCAGGAAGGACAATGTTCCCTGGAAGAGGCAGAAGCAATGCCATCAGCTGGCAAGAATGGGGCAAAAAGAGACAAGGGAAACCTCTGGGGAAAACTGCCCATGAAATACACTGCTGATGAAAAATAAAAAAAATAGAAAAAGGCAGAAAAATAAAAAGCTTTTAAAAACACAATGTGAGTATCTCTGTCAGATCTGCCATGGTGGTTATCCAGCTCAATCTTCAAGTCGTGCTTTGCCCTTTGTTGTCTTCACTGGTTGGATGGGATGTGTGCCAGCAAATAATGAAATTTACATGTGTGCAGGGCCATGAGCATGTGTTGACATGAAGAGAGAGTGGGAGACGCTGGAGGAGCGGAAATGCTTTGCCATGCACTCGGTGATCCTGTCAGAACTAGTAATAAAGGAATTGGCTACTTCTGGCAAGCTTTGTTCCATGTGCAGCCATCTCCTTCTTACCTTGGGTTTCATTATGATAATGGAATATTGATATGATAATAACAGCATTATGGAGCCATGTGTCTGCCTGGCGCTTTGCAGACACCAAAGGGGTTGGTGCCAGTACTGGGCAGTGCAGCACGGAAAGGAAACCAGAGACATACGTTGGTGGTTCCACTGGATGCAGCAGAGTGGTCAGTGCCTGAAAGTCATGCAGGGGCAGGCCCAGAGCCTTTCCCTTTGAGAAAGATCCATGAAACCCATGAATGGGGCTGGAAGGACCTGGATGGAACAATCCAAGGAGACCTCATGGCATACAGGTACTGTGCAGACAACATCACCATTGCAGGGACAAGTATGACAGGCTCTGGGGAGCACAGGAAGAGCAAAGAGCAAAATGGCACAGGAGTGGGGTCATGCATGGTCATGGGAGGCACTTTGGAAAGCAACAAAACCATACAGTAATTTAAGCTGCTACAAGGTCTACAGGATCACCCCAACAGTTTATCACACAACTCAGATGCATGAGGAAAAGCTAAAGCCCATGTCAGGAAGGCTAAGGAGAACCGGTTTCCACTGCCATCACCTATCAGAAAGAAAACACGGGCTCAACTCCTTTCTGCTACTCTAATCCCTCAGGAGGCAGCAATAAATCCCAGGATTTGGTTTGTCGTGTAGGTTTGCAGTATTTTTTCCTTCTTTTATTTTTTTTCTTAGTGAACATCAATGCCAGAGATTTGGGATAAAGAGCCTCGCCAGTCTCCCAGTTCTAGAATGCCCAGTGTGTCCCATTCAGAGCGTAACTCGGATCATTAAAAACTCAGACACAAGAAGGCAGAGGCTTGGTGGAGACACTGCAGGAGCAGCATGAGCTGCACTTCTATGCCCTGTTATCAGACACTATGGCTGCAGGACACATTCACACCCCAACATCTCTGCCTCTGGTGCAGCTGGGGTCCAGAGCACACATGCCTCTCCCTGGGCTTGAGTTCCGGATGCTCAGGCAAGACCAGAGGAAATTTTATCAAAGGAAACGGGCCGAAGTGCACAGCCAGGAGCTCTTGGGCAGAGCCTGGCTGCTGCTGGAGCTACCTGGGTACACTCTGCACTAAAGACTGGTGTATCCAAAAGCTTCTCCTGAGTCATCTGAAGTCCAAACAGCAGCGATTGCTGAAGAACAGGAGGGAACAAACAGTGGCACATGGACACAACTGACCAGCACAATTCCATTCACTGCCAGTGTCATGGGTTTCTGCTAAGAAAAAACTGAGTTTTGGTAGAATCGGGGGCTACAGGGTGATGGCTTCTGTTGAAAGCTGCTGGAAACTTCCCCTGTCTTATGGAGCCAATGATAGGTTCCAGGGGGGACATCCTGCAGGTGGCCAAGGTCGAGCCAATTAGGATTCACAGAAACACCTCTTGTGGTAACATATTTAAGAATAGGAGTTGTTGCACAGTTAGAAATTCCAGCTATGAAGTAACAATGCAGACATCAAGGTCAGTGCAGGAGGAGGAAAAGGAACTCCACAGGACAGAGAAAGTGCTCAGAGCTGCAGCCCCACTGTAAGCCCGTGGTGAGGACCATGGTGAGACGAGCTGTCCTCTTGAAGCCCATGGAGGTCCATCGGGGTGCAGAGACTCCCCTGCAGCCCATGGAGGAGCCCCTGCTGGAGCAGGTGGATGCAGGAAGGGGCTGTTACCTCATAGGAGGCCCAGGATGGAGCAAGGTCCCAACCCACGTTGGAGCAGGTACAGCTTATCCAGAAGAGACTGCACCCCATGGAGTGACCCACAAGACAGCAGAGGAGTGTCTGCCTCTTGTGGGAAGAGACCCCACAAGCAGGAGAGGACTCAGAGTTATGATCCCCCTGTAGCCATGGTGACGGCCATGGTGAGCCAAGCTGTCCCCTTCCAGTCCACGGAGAGACCCACAAACAGCAGGTTTGGAAGAACTTCTGCCCAAGAAGGGTCTTGGATCTTTTACGTTGCGAGTAGCTGGAAACAACAACTGACTGCAAATTTTCCATTCCCTGTCCCCCCATACTGTTGAAGGGAAGGAGAGCATGCAAAGACCGAGAAGTGGTTTGGAAAAAGTGTTTCTAAGACTGTTTTATTTCTTACTTTATTTCTTAGGTTGCTTGTTAGTAATAAATTTAAACATTATTCTAATTCTGCATTTATTTTGCCCATGAAGTTAGTGAGACCACTGCCATCATCTCTGTTCATAAATTCTTAGCTGTTTCTTTTCCTTTGCCTGGGAGAGCGGGGGGGGGAGGGAAGGAGGGGGGCCCAGACAAGTCTGGATGGACACCTGGCATTTCAACCAAGGTCAAACCAGCACAGGCAGCCACTCTGTCCCCAAGTGTTTTTGCAGTGTGTCAGGATGGATTTTGCTGACCTGCATTTGAAGGTCACTCGAACATCACTAAGGAGAAACCAATACAAATTTGCACAAAATGTAGCAAACCTGAGCCAATAAGCTGCTTTTCTGCACCTTGGAGGAAAAAGGCAGCTCAGACACCAAGGATGACCCAGCACCAAGCACACTGTGACCATGAAAGGACAAGGAAAAGTCTTTAAAGCGGCAGAAAATAGGTGCTCTGCTCTGCAAGCCCCAAAACATCCAGCATTGTTGCAGACTTCACTGAAGGCACAAGCCACAGCTGCTTCTGTAATTCTGCTTTTAGTTACTTTTAACTGCACCTGTCCCACTGACCTCCCATTTCAACCCATGCTCTCTGCCTAGGGGTATATGTATTTTTTAGGGCAGCACAAACATGCTTTAAGCAGTTTAGGAAATGAGATTAGGAATAATTTAGCTGCTGACTTTCAAATGTCTTTGAACAGTGGTAACGTCAGATGCCCCATGTGTGCACCTGAAATTTAATGCAGTGGTAGATCATCTGTAAGGGAAATGCAGTTTCCCTTTCATTGTTTTAATTTTTTCCTATATTTAGTGTCCCATAAATGAAAACCTGAGGAAAAAAAATATGAAGCCACAAAAAATGAGTGAGATGTGGAAAACCAGCCATGGCTACAGCTAGAGAGTATTTCATAACTCAGAAGCACCAGGAAAAGTAAGTTCTTACTCACCATGCAGCCCCATCATCCCCTGACTATGGAGTGCTTGGCTCTTCGGTCCAGGCAGGCAGTTGTTCTCTATACCCTGTAAGGAGTCGACCTTCACAGAGCAACAAATCTCCACAGGATGAGGCAGGTGGGGTGAGCAATTGGCTTTGCACTGTGGTCCTCTGGAAGCCAAGGGGTCTGAATTATAAGACCCACAAGAGGTACATGATTTATTTCAAACACCTTTATGGCTCCCATAAACTTTAAGATGGGATTGGGTTTAGTATTTTGTTTTTATTTCATTTTATCATGTCTGTACACTGTGAATGTAAATGTTTGGCCCATGCTTAGCAGGTGTAAATCAGGGGAGCCCCTTGCAAGCGATGCTACATTGACTTATGCCCACTGAGGATTTCACCAGTTGTCTCTTAAAATATGTCCTGAAACTCACATTTTTATTTGTTTTTATTTGTTATTATTAATTGGGTTTTGCAAGGTGGCCAAATAAAGAAATACTATCCAGGGGACACCAAAATGCTGCTCTTGGCAAGATTGTTTTCAAACCCCGAAACTACATTACTGACCAGGGCATTAGTTGGGAAGAGGAAGGATTGGGAGGGATGGGCAAGAGGAAAATAAAAGGGGACATAACAGGGAAAATAAGACAGAGAATAAAAGAGGGGAATAGAGAGGTGGAAAAAAATGCTGGGCATGGATGGAGGGATGTAGCAGAGCCCAGGGCAACAGGATGAAAGAGAAGGCTCACACACAGCTCAGGTCCACCATGCCTCATCTCCTCCCACTGAGCTGCCACACTGCACAGAGGGTTTGAATGGCACAAGGCAGTGGGATCAGGAGAAAGGGGACACAGGCACCAAAGGACAATAGAGCACAGAGGCTGCAGAGAGGGATTTGAGTGAGTGCTTCAGATTTAAAATAAGTCAGGAACATCAAGAGGTGCTTTAAAATGAGATCACAATAGACCAGTCAGACCTTGTCCTCCCTGGATCACAGACACCCCATTTCCAGTTCTCTTTCTGAGCTTGGGTGCCTCAGCCAGGAAGGGTCCCTCTCAGGCTCCAGGCAGTCTAGGGACAGCAAGGACAGCTTTTTCCCAAGGAAGTTTCCCACTGACAGAGGGCAGAGTTAGATGCGATATTGGAAAGTAATTCTTCCCTCTGAGGGTGGGCAGGCCCTGGCACAGCCTGCACAGGGAAGCTGTGGCTACCCCATCCCTGGAAGAGTTCACAGCCAGGTTGGACGGGATTTGAAGCAACCTGGTCTAGTGGAAGGTGTCCCTGCCCATGGCAGGGTTGTGAAACTGGGTAAGCTTTAGTGTCTGTTCCAACCCGAGCCATTCTGTGACTCTATGATCAGCTTTCAAGCAGTACTGGTTCACCCTCAGTTATGCTGGACTTCTCGAGGCTACAAACCCAAGGGAACATCTGGAGCTGTGTCAGGGGAGGGCTAGGTTGGATATCAAGAAAAGGTTCTTCCCCCAGAGGGTGGTCAGGCACCAAGCAGGCTCCCCAGGGCAGTGGACATGGCCCCAAGGCTGCCAGAGCTCAAGGAACATTTGGACAACACTCTCAGGAACAGGGTGGGATTGTTGGGGTTTCTGTGCAGGGCCAGGAGTTGGACTCGATGATCCGTGTGGGTCCCCTCCAGCTCAGGTGATTCCACAATTCTAGGCTTTCTCTCTCCACCTCTTAGAGGTGGCTGATGGGTTTCTGGTTTCCTTACACGTTCTGTAACAGATCAAACAGAGCCCTATGGCATGGGTCTCTGTATCCAAACACACATGAAAAGAAACACAGGAAGTAATCATTCAACCTGTGGAAAACATAAGCCCAGTGACTGCATGGTGTACAACAGAGTGCCAGAGACCTGGGAGGCAGAGCTCACCAGCAAACCCCCTGCCAGGTTTCTCCCACTGGGAAGTATTGCTGGTGACCATGTGAAATCCTCACACAGCAGCAATTTCTTCATATTAAAAATAAATAAATAGAGTCAGAAGCAGTAATATGGAAATTCCAGGTAGGTATAAAGCCTCCTGTAGAAGGTGAAGAATTTTTGGCTGTATTGTTGCATTTTTCCTGGAATGACACAGTGAATAACTGCAGATGGCACATGTATCTCTCACTGTACAGCCAGGCACAGCTCACTCTGCTAAGTGTGTCACACTGCCTGGGGTGCTGGGACAGTCCAGGGTGCTCAGCATTTAGCAAATGCCATCGTTGGTTTGGACACCCTCAGTAGGAGGGGCTGAGAGTTCTTTAATTCAGCATTTCCTCGACCCACTTCTCCCTGCTGAACAAACACGTTAGCCCAAGGTCTTTATGTGTGCCCCCTACAGTCACCACAGTTGAGCTCCCTGGTGGCAACCAGCCACACCCAATGTCCTATACAGAACAGGAGACTGGGACCATGTCTCATTGTACCTGAGGGACTAATAGGATTCAAGGTCTTACTATGTCCAGATCCAGGCCCTGTGCTATGAGAAAGGTATCAATGGGCTGGAGCATGCCCAGAGAAGGGAACAGAGCTGGGGAAGGAGCTGGAGCACAAGTCTGATGAGGAGCAGCTGAGGGAGCTGGAGGGGCTCAGCCTGGAGAAAAGGAAGCTCAGTTTACCATCTAAAATGAGGCTATAGACAGGGTGGGGTCAGTCTCTCCTCCCAGGTAACAAGTGACAGAACCAGGAGAAACAGCCCCGAGTTGAACCGGGGGATGTTCAGTCTGGATCTTAGGGGAAATTTCATCACTGAAAGTGTGGTTAGGCACTGACACAGGCTGCTCAAGAATCACAGTCCCCTGGAAGTGTTCAAAAAATGTGTGGATGTGGAACTTGGGGACATTGTTTAGTGATAGCCTTGGCAGTGCTGGGTTAATGATTGGACTCCATGGCCTTAGAGAACTTTTCCAAACTCAGTGACTCTGTGATTCCATGTATAAAACAGAAACCACCTCTGAAAAACATGGAATGACACCTCCAGCACTCCTGACATGTCCTTGGAAAGGAGAGGTCCCCAGGAAAGTACAGAGGCCCACAGAAGCCTCCACCTGCTCCCAGTGCCCTGACATCTCCATGGTCCCTTTTCTTTGGGACCAACTTCTCCTCCTGCACAGCCCTTGGGGCAGCTCACACATCCCTCATATGCTGGACTGCAACAGAGCCAGGAGTCACCTATCCATGAGGTGATGGACACATTGTCCTGCCCACACCTGTCCTTGGGTTAGGCCAGCACCGAGCCCAGCCTGGAGGAGAGCTCCAACAGTCCCGCAACCTTCCTTTCCAGAAATGACTGAGGATGGCAGAACCTTGAGAGCCTGAGCTCCCTGGGTCTCTCCTCCAGGTTCAACATCCATGTATGTAA
This sequence comes from Scytalopus superciliaris, assembly GCA_013400415.1. Lineage (NCBI taxonomy): Eukaryota > Metazoa > Chordata > Aves > Passeriformes > Rhinocryptidae > Scytalopus > Scytalopus superciliaris. The sequence goes on along the minus strand of VXBX01000224.1, from coordinate 353,874 downwards.
TCCACCTTTCAGAGAGCAGCAGGGATCCTCTCTGGCAGCATGAAGCTGCTCAACACATAGCAGGAAGCACCAGGCCAGCTCAGGTTTCAGGGTGGCATTTTTTTCTCATTATCTGAGGTCTTGCCTGCACTTTAATTGTTAATGAGAGATCAATAGCTGAAGCTTGTTACATGTAAATGGAGGGAATGTGCCAAATGTCTCAGCCCTCAGCTTGCATCCAGTCATTCCTGCAGGGAACCTGAAACAGGGGACCCTTCAGACTCCTCTGCAGCAAAACGAGCAGGGGCTGGTGCTTGAGAAGCTGTGCCTGTCCCAGGATGCAGAGCAGGACAGAGGCTGCATGGGATCCCCTGCTCTGGGGACATAGCAACTATGAGGATGTGATCTCAGCCTCTCTCTCAGGTATCAGAGGGATGGTGGCATGGGCCTGCCCTGGCTGGACCATTGCAGCTGCCCCAGGAGTGGTCTGAGCCTTGGGACATCAGGTGGGAGCTGAGATTCAGTGATGATGACTGAGAAATTGTACATCCATGGAGTATTTTGAATATTGTGCGTGGCTCTGTGGTCAGGTCATCTCTAAAGCAGAAGGAGAAAAGGTAGAGGAAAAGGGACCAGTGCAGACTGCAAAAATGGGCAGACTCTGCTTGGAGTGGGTTAAACAGAGCAGGACCTATGAGCAGGGAAGGGTGGCTGAGGTACATGTGACAGCAGCCTGCAAAACTGGGAGCAGCAAGTAGAGAATGGTTTGTTTTAATGCAAAGAGTAGCAGCTGTCACAGAGTGACCAGACTGCAGACTTCAAAAAAACACCAGATTTAGGTACAACACACTGTTAACTGGTGGGACCCAGAGCCATTGGATGCTGGGGAAGATACAGAGGCTTTTGAAAGAGATTAGGCAAATACAGAGGATAGAAATACTGATTGCCATTGGAACTGTAGTCCAATAATGTATGGAGAGGCATAGCTGTTCATGAGCAGGACTCTGAGACAACTGGGACCTCTGCAGTGAACTTCCTTGCTGGGATGCTCCTTTTCATTTGTATTTTTGAAGGAGTCTCAGAGAGTCCCAAAGGTGCAGGATTGTGATGTCATGTTGTTCAAACTCCATTTTGCCTGCCACGATGACAGGTTGGGGTTCAGTGTCCAGGTTGCCAGAGTTGTCTCAGGAGGGTTGGCAAATTTGCCAGTATTTCCCTCCAGCAGGAAATTCTCTTCTGTAAAACAGTGATTATGAAAGGCTGCACGCCCTGGCTGGGATGGCATAAGCCCACATGTTCTTTAAACCAGGCGCTCTGCACACAGTATTGATCTGCTGGGAGATTTACAGGCAATTGAACCCCATTATAGCCTCCCACCCCATCAGTGCCTGCTGCCTGCTCAGGAGGTGCTGGGTTACCAGTTGAACAATCACCTCACCAAACCATAAGGTGCTGCTCCATGAGTGGAGGGGTGTGCTGGGCAGCCCTGGCCTGGGGGTGATGGATACAGAGCATGTGTGTATGCAGATATGTGCAAATGGGAACAGTTCAATGTGGGAACACCTACTGTACCTGTGTACATGCAAATCTCTCCATCTGTGTGTGTTTGTGTGAGCACACTCCATGCAGAGTGGGTAGCAAGCTGAACATGATAAATCCTAGAAGGAGTTTGCACAATTAATGTGTTTCATGAAATGTAATTTATAGACCTCTCCCTTGATGTTTTAGGATGGTGTAAATATAGGAAAGCAGCCCATAACTTAATGCTGGGAATGTGCTAATTAAGTGTGCAAAAGGAATGTTAATTAGGAGACAATGAGTAGGAAAGGCACAGACATGGTGTAATCCCAGGAACCCTTCCTGGGTCCCTCTCTCCTGCCCTGGAGATGCATTTGCTGTCTGGGGCAGATGCCCCAATGGGGCTCAAAGACCAGTGCCTTAGTGCTTCTGGAGGGCAGTCAGGAGGTGACCGTAAGCCGTGGAGCCTGGAAGTCTGGTCAGTCAAGTTAGCATGGAGTACACTTCTCCCCATGATTAATAACAGCCAGAGCCCAGAGATTCTGTCACTGAGAAAGTTCAGAGCCAAATCCCTCACTGGGAGTTCAGCCTTTTCCATAGCAGGCGCAATTCCAAAAGAATACCCCTAAATCCAGGTTTTGGAGACCCCAAAGATTTAGCAAAAGGCAACACAGAAAATCTGAGCTGTGTGCAGTATTTGAAAGGGCACAGGTTTTCTGGAGTTGTGTTTATCCATAGCTGTCCTGAGAAATAAGTTGTTCTTCCAAAGCCTTATAAGGATGTCCCAACTTTCTCCTCATCAGTTGTAGCTGGACCTCAGCAGGTATCCCTGGAAGCTTTGAATGAGAGCTCTGAACTATTGGGGAATCTCCACTGTAAGTAAAGAGCAAGACTGTTTCTGTTGCAAGAACACATGTCCCTGCATCACTACAGAATCATGGGACAGTGTTGGGTGGGTGGGACCTTGAAGTTTGTCTTGTTCAAGTCCCCTGCCATAAGCAGGGATACCTTCCACTAGACCAGGTTACTCAGACCCACATTCAGCCTGGCCTTGAACACTTCCAGGGATGGCCATGCTGTTACCCTCATCACCCACCTGGCTCATGATGAACACTGAAGACTTCAGACCCCCCTGGCACCCTGGTGCCAGCTCAGCTCCCAAAACCCTCTACAACCACAGCACAGTCCCTGCTACACAGTCACAATGGCAGATTATGTCACACCAGCTGTGTTCTGCATTTGTTACTGGGGGCTTCTTCTTCATCACATGCTGGGAATTTGTCCCTCTGAAGGGAATTAGCTCTGGTGGTTGCTCACCCCAGAGCAGCACCAGGAAGAGGCACCTAGCCAGAGATGAGAGATGTGGGGCCAGAGTTGGCACCGCAGCCATGCCCGGACTGCTCCTGGGTGACTAAAAGATGAAAGCACCAGGCTGAGGGAGGGCCTGGGTGCCTGCTGAGTGCACTGGACTCCCCTGTGCTCAATAATTACTGAATGAAGCTGGCAATGGCGAGGCGTCCACACGCGGAGCTGCCAGAGCTGATTGCAGCCTGGCTGTGGGAACACAACGGGAATCAACGACAGAGAGACCTGCAATTTCCCAGGATTCCAGAAGTGCTATTTTTCTTTCTATTACAACATGTGAACAATGGTCAAGTGTCTCACTTCTCCATCCACAGGCCTCCCAAAAGAAAGGGATTACAAGTGTATCATTAATATCACAGTGACCTGGCAGCAAGTCAACAGATTTAATCTGGTGACAAGATGAGTGGCACCGGAATTCTCCCATCTCCCCAGAAAATGAAAAATAGGTTCTGCCTGCTACTAGTAAATATTGCTGGTAAGTGAATAAAAATTCAAAAGGGAAAAAGCAATTTTCCTTCTGCTCATATTGTGCTTAGTTCTCAATACACTTCATGCAAGAGGCTCCCCTGGCTGATGGATTCCTCCTAGATTATATCATGCTTTTAAATTTATATGCCCCAGCTCTTTAAAAGACTGTTTGCCAAGGCCTTTGCATTCTGTGTTAGTCTGGTAACTGCTGACATTTGAAAGATGCCATTGAAGACAAATCCAAAATGTTTTTTTAAGTAAGAAAAGGAGACAGACCTAGCAGGTAGAAGGAGATTAAAGATTTAGTCAACAGCTGAAATCAAAGTTTTCATGAAGTGGTAATGTCAGAAAAAGTTTACAAGGCCTAATAGAGGGCTTGTGTGTCATGAAAACCCAAATTAAGTTTGGGGGTTTTTTTCTTCCTAGCACTTCACATGAATTTTTCAGGACCCTGCCTCCTCTGAAACAGCAGAGCAGCAACCCAAGCAGAGCCCAGAGAGAGCTGGCAAAGACAGAGGCTGTGCCTGCATCAGGTGTGGGGGGAATGAGGGAGCTTGTTTTGAGGTCCACCCACATTCCTCCAGTGAGCAAAGCAAAGTCCCACATGTGGCCACTGAACTTGTATTAAATATCTGCTGTTGTCTGCCATCACACACCAGAAAAGTGCAGCAAATTGTCAGTGGTCCTCCTGGTTTGAGTGATCCCACAAAGCTTCTTTTGTGGTGGTCATGGCTAGTGTGGGGCTCCAGTGCTGAAATCGGGTTATGCTTCACCTCAAGAGTTTTTATGATGAAGGACACAGACAGCAAAGCAGGGCTCTACACCACCTCCACCACCTCAACGGAGCCTGTCAGGCTGAGTGGGCAGAGAACAGGGATGGCATCCTTGCCCTGTCACCGAGGAATGGAGGACATCCCCTGGGCACAGCCTGCATGGCCTTGCAGACAGGGCAATGGCATGAGACCAAACACATGGGAAAACTGCTGGGTGAATGTACATACTGGTCTTGGTGGGCCAAGGGACTGACAGGAAGGAATGGCCACCCAACCTCAGGTTTGCCAAGGGGAGCTGGACTGAGCCTGCCCTCACAGGAAGCAATGACACCACCCTGGAGGTGGGTCTGCAGCACCTATTCCCAAGAGTGAGTGATGTCCAGTCTAGACTGACTTTCTTATGCCCCTCTGCCATGGTCAGCCCCATCACTAGCACCAAGAGAGAGTTCTGCGTCATTCCATGTACAGAGCATCTCCACACACGTTCCCATTCCTTGGAGACACCAGCATTTCACCCACTCCTTAATCCAAAGACCATGGTCTTCACCCACCTAAACCAACTATGGCCAAAAGACCCAAACTTTGGCCCATGCCTCACATGTCCTCTGCACCAAAGCTTTGCCTTCCAAACACCTCATATCCTTCCTGGTCATCTCCCTCTCCCACCCCACCCAGTTTGGGAACAGTAAAGGGATGAGAGTAAATCAATCAGCACCAGGTTGTGCTGTGCCTTGAGCCTGCTGTGGATGAGGAACTCAGAACTACTGTTTGTTTAATAATAAGATAGCAAAAGCAAGACAGGAGCTTTTCACATCTGCACTGAAAATTGCCACCAAAAGGTGCACTTCTAACCCTTGACTAAAAACCTAATAAACAGCTGTGCTTCATTACTGTTGCTCTCCAGCCTTGGCCTGGTCTGCCCAATGGAAAATGTGAAAAGCTTTCCTACTTTAGATGAAAGAACCTACTCCAAAACCTACAATTTAAAGAGCAATTTCAAATCCGAGTAATACCTCCTGACCTGGATCTCCATAACGAGTTGACCAATTTTAGTCAAACTTTGCAAGAAACTTCAGTTAAATTCCAGAGCACACTCATGAGTCCTCAAAGCAATGCAGCTAAAAACAGGGCCTCCATGGAAACCTCTTTAGCACTTAGGGTGAGGGGATGTGACACTGGTGTTGCATTGTACTCTGTTACATGGAATCTGGGGAGCAGGGCAGTGGATGTTGTGGTAAAAAATGATGACATAATATCCTAAACACAAGTTTATCTGAGCTTGTCACTGAGTCTGTCTGCCCAACAAAGAGGGTCTGATCCTTGCAAAGTCAGGTCCTATTTGAACCCCAGGCATGACTCCTACACATCCCACTGTGCATCCTCCTCTCTGGCATCTCCTTCATGCATGGTGGTACTTCCTCTGATGTGTGCTAAGCTCTCCCTTGGGGCCAAGACAAAGCATGAGCTCCGCAACCTTAAAACACTCATTCGTGATCACCACATGTGGAGACTGTGCTGCCTCTTTCCTGAACTCACAGGTTTCCTCCCACCTTCCTGCACTGATCCCCACAGATAATGAATTCACACACGGAATGGTTATTGCCATCCTGGGTCTTTATTTAAAAGCAAAAGATCAAAAGAACAGCTATTTCCAGAGTGGAGACATTAGTGCTGCCCATGCTCTGCACAAAGGCATTAGACAGTCAGCCAGCTCCTACATAACAGGTGCTGTGAATTGCTCTTAATTTCTGTATTCATTTATTGTCATTTATTTCAGAAGAGAAATAATTGTGTTACTTGGCTAGAAAGTCACAGGACAGCAAACCCGTGTCTGCTGTGATTGTGAGGCAGCCGTGGCACTGACAAGCAGCTCCTGATCCTAACTGCTTTTAACAAAGCTATTACTTTAAAAACACAGCCAGCCTATTCATGTAATTCCTGATTATGCTCAAAGAGTTGACACAGTAAACACTTCCAGACTTGGATGATGTCCACTGAGGGTTGCTGCCTATTCAACACTTGTCTTTCTCAATTATTAGAAGGACAGGAAAATTTTGGAGAGGCCTTCAGGGTAAGCAGCTTGCCCTCCCCACCCTCCCCAGGCCCCTGGCATCAGTGACTCCATACCCAGGGATATTCAATGATGTGCAGTGATTTACTGCAAGCTGTGGATGTTTTATTCATCATCCTTCTAGCCCCTTGAATCCCTTGTTTCCAGGTGACCATTTTCCTGCTTTCAGTCTGTGGTATTTGGATCAGTGGCAATGCTGATGGCAGACATGGAGATCCAGGCAAAGCACTCCAGTGGCCTCTTACCCAAGCACATGAGGAACTCCAGTTGCAGAAGAACCCCTGTCTTTGATCTCCAGACAAATATCCCCAGCACTGGGGTATGGCACAGAGTGAGGGTGAACCAGCCCAGTCTCACCAGCAGCTCCCTGGTCTAGGAGCTACTTGATGAGATCCAGTTCTTGGAGTGAATCAGAGCCAGGAGTCCATTCACGAGAGTTTTGCCCTGGTGCCACTACCATGGCAGTCTTGAACAGCATAGGGTGGTGCTTGAAGGCCAGATCTGCCATGTAGGAGAATAACTGTGAAAGAAAGGGATGGGAATGCTGAACTGCTCATGCTTTATCATCAGAGAGACTTGGCCCTATGGAAGAGACTGGCCTCTGCTACTTGGAAAAGGTGCAGAATATCCCTAGGAGAGGGACAGAAGCAAAACCCAAACTAGAAAACAGATGGGACAGCCAAGTCAGGGTCACAGAGAGGCAGAAGTAACTGCGTGAGCTTTGCAAGCAAGACAAGGCAGCTTCACCCGCCCTCAGCACTCTGCAAGATGGATGCCCTTGGCCAAGCACATGTTAAGTCCAGAGAACCCCTCACTCCAGTGAAGGCAGAACAGGAGCACATGGTGGAAACCAAGCCCAGCTACAGAAGGTTTAGAAAGGAGCAGTTTAGGAGTACTGAGAGTCCAGCCCCAGCTGTGTGCTGGACCCACTGGCAATGTAGGGGGAAGGCAACATGCAGGCCACTGCACAGTCAGATGGTCTCCTGTTGTACCCACAGTCACTGAACCCCTTCCCTGTACCCATGAATGGACTGTGCTGTCCCTGCCACACCAAGGGCTGTGCTATGCAGCTGAGTGTGGCCAAGTCTGTAATAGCCAAACTACTGACAAGCAATGTCTGGTGTTGCCTAATTGTCTCTCTCTCAGTGATCCCAACCCTCCTCCTCTCTGTTCCTTTTGGGCTGGTGAATTGGAGCTGCCTCAGTATCACTTCTTTCTTTCTGCATCTGGGTAATTGCCAGCGACACCTTTCAAATCACTTTGGGGAGGTTTGATAAAACAAACTAGATGGAAATCAAATTTCAAGTAACTCATAGGAAATTTAAAAGAAAAATGTTTATGGAGCAATTTTCTTTGCTTCCTCAAATGGTGGAAATTGTTGCTGTCACTCATAAATTACTAATTTCATTTTGCCCTGTTCTTTTTTCAGGGCTGAAGGCTCTCGATGAGCCAGGGCTCATGATGAAGGTGTGTCCCAGGAGTGCTCTGGCTTGATGAAAGTGTATGGCATCTCTGCCATGCACCAGAATGGGGTGTCTCTGTCCTTTGAAGGGGATCGGTCCCCCCACATTGGTCCAAAGGGAGCTTTTCTCTTGCCACTCTGATAGAATGGGTCCTGTGAGAAGCAGGCAAGAACACACAAAAGAGTGGGAACAGGTTGGGTTTGGGATCTGTAGTGAGTGGAAATCCACCTCTAAAGTGGTTAACTTGGCTGGGACCTGTTCAGCTGGAAGATGGGAGGGAAAGTAATTACCAGAGTGAAAGTGGCTCAAGGACTCCTGTAATTATCATATTTGTAGAACTGCTGGAAACAGAGCTAGAAGGGACTCTGGAAAAGAAAATAGAGTTATGCCTCTCCCTGGAGCTGTGGTAGACAGAGGGACCCACCTGAAGTGATTCACGTGGTGTGACAGGAGAACATCCCCAGCAGGGAGGTAAATTGAGAGCAAAATTGAGTGGGAAAGACACAACACTGACAGAAAAATAGGAGTGAAAACAGGGAACTTTTCTTAGAGGGCAAGAGCCATAATTCCATAATCAAGTGTTTGACCAGATGCCTGTCTTCTTCAGTGATGAAGTGGAGGCAGATATTAGAATTATTCTTTTAAAAAGCAATTTATATAGCAAAGTGGTGTGTAAGGGGGAAATAGATAACCATTGATTGTGAATTAGAAGTTATGAAGTACAGAGAACTTATATGAGAAGCCACACTCATCAGTTAAAAATGCCTGACTTAGGGAATGAATGGCAGTCAAGAGGCAACTGAAATGCCCTGTGAAAAACAAACAAACAACAAAAAAAAAGAACAGATACAGAGGTTTTATTTACAGAGATGGCCAAATTCTTGATAGGACAAAAATGCAGTAAGTATTTCTGGGCTGCCTTGATGTCTGTATCACAAGAGGATGCTGAAAAACTCACCAGCATTTTTAAGATTAAGAATGGTGTTAATGGGATAAGTGACACAACAGGCAGGTCTGGAGAAGGTTATGGAAGTGCATCCCTGGTAAAGCTTGGACCACTGGGGAAGCTGGAGCATCCCAAAGGAGATACCAGGCTGGGTGAGCCTGACTTTGAGCACCAGGCATGGACAAAGCCAAAGGAAAGGAATCCAGGAGGCAGTTGAAAGGAAGCTGGAGAATTTATGCCAATCTGTATGGGGTTTTTGTGGAAAAGAGGTCTTGTCAGCCTTCATTTCATTTACAGAGGAGATTACATATGTGACTGATAGAAGTGGCTGAATAGATGAGATATCGTTCAGCCTGGGGAATGCTCCTGACTTGGTGCTGCACGGCTGATTAGAAATGAGCACTCAGCTGCAGCTGGAGACACACATGAGACTGAAGCTCAGCAAAGGGCTCAGGCAGCAGCCACTGATGGGGAGTTGTCATCAAATCTGTGTTTCTCATAATGTTTTGGAGCAGGAGGCTCAGAGTAGTCAATATTTTCATCAATGTTTCAAACATTCATGTTAAAAACTCATTCATAAAAAAAATCTGTGACTGACACAAAGTATGGAGAGACTGATAAATCACATGGTGCTCTCAGCAGGGTTGGGGAGAGTCTGGAATCTCTCAGGAGACTGAACCATTTCCCATATGTGTCATGGTACAGCCCAGTGCTTTGTCAAGGAGTCCTAGAGGGCTGGACATGGGGCTCTGCAGTTCACCAGTGAGATGTGACTGTGTGCAGATCCCCTTGTGTGTGGGCTGGGGGGCAGACAGAGGAGAGCAGTAATGTCTCCTCTGAGCACTGCACAGGCAGAAGTGGTATGTGTGCTGAGTCCATCCCGCCTGTGAGGCCAGTCAGTGGTGAGATTGATGGGGAAATAAGGGACTCAAAAGAGCTTCACATCTGTCCTGACAAATAGAAAGTCTGCAGGCTGGCTCAGTCATCCCACACAGCACAAGGAGAGGAGATGCTTTGTGCTGGAAGGGGCTTTAATGGGCAGAGAAATGTCCCAGTGAGTGAGAAAGGGAAACAGGTGCCTTCCTCAGGACTCCCCATCTCCTGGAGAGACATGCTGTCCTGGGGATGCTTGAACTGAAAGTGACAGGTCTCCATGCAGGAGCTGAGTGGGTGAAATGCAATTGGTTGTGACATGGCTGGAGATGGGAGGCCAGGAAGCCACAAGGATCCTCACTTGAACTTATGTCACTTGATTCTACTCCCCTCCTTGGAACACCTTGCTTACAAGGATCCTACCCAGCAAAGTCTCACCACTACCCCAGGATAAACTACATGGGGAAACCCCTTTATCCCTTAAAGAAATGACTGCTCACCACAGGTTAGAGATCAAAGTCCCATTCATAATTCCACTTTTCTCCAAGAAAACTGGACATCTTGTGCAGTAAAACACACCCAGGCAAACCTAGCAGCAAGCAGATGGGCAGTATCCTCAGTTATTTGCTGAGGGCAGTGGCAGCTTAGGAAATAGCTGGTCTTGCTCAGCAGAGCAGAGTGCTTGTCACCCAACAGTCTCCCCATGGATGGGCTGCCCTTGCACTCAGAACATCTGCATGTGCTTCCAGAACCTGCTGTCACCAGGAACCTTAATCAATTGAATGTATTTGTCAGAGTACAAAAAACCTTAATGCTCCCATCCCTGGATTTATCTTTAATAAGAAACCACCTCTGGAGCTAGGCTGCATCCCAGGGTGAGAGGTTGGGTCAAGGATCCATCAGGTCAAAAGCAGGAGTGGTCTGGAGAGCTCAAGAGCAAAAGGACTTCTGGGACCACTCCAGCTCTCTGTCCCAAAGGCCCATCACATGGGACACCTGCTGGACTAACAGGAGGGAAGAAGAAACAGCCTGAGAGAGGTGAGGGGTAGCAAGATATGTCGCTTGTGAACAGCTCTCCTCACAGCCAGTGTGATGCTGGTGAAGAATCCATTTGAAGCAAAGCTTGAACAACGAGTAGAATAGACTTCAGGGACACATCAACCTGTGTGTCCCTGTGCTCTGCATTCTTTGCCCTGGGAACTCCTCTAGAGTCCCTTCTGGACCAGCGTGGACCTACATCACAGCAAAAGGACACTAGTAGGTGTCCCTGTCACCAGACAGACCACTAGAATAGTCCATCAGGCATTGCTGTATCTCCGCTGCTGTCTTGTGCTCCTGGCCAAGAGGCTATGGGGAGCTTTCATTTCTTGTGATTGGAACTTCCAATCTGCTGGGTCAGCCCCAGGCTGGGTCAAAACCAAAACTCATGTGAGCTGAGGCCTTGAGCTTGAGACTGAAAACAGCTTCAGCTGGAAACAGCAAACAGAATTCCCCTGACAACCTAGAAAACAATCTTTCCATTACAGACAGGGCACACTGATGGTCTCTGTTCAGAAGGAATCAAATGCCCTCAGCAAATATTTGCAGAAAGCACATCTATCGGAGCACTTGCTGTCTTTTTAACTCCCGGCAGCCTTATCTCTCACAGAAAACAGTGAGCATTCAGAAGAATCTCCCTGCTGCAGCCTCCTTCAGGTAGCAGCGCTGATGTGCCACAAGTGTCCCTGTTCTTCATGGGCCCAGCTTTCCCAGAGAGGGTGGGACACTGGTCCCCATTGTCCTGTGGAGCAGCACCTCCAGCAGCATTGACACTGGAGGTTTGCTGGGGTCATGTCTTGGTTTTGCTCTGCAAATCTCGCTGCTCCTCCCAGCAGCATCACACCACCCTGGGACTTAAACTTGGTGCTGCCTATGAGCATCAGCCTCTCCAGGTGTCTTGTTCTGCTCAAAGAGCTTGAGCTCCCCTGGGGCCCTTTGGGGATATTCCAGCCATGCAAACTGGGCATGATGGTGCACTGATGTGGTGGAAGAGGTGCATGGCTTCTAGACACCACTACCCACAAAACAGGAGTCCAAGGGCTATGCCGTGAAAGAATCTACATGTGATGTCCCTCCATGCTCTGATAGCAAGTGTGGATGGTTGAAATCCCAGTTTGTGCTGATGTCATGGTTTAAACTAGGAAAATGGAGCCACTAGAAAAAAGTGACAGAGCGGAACTCCTCCTGGAGAATGTCAAGCAGAGCCTGGATCCTGGAGCAGTTCAGCTGTGAAGAGAGGTCATATAGCCTGCAAGTGCTTCTTTGGAGAAAGCACAGGCCAGAGGGCATGATGATGTGATAAATGGTCTAGAAAAGAGCGACTGGCAGCATCTGTTCTCCCCGCCTCATAATCTAAGGACACCTAGTGAATCTGGAAAGCAATAGCTCCCATGGGGAGAGGCAACATCTTCTTGCAGAAGGCTTCTGTGGGCCTTCCCAGTACTAGAAGGCAATTTAATCTTAGAATTCAGCAAGACAGAAGCAGGTCTTTTACTTTTACACTGATAACAAGATTATTCACATACTGCTGAGCACAGCAGGGATTATGGAGAGACTCTGCCTGGTGCCTTGGGAAGAAGCCAGTCTCCAACTCTCAGTAAACAGAATTATCCAACACGTGCAACCACTGGTGCTGCACCTTCTCCTGCAGTGTCCCCATCAACCTGGAGCTGATGCATCCTGGCAGGTTCATGGTCTGATTTGTGTGCTGACTTGCAACCAGCACCTTGACCCACTGTGTACAGCATCTACAGTGTGACCAGGTGTCCTGAGTGCCATGGAACACACCAACCCTGCTCACACTGGATTTTGGGCCATAGACTCCCTCCAGCTGGAGGTTTTGAGAGCAGAGACTTGGAAGCAAGTGATGAAAAAGTCATGTGGCACCAGACATGTGCCCCTAGTTGATGCTTCTGCACAACTGCTCACAGACAAGCCTAGCAGCTCCCAGTAGAATTACAGAATTATGGAGTGGTTTGGACCAGAAGGGACCTTTAAAGGTCTAGTTTCAATCTCCTGCCATGGGCAGGGACACATTTCATTAGACAGGTTGCTCCAAGCCCTGTTCAAGCTAACCTAGGCAGCCACAGCTTCTCTAGGTAACTTGTGCCAGGGCCTCACCACCCTCACAATAAACCTACAGAAGTGGGTCCCTTCAGCCCTGCAGCAGGACCACATCTCCCACCTTCTTCACCGAGTGTCCTGAGCACACATGAGCACCTTCTGGCCTCTGATGGGAGATGTTCCTCCCAAAAGCATGGTCATTTCATGCAGCACTCCCTGCCCTAATGCTCCTCACTGCCCCTCCATCACTCAGAAAGTTCTGCTGAAATGCAAAATTTCTTCTAGACATCAGAGCTCTGCCTACAAGTGTCACTTATTAATTAGTCACTGCCTCACTCCTTTCCTCACATGCCTGCAAAGGACACTGCTGCTTGATCCTTCCCAAAGACAACCTGGCATTGTGGGTGGTGTGGGTGATAGCCCCCCAGTCTCCTCACATCCCTTCCACAGGCTCTGAAGGTCTGAGGTTTGTTCCACGCTGGCCAGGAGGAACAGGAGGGGCAGGTTACTGTCAGCAGCATCTCCTGAACTCCAGATCCCGAACACCCCAGGGATTGCTCCTGGACTGTGACAAACAAATCAATAAATTCAAATTAAATTACAAATCCATGACAAACAGCAAGGTCACATAGGGTTAGTGTCTCCTCCCACAGGCATGGGGCAGGTTAATGGAGGTTCCCATTCTTGAGCCCTATGGCAAGGAGACCTGCCACCAGCGGAGCTGCCCTGCAGAAACAAAGGGCAGAGCCAAATCCAATGCACCATGGACTGGAGGACAAGGCACTGAAATACCCTTAAGGCTGCTGAGGAGCAGAGATGGCATTTGTAGGAGAGGGATGCTCAAAACACAGAGCACCTACAGCCACCTGATACACCCCTGCCAGGGCTGACCACAGGCAGAACAGTGCAAGGGGCTCAGGACACTCCAGAATACAGGTTGGAGTGTGATCACTCTCCTTCTCATCCCCTCTCATCCATATTCTTAGGTAAAAATATTTCTTAAATGAGAAAATAGTGCTTTATTGCTTCACCTGCCCTATCTTTAGCTTAAGGATTTGTTTTTCTGGTCACTTCTGACCAAAAATACTTGTTCTCAGTCCTGACTGATCTCATTTCCCTCTTCAAAGATTAAGTCCCACAGCAGAATTGGACAGACTGCTACTGGTGATGTCTAATTTCCCAATTTGCTTTCTGCCCAAGGTTATATTTGCTCCTGCTGATGTCTAGTTTGAGGAGTTCCTGAGTCTGTCAGAACCCCTGGGAAGCAGCTGACCTGTGTCTGCACAGCCTTGGCTCTAGGGCAGTTTCCCAGCCAGGCAAGACTATGATAATCCAGAAGCCTCTAGCCCTGTGGGTGATCCCTTTGTGGGATTGTCTGGCACATTGTTGTGCCCAGTCACACAGAAAAAATGTCCTTTTGAGCAATCTCCCTGCCTGTAGCTGTGGTTCCCAGGGTAAGGTTTATGGAACAGGTCAAATATCTTGGACCCTTCACCTCCCCTACACAGTTCTCTCACTCCTTCCTTGCCTCCAGCCCTGCTTCACCACAATCTACAGCATCACTGTCAAATGTCAATATCAACTTTGCCCTCCCGCACTGTGTCCTCTTCTCACTCCTTTTGCTCCTCATGCAGTTTTGGAACTGCATTTAGACAACTCAAAGTCCACAATTATTCTGCCCAGGTTGGTCACAGGCCCTACCAGCACTACCAAAATGTGTTGAAAATGTGACACACTAGAATGCTGTACATCCTGCTCTCTCGGGTGTTTGCTCAGATGCTCTTGGATGGGTGGCCGGTTTTTTCCCAGTTCAGCAGCACCTAATGTACTTTGTCTGTTCTCCTCACTGCGCAGTAATTGTGTGCTGATGCACAGGCACCTCCATGGGTACGGTACCTCCATGCCTGCGACTGAGCTTTGACAGACCAGTACTTCACTTGCTTCTCCCCATTTCAAGAACAAGGACAGGGATTTGCTCCCTGGAGCCAGTTCAGGCTGCACCCCATCTGAAGCTGCAAAGTCCAAGCCATGGATGCATCAAACCCCTTTCCCTTGGGCCTCATGTACCCCCTTGGCACCCTGTTAGTAATTCATCACATGCCCCAGCCCTCCGCTCTTTCGGTTCTTTAATTCATCGTGAGGAGATTGTGGTTTTCTCAAATGAATTTGCTACTTGGAATTGTTCCTGGGAACAATTCTTAGGCTGTGGCTCATTTGCAAGCAGTAAATAACTACAACATGAGTACTGCTTCGCCGGCCCCACTGCACTTGCTCCAGCTCTGAGGCTGCCACGAAGGCACATCTTGCCTTCCCACCCATAGGACGCTGTCGCAGGAGATGCTGCTCCTCCTTTTGCCCCTTGGACTCAGGGCTGTGAGGGGCCTTGCCGAGATGAGCGTCCCCCACAGTAACACTGGGCTTTCAGCAAAGGATCACAGGCAGCACAAAATCACTAATGAGCCTCTCAACACCCCACCAGCTTCACAAGCCTTCTCAGCCCACTGCCAAGAAGGCACATTCAAGGAAAGAGAATTTATAGGCAAGTAATGAGGTGCCAGTGCAAGCTTCAGAATGTAGAGCATTGTGAGACAATATCCAGAGGTGGTTTGGAGGCACCTTGCCTGAAATGTGTCTAAACCCACCAGATGTTATAAGAGATCTCCAGTAGGCTCATCACTGGTGAAGTGGGGCTTTGTTTTTTGGTCTCTATGTATCAGCTACACCCTTTGCAAAAGTTCAGGGAAGGGGAATATCCACTTGCTCATCTGTGTTGCTCATGTTGTTGGTGCTGCTCACATATCCAGAGAAGGGACACAGAGCTGGGGAAGGGACTGGAGCACAAGTCTGGTGAGGAGCAGTTGAGGGAGCTGGGGGGGCTCAGCCTGGAGAAAAGGAGGCTCAGGGGGGATCTCCTGGCTCTGCAACTCCCTGACAGGAGGGGGTTGCTGGGGAGGGGGCTGAGGGGGTCGGGCTCTGCTCCAGGGAACAAGGACAGGAGGAGAGAGAATGGCCTCAAGTTGACTCAGGGATTAAATTGTGTTAGGTTGGATATTAGGAAAATTTCTTTACTAAAAGGGTGGTCAGGCATTAGAACAGGGCAGTATTAGAGTCGCCACCCCTGGAGGGATTTAAAAGCTATGTAGATGTAGCACTGGGGGACATGGGTTGGTCCTGGTTTAATGGTTGGACTTGATAATCTTAGAGGGCTTTTCTAGCCTTAATGATCCTATGGTCCCATGATTCCATGTCTCTTCCAAGCAGGCTTTGCTGCCCACACCTGGGTCCCTTGCAATGGTGTCCCCTGCAACTGCAGAAGGAGGCTCTGGGAGGATCCCAGCTGTGTGCAGGCTGTGGCAGAGTACTCTGTGTGGCTGCAGCCCGTCCTCTCCACCAGCTCAGGATAAAATTAATTTTTTTCTTAATACAAAACATCTTCATTATTATTCAGTAAAGGAGCAAAACCCATTGTTGTAATAATGCACTAACCTGTATATTTATTTCCAGTATCTGACCCATCAGGCAACTGTTGAATTACTTGTCTAATTAGTTTTCCCATTGTGAAGGATATGATCTTCCTCCCCAGAGAGGAAAGTATAAATGAGAAGCTGTTTCTTGAAGGCAATACCATGAAAGCAGCAGTCATATCAAGGATAAACAGGGATACAAAGATCTGCTATTAGACCAGAAATAAAAGCATTTTCCTTCAAGACTTAATACATTTTCTCCATTTCCAAAATAGGGAAAACAGTAAAAAGGAATACAAATATAGTCTGCTTTTACTCCCAGTCCAGGCTGTGTAAATTGGTGTGGTCAAGAGGGAGTATCTGACTCCAATTTCTTTCATAAATGTGGTTATTAACTCCAAAGAAATCCCAAAATCAAAGCCTCCCTCCCTGCCCCCCGCCTCCTATCTTCCCACTTGCAGAACCTGTTGGGCTGCAGGGCCGTGCTGGCACCAGCAGTTGTTCCCAGCCCTCTGGCTGCTCCTGACCATGCCACCTGCACAGCTGCTTGCTGTGTCTGACCTCCAGGGATGACCAGGAAAAGCTCTCAAGGGCAAAGACTCACCCAGTCCCCTTTTCCCTCAGCACTGAATGTTTTGCCTTCCAGTTCTGCTGAGCATTCACACCCCACATCACCAAGCCTCCCACACTGCAGACAGGCTAAAGCAACTCTTGTGCATGAGGGACACCTGTCTGAGATCATGCCCTTGGTCCTGCACTGGCAGAGATACCACATGGAAACGGTAGTTCGGTGAGCGATTTAAGGTGGTTTTTGAGAGTTAAACATGGGTTGTCACGGAACAGCTAAGTCTGAAGAGATACCTAAAAATACTCCGTTAGCTTTAATTTTAAAATACTGGTGTCGTTTGAATGACCCTCATATACAACATTATTTTATGCAGGATCTCAAAGCACTGTAGACTGGTGTCGTATCCAGGGAGGATGGAGACAAGGACATCACACCTGCATCCTGTGAATATTCAAGTATTTGCTACTTTTTGGCACAACTTTATCAAGGAGACTCTGAAGGCTCCATTCCATTCCATAACCAAGCTATCCTGAACCTGGGACAGGGAAACATTGCTGCACAGGCCCCAGTTGCTGTCTGGGCCCTGTTCTCACCCAGTCCCAAGAGCTCAAGGACGGGATGTTTGTAGATGTACAAAAAGCCTCTGCTCCCACCTGAGGACATGGGGAGGGCTGAGCTGGCATAAGCACAGTCTGCTGGGAGTGTGGTGTGTCCACCTCCAATCTCCACACTAGGAAATGACCCCTTTGCCGAGAAGAGAGGAGAAAGGCATTCCCCAGCCAGGTTGCCCCCTCACTTCTCCCAGCTGGCTGCATCACCCCTGGCCACCAGCAGCAAAAGGCAGTCACAGTCAACACCATGGTGGGAGTGGATTTATGTTCCCAGAGTAGTTGAACACCAGAGAAAAAACAGCTCTGGAAAAGAGGCAGGAAGAGGCTCTTTAGCTGTACCTGAGCAAGTTCATTGCCAAGACAGGGGTGTCACAGATGGGGTCAATTATTGGGATTTAGCACTCTGCACCAGATTGAGAACTCCATCTGTGAATGTGTGCCTCTTCCAGGAAAGTCTTCATGGGAGCACAATGGGTCCTCACACCCAAGTTTGTCCATTTTACTTTGCATTGTTTCTGCCAGGCAGGGAATTTCCCAGGAAGTGGACAGTATCTTATTTAACCTTGCAGAGAACCAAAAAGCAACATTTTCCTGATGTTTCTCAGGATGTGACTGAAACCAGCAGCTGTGACACTACAGCAAGAGCACCCAGCCCCTCTCTGTACCTGTGTCCCAGCTGCTTCATCAGCTCTGACAGCTCCAGCAGAGTATCATCAGCAAAGCCACGTGGCCTCAGCACAGCTCTGAAGCAGGTCAGTCTGAATGGGCCATCTGTCTTTGCCTTTCTTGTGCCTGCCTAGAAACACCCCTTGTAGCATGTCTGCTTTCAGTGTTTAGATTCACCTTTTCAAGGGCCTGCAGGGATGTGTAGGGACACTTGGGTGGGAGGATATTCTCCAGAGAAAGTCCTGTATTTGAGGTAGTTGAAGAAACTCATGCCTGCTCTCATCTCCTACCCAGACACATACCCACGTCTGGTGTGTGTCACATCATGCCATGTCTCGTGTCTCCCATGTCAGCAGCAGAGGCGCTGAGAGATCTGTCTCTGGAGCAACATGCAAGCACCTCAGATGGTAAGGGCCCTCTCCTGTCTGGTAACCATCATAGCAATAGTCCCAGGGCCCCTCGCAGTTTCCCCAGGCTACTTTATTCCCCTGGCAGCCCAGGACCACCCAGCTCAGCACATTTCTTCATCCCCTTCCCAGTATGTCCTGGGACCAGGACAGGTCCCTGCTGAAGGTCCAGGATTCCACACATGAGACCAAGACCCAGAAAGCTGCTGTGTTCCCACTCCTCCTCCTACCCAGTGATCTGCACACCCTCAGGGTCCAGCAGAACCAGGGGATGGAGGGATTCTGCACACAGCGCTCCAGAGAACAAAACACCATGTGTGGGCTGAGTGCGGGGGCACAGACCAGGAACCTGAAGCTAAACTGGGAGCATCAGGATGAGCAGATGGGCAGCAGCAATGTGATGGAGGGTAGCTGGACAGCAGCTCAGAGCAGACGTGCAAAGGAGCTGGCCCGGCCCTGATCTGCACAGCTCACAGAGGTCTCATCACTACTGGAGTGCGTTTTATTAAGATGTAAATAAAACCATCCCTGCAGCCTGGAGACTGGGACATTTGGATGCCACCTTTGGACCTTTCTCAGTGGCACAGCCTGGCAGTCACTGTTTCTATTGGGAAGGTATCATGGAACATTTTCCAAGTACTGTAATTGCCCAATAAAACCATGTTTCTTCACCATCCAGTTGAATTAGTGCCTGCAATATGTTTGAAAGCTTTATAGCCCAGTTAATTGTGAGGCAGTAACAGGAAGGGGCATTATGGCTTTAGGAACACAAGTTTCATCTGTATTTAATGATATTAAACCATAAGAAGCCTCCATTCAAATAAAACAATGGCTGCTGTAGTACCTATAAAAGCAACAATCTCCGTGTTCAGCAGAGACACTGAAGTGGGGTGCAGCAGGAGCAGGGACACCAGTGCCTGGGGCAAAGACACTGCCCAGCTCCTGTAGCCATCCCAGTCCATACGGCTGAGAGTACCCAGCCATGCACCCCAGAGGCCAGCCACACACAGGCTGTTATCCCACAACCCCCAGGCAAGCCCCTTTGATGGGAAGGACCACCACCCCAGTCCTGGTCACCAGACAGCTCCCACCTTCCCCAACATCACCCTGCCCATCCAGGAAACTGAGACTGGGGATATGCCCATGCCTCCTCTCATGCCTAGTGTAGATGGAGAAGCTTCTCTGGGAGTGGGAACCAGAGCATGAGTACTCATGAGTGAGATGTGCTTTTTGTTTTCATTAGGAAGACACAGATTTGGGACTGGGAGGGTCCAGGGCAGCAGAGCACAGAGAATAGCCCACTGTGATTCTCATGGGCTCAGCAAAATCCTTGCTTGGCACCTGCAAATAGTTCTTCTTGGAAACCTCTCCCTTCTTCATTCACAGAGGTATCTGGAGGAACCCCTGGGTGGACTAGGGGTGAAGAAACTATGGATCACAGTTGGTGATGAAGAAATATCTTCTGGAGCCAGCATCAGGGGACATGAAAGTATTGAGGTGGTGGGGCTGCACAGCATCTCCCATACCTTAATGGCTGTTTGGAGAAACATCTGGGCTCATTCTTATGCTGGCAGGAGGGAATTTCAACTGCATCACAGAGGCTTCCACATCATGGATCCTTGCCCCAGAGAGTTCAGCTCACCAGGCAGGACCACTGACCTAGCACAGCTCCTGACAACAAGAACAGCCCCAGTCAGTGGCAGGTGGAACAGAAGGAGGGCAGCAGTGGCTGTGGTTGATGGCAGATGAGCTGTGGTCACTTCACTGGATCTTCACAGTCCATCCCACCTTTCTGTACACCCCTGGGGGTGTGCACCCATCTGTCCAGCCCCTGTGCATCTCAGTGCTTGGACAGAGATACCACTTGGGGCAGGAGGGCCTGAAAGATGACTCAGGACCAGTGATGGCCATGGACAGAGAGCTACAGCCCCATGGCAAAGCACAGAAGAGAAATCCAGGGGAACAAAAAGGGTCTTGGACAGAGGCATTTCTTACTTTCAAGCAAGAAGACAGCAATCCTGTTCCTTTAGAGGCTTGGACATCCCTGGAGCAAGCATTGTGCCATGGACATCAGTTCCCAGTGACTTGCATCTGCTGAGGGTGACTCTCTGTGACAAACCTGGCATGAGTCATGAGCTTTCTCCAAAAAAGTTTCAGCAAACAGAGGGTCAAGAGCCAATAACCAAGGTCAGGCCAAGAACCCTGACTGGAGGGAAACCCCTTAGAGCACCAGCCCCTGCATTGCCAAAGCTTTGGCCCCATCCTTTGGGTGCAAAGGGCAAATATTCAGTGTCTGCATGCATGGGTGGCAGGTAGATGACAAGCCTGTGACTCCATCCGCTGTTGTGTTTGCAAGTACATCATTGTTCAGATTAATTCAATGTGCAGGTAGGGAAGTGAATTGCCAGTAAGTTCATTTAGAATTAGATATGCAATCAATGGAAAATTAATACAATTAAGTTTCAAATTGTCATTTAATAAAACACCTTTTTGCATGGGGAATATTAAGTGGGACATAAATGCTGAGATGCTATTAGAATGCTCTACTCTCAGGCAGGGAGGAATTTGTGCCCAGGAACTGTGCATGCATCCTTCTTCCACCACTGTAATTCATTAAACAGACTCTAATTTTATATTTATAGTTTACAGAAGTTTCAGCTAATTGTATGATGTGTCTCAGAAGCTGCTGCAAGGCCCCGCTCTGTTAATGGGGCATTGGTTACTACTGAAGTACATAGCTATCTTTCAGAGAGGGTTCAGCAGATCTGCTGAGGAGAACAAGCCTCAAATCTCCCTGCCTGACATGCTAACTGCATGCAGGGACATTTCCACGGATAGTACAGACAGAAAATGGAATGGAAAATACCCCAGTTGCTGGTTTCCATCATGAATTTGGAGAGGAAACTGCTCCTTTTCCAAAGTGATGTGTACAGACTAAGCCTGGAGCTCAGCCATCAGAGGACAGTGATTGGACACCGGGCACTGTTCCCAATACTGCTACATGACCCATTCCAAGAGGGTTTTCTCCCATGGGGAGGGCTGTGGGGTGAGCACTGGTATTTGGGATAAGCAGGCACCATGAGGAACGTGCAGGAGGAATCAAAGGTTCACAGGGACATGTGGCTTCAAGAGGATGAGTACATGGGCACAAGCAAGGGAAGGGCATGTGGAGGAAGGATCATGTCCCCAGCAGCCCCCAAACACCTCTGCAGGATTTAGCTCAGACCATCTCTCATCCTCTCTCTCCACTGACCTCAAGGCTCTGATGCAGCCAGGCAGAGATCCAAGGCTCCCTGACAAGCCCTCTGGTAGGAGACTGTCAGCGACACCAGATCTGATAGATCCTTAATTAAGCTGTCTATGCAAGTTTTTTATTTCTGGTCTGACTCATCCTACTGACTGTTTCTACCACAAGCTCTTCTCTAGGTACTGCCCTCACCCAAATACCTGTCTCTCACCAGCACTGTTGTCCCAAAACGAGGACTCCTGCACGTGCCTCTCACCGCCCAGGTTAAGGCAGGTTTTCCAGCCACTCTGCCCTTCCTGTAGCTCTTTTCTGTTCATCTCCCCGTTTGTCAACACCCATGCCAAAGTGGGGATGCCATCCTCCGCTGGAAGATCCAGTCACCCACTCAGAACTGGGTACAGCCACACAGGGTACTGGATTTGGCCAAAGCTGGACAGTTGCAGTGACAAAGTGAAGGTAATTAACAGCAATAGCTTGCTTGCAAAGATGAACTATTGAATCTCACTTGCACAGCCTGTGCAGGGCCCTGAGCTGGCAGGAAGGCACCTTGGAGTGTGTGAGTGGGAGAACAAACCCACGCAGGTCCTGTCGGACAGAGATTGGCACCGGAATGCATTCAGTGTTTCTGGGATGAGTGATTTAGAGCCCTGCTTGGAGCCTGTCAGTGCATCACACTGCCTGGCCCTGGTGCTGTGGGACTGCGCAGCAGCAGGATCTGCACCCTCAGGGCCTCCCAGAGGGGCAATGAAAATGGAAACCGAGACTCAGGGAAGCATCACCATTGCTGTGGTGTTTATTATATAAATCCCAGAAAGAGTTGCAGCAAAAAATGTTATCAGGTTAAATAAAAATAAAATGTATTCTAGAAAATGTTTTTAAATTTATTGTGTAATTAAGCTATTGATTTAATGGTCTTTCTTATTTGGATTGAAAATTCACATGAGTTCTCATCTCACTCCTTTTATTGAAAAACGTGCTCATCACACGCAGTCATTATGCATTTTCATAAACATCTGATGAACAATAACTGAGAAACATAAAATATTTTTTTTGTCCTTCAGCTGTAATGACCATATGGAGATGTGCTGTGCATCGGAGTCAGCAGTCGTGGCACATCCTCGTTAATAACAGTACTTGCTATTTTTACTGTTTACAGCACAAATGAAGCCCTTTATGGAGGGAAGAAGGGTTTAATCTGTAGGGCCTTTGTGATGATTTGTAAGAGAGATACTGTGCCCACATTCCTCTGTGATTCAGTGCAAACTATAATTACTCAGTATTCTCGACAGCACTCCTACAAGATGTCAATTTATGTGTAAGCGGAGTAAGGCAGTGGCTGGGGACACCTCAAGCCTCTCCCCCTGTACACAAACACATGGTTTCTTTTGATTTGAAAAGAAAATATTTTACAAGGCAGTGAACTGAGGTCTTACCCTGAAAGCAGAGCTGCTGGAGGGCTGGTAGCTGAGTGAGTACATTGCCCTGATGACAACCAAGGCATCCTTGACACAAGTCACTGGCTTGCACAGGCACCTCATTCTGCTTGTGCTCACCAGGATGGGAATGGAGCCATTCCCTTGGCCTCCCCTCACTTCAGCTGCCCCGTGTTCATTCTTGTTCCCTGGCAAACATGGAAAGGACCATGGTGCTGCTCCGAGGAGAGCAGGCTTGGTCAGGGTGGGTGATAACCACCATGCAGCAAGGCTGATGCACATACAGAGTGCTCCAGGATGGCTGTCAGTAGCAGGGGAGATGGCTGGCTCTGGTCTCTGCTGGCAGCAGGCTCAGCTCAGGGTTGTACCAGACTGAGCAGATCCACAGACATCTCCAGCACCAGGCTCTGAATGAGATCATTCCAGTTCCTCCACTCACCTGCTGCGGTTCAACTCCCACTGCCCCCAAAGGTTCCAGCTGTGCCCAAAGACAGGAGCCAGGACACTGCTGTGCCATCCACAACACTCGGGCTGCAATTTTGCTGCAAACCTGGAGCGCAGAGATGGGAGCCTTCCCCAGCAGGTTCTATGGCAGTGCCTGCACCTGCTGTCTGCAGAAGCACTTGTAGGCTGAAAAGAGACACCTCAGACCACAGCCATCCCTTGAAGATGTTTTTTACCCATGGCCCAGAACATACCAGAACCTGAAGCAGAGTAGCTTTGTCTAGGGAACAAGCAGGTATGTACCAAGGACCCACTCAGTTCCACATCTGAGGAGAGATGCAGTTTGCACCAGAACAGCTCCATGAATCAGAGGAGGCAGGAGGGTAAGCAAAATCACAGAAAAATGTGCCACCTCCTGTTCCACCTCCCAACAAAACACCCAGATCTTCTGCCCAAATGAGGTTTGCGAGCATTAAATTACCCATCAGGAGTGTGAGGCTGCTGCAGGAGTGGGCAGGAGAGCCTGCAAAATCTGGAGATTAATGTCCCAGGGGTTGGATGCATCTGTCTCACCATGCAAAGCATTAATATAAGTGTCTCCCAAAGCAGGACACAGATTCAGACACAACACTTCCCCTTCAGCGCAGAGTCCTGGGCCAGTCTCAGCCCCATGTGGATTTATGGTTCCCTACACTTGTAAATGTCAGCACCGTGGGTGATGGATGGGAGAGCTGGGAAGTGCTCCCCCCAACTTTGGGAGATTTCTTTATTTTTTTCTGTTCTTTTACAACAGCCATAAACCAGCTGCTGATTAGTGACGGGTCTTAAAACTTTAGGAAAAAGCTGTTGAAATCAGCTTTAAGTGCTAAGCTTCTCCCAAAGCAGAGCAGCTTAGTGTTTATCTTTTGAGGTCACATACATGACATGTGGCCCTCCGAGCCACTGCAGTTCCAAGGGCAGGACTGGGCAGCACTCACAGCCTGCTGGGTCAGGGACCAGCCCTGCCCTCCTTGGTGGCACAAGCAGCAGGTGTCCCCAGACAGGTCCATGCCTATGGCCCCAGGTCTCACATTGCCCTGACTGCACCAGACAAAGGCCAAAGCCCACTCTCCTCTCAGACCTTGAGAGAGATGTGAGAGGCAGGACAGCACTCAGTGATGGGCATTGCAACCTCTCCCAGCAGGGCAGAGAGTCCCCTCCATCCCTCTGGTCTGGCACGATCCCCATGGGGACACACTTGTGCTTCCCACCCGTGATCCAATGGTCTCAGATGATGGATAGAACAAAGAAGGACATGGAGTGAAAAAGGCTGTGCTGGAACAACTTCCCCATTAGGATAGTCTGAGTACAGGACCAGACTGGTGATGACTGTTGTTTGTAGCGAGTGGGCTACTGCAATTATGTTTCCTCATGTGTTCATTAAGTATCGATTACAGAGGTCACAAAATTGCAGAAAAATTTGCGCAAAATAATGCAGAATATGGCTTCACATTTTGGGATAGGAAATTGTCTACTGTTGCATGTCTGATCACAATTTCTGGTTTCCTTCCATCTTCCAGGCCATGTCTGAGTCCTTGTCCCCATCTCAGTCTCTGTGTTGACCTCTCCCTGGCTGCTGCATGGGGCTGCAACTGCAGCCTCACCAGGCTACTGCAGCACCTTCAGACATGCTTTGGATTGTCGTCCTCTGCCTCTTTTGCTCTCTAAGGGTTTTGCAGGATATATAGTCCCTTTTCCCACTTCATACTGTAGCAGAATGTGATGGATTGGCTCCAGCTGGACACCAGGTGACCACCAAAGCTGCTCCATCATTGCTCTCCTCAGCTGGACAAGGAAGACGCAGTGCAACAAAAGTTTTGTGGATCAATATAAGGGCAGAGAGAGATCACTCACTCATTACTGTCATGGGCAAAACAGACTCAGTTCAGGAAAATAGTTTAATTTATTGCCAATCAAATCAGAGTAGGGTAAGAAGAAATAAACCCAAATCTTAAAACACCATCCCTCCATCCCTTCCTTCTTCCTGAGTTCAGTTTCACTTCTGATTTCTCCCTTTGTTTCCCCCCAGCAGCACAGGGGGATGGGGAATGGGGTTATGGTCCCCATCACACATTGTCTCTGCCACTCTTTCCTCCTCAAGGGAGGACTCCTCCCACTCCTCCCCTGCCACAAGACCACTCCTTCAGGAATAGGCTGCTCTAGTGTGGGTCCCTCATGAGGTCACAAGTCCTGCTGCCACTTTCACCGATGCTCACAGTGGAGGGTCCAACTTGGAGCCAGCTGGCATTGGCTCCATTGGACATGGCAAAAGATGCCAGCAGCCTCCCACAGGAGCCACTTCTGCAGCCCCTCCACAATCAAAACTTTGTCACACAAACCCAACACATGAATGGATGGATGGATGGATGGATGGATGGATGGATGGATGGATGGATGGATGGATGGATGGATGGATGGATAAAGGGATGGATAAAAGGATTGATAAAGAGATGGATAAAGGGATGGGTGTGTAAAAAAAATCTCTTCTATTAAATTTAGAAAAATGTCAAATACCTGTGAAACAAAGAAATGTAACGAGCAGGAAATTTTAATTACAACATGTGCTGGGTGCCCAGGCCATCAGGTGTCCAAAAAGCACACCTCTCGATCCAAAACCCACATTTTTAAAGGTTTCCAAGATCCTATCCCATCTACGTAACAGGAGAGGCATTCCCTCCTCCCTGGTTGGTTATGCTGTAACCCCCCCTCTGCCAGGGGCAGGTCCCAGCCATGTGGCAGGGGGGCTGCTTTAACTACACCTTCATCTATTTCATAATTTCCCTATTCCCAGCGACAGGTTTCCCCGGCACCAACTCCAGACAGGATCAGGTGCCTCACACAACTGTGTGATACGCCTATGGGTTAAACAAAACTGTGACCCCTAAGTTGGTAAACCCTTACTTAATTCATCTGCTTGTAGTTAAACTGTTTTTTTATTTCTCATAGGTGGATGGATGGATGGATGGATGGATGGATGGATGGATGGATAAAGGGGTGGGTGGACAGACTGACTCTGGCTAGAGAGCAAGTGTAGCATTTTGAGTACATTTCCCCTAGATGATACACGCTCTTTGACCCACCTCTCCCACCCCCCATTAGACATTAGGGCTGAGCAGGGAAGCTTCTGTGCTCAGACCTGGCAGGGGCCCATCACTCCCACCAGCAGGGAGGAGGCTCTGCTTCCCTGCAAGATCATTGTGTGAACCATCTGTCCCACACTGAGGCTGGGCACGTTCCCTCCCTGCTGCTGTTTCTCTCAGAAAGAGAAGTTAGTGAAGATTTATCATAGTACTAAACCTCAAATTGAGCACATTTGAAAGAAGAACAATTTATTCATCAAAAATATAGCTTCATTTTATCTGCAATTATTCTCAAGTTAAGGTTCCATTCAGCAAGCATTTGGCTGAATAAACAGCAACTTTTTATGTCTAAACAATCTCATTTTGACATTCCATCACACAAACAAATGCAGGAGGGCACAGTCTACCCAAAGATCATTCAGAAAGTTCTCTGGATTCTTTTTCTTTTCCAAAGTGCTGGTCTGGGGTGGTGGGGGTGGAGTATCTCTTCCAGTCTTGACTCTGACCACTATGGAAGGACAAGTTGAGCATCCTGTGGGGCAGAGCAATCGCCAACAACAGGGCTCATTGGTTTTGACATTAAAAGAAAGAGACTATCCAAAAAAAGACATGTGGCTACACAAATACAAACAGAACAAACCTGTGGGGATGTTTTACCACCAGCAACAGTTTCTCAGGAGGGCATCCTAAGGAAAAAATCAGAAACACAGGACTGGGGGAAGTTACTAAAACGGAGTATATGAGGTGCACAGCAGCTAAATATCGTGCTGCAGGGGAACCACAGGACAACAATAAAAGACCAATATTTCTGCATCAGGAGCACTTTAGTGTCCTGAAAATCAAAAAGGAATCCCATAAAAATGGGAATGAGGGTATAAGGATGAGCGTAAAGGGAAAGCTCAAATGCACAGGGGTTGAACAAGAAAGGGTAAGGAGCAGAGTTACAGCCAGCAAAGGGCATAAAAAGCAACAAAAGAAGTTCCAGAAAGGCACTGGAAGTGCAAAGAAGAGGGGAAAAGAGTCAGCAAGATTAAAAAACTAAAGTGATTATACAGAGACGTAAACAGTGACTTCCTTGCCATGGTTGCACAGAACAAGGATGTAACCAGTGTCTAGAGGAATCACCAATAGCCAGGGGATGGGGCTGAGGTCAGTGTCTGGAAGGAAGCAGTGATGGGAGGCTAAGTTCAATACGTATGAATAGACAGAGGTCAAGAAAAATCACCCTGGAAAATGTAAGCAATCTCTGAACAATTAGCAGCAGTTTGTGACAAATTTTGAAAACTTGGGGAATCCTGGGGAAATGCAGCAAACTATCTGTAAAAGCTAAAAATAAATAAATAAATAAAAGAAATTAAGAGTTTGGACAGTGACATATCAGCCAGACTGTCTTCAGTTCCTCGTAAAATTTTGGAACAAATTATTGAACAATCCATTTTTAAACACTTAGAGGAAAATAATGTTAAAAAATAAAGGGTTAAAACCAGCCAATACAGTTTTACCTGGAAATTATGCCAGGGTAACCTAATTTCCCTCCCTGCCAGGGTGTTTGATCTAGTGGAGGAAGAAGCAATAGTGGATGTGAGGGACAGGCAAATCCTCTAGTGCTGTCCTGTGGAGCATTTCTATTAACAGGCAGGGAAGTACAATCTGAGTGAAAATGTGGGAGATGAGTAAAACTGAGAGCAAAGAAGTACTCAAAGAAAAGTTGGTGGGCTGAGAGCTGGAGATGAATGAGCTGGCTAGTCTGTCCAGGATGTGCTGGACACCTTTTTTTTTCTTACAGTGTGGCTGGTGGGCATGTCAAAATGCAGGGATGACACCTCTGCAGATCCCCAAAGCCACCAGAGTCCCCAGTCCCTGACAGACACTCTGGTGCCACGTTTCCCTTGGGAAGGAGGGTAAGAGTTTCTTCAAAACATCTGTAAGCTAAAGCAACATATACACATATTCAGATTAAACTAATCTATTGCTATTATTATTAAATTATTGTTCATGCACTAAATTAAAATTTCAGTTCTTCCTCCAGTCCTACTCTAAAGCCTCCTGGCTTTTAAACAATGACCAGCAGCAGCCTCAGCTCTGTCTGCCAACTCAGCCCTAAGGTTGTGACTCAATGTTGGTGCTGTGAAGCCCAGGCAGCTGCAATGAGGGGTGATGCTGCATAGTGGAGCTCACAGTTTAAACCAGTCCAGCACAAACCAACAGGAACCATCCACCACCGCAAAGAACAGAGGGATGAACTCCAGCCCCACCTCCCCATCAGGGCAGATGGTTCCAGAAGAGCTCCCCAAATGCTCCTGTCCAGGCAGCCCCAACCAACAGCAAATGTTTGAATCCACTCTCTGACTTTTGCTTCCCTCTCTTCTCTTCCAAGACCTGAGAAGATACCATTTTCAGAATAAAATAGTGCAGAAAACCAAAATGACGTAATGTTGGAGTTCAGAGTCGTGCACAGCCCCTCGGTCTGAAGAGGCTTGACAGTTTGGGCTGGGAGTAAGGTGTGATGGTGCAATGTTTCATTGGAAGGGGAGGAAAAAAAAGAAAAGAAAAAAGGATGGCTTTTAGTTTTAGAAGTTTCAGCAGCCAAATTGTTGTCAGGCTGTCTGTGCTCTGCTGAGCAACACACAGTGTTAGGCACAGCCAAGAAGAGTTTTCTCACAAAGTAAAATGCCATGATAAAACCAGGTTTTATCAGAATCCCAGCACCTTTCATGGGAAAAAAATGTCAAATTATGGACAAATTGTTTATTTATTATCATCTTTTTTTGTTACCATGATCCAGTTTTAGCTGGAGAATATGGCACTGAACCTGAACTGCTGTTTTCTGTGGAACATGCCACATTTCCCTTTGGTATCTTCTGGTGATGCTGGACAGATAAAGGTGGTCTGGGACTTTGGTTCTCTTCCATCTCCCACCACCAGTCAGTTTGTCCCTTCATTGCTGTCCATCCTCTGCAACTAGACATGCTTCCAAAAGAAAACCAAACCGGATGCTTATTTCTCTTTGTTTTCTGTCTTGGACATTTGCCCCATCTTTTCAGAGCTTGACACCCTCACTACAGACTCTCAGCATGTCAAGTTTGGGGAACCTCTGGAGATGGTCCAGTGCAATCCCTTGCTCAGGCAGGGTCACCTAAAGCTGGATTCTCCAGGACATGTCCCACAGGTTTTTGGATATCTCCAAGGATGGAGAGCACTGTTCTCTCATGATGAGCTCCAGTGATTTAATCACATTCACAGCTCTTCCTTGGACTCAGCCCAGTAAACCAATGTCTGTCTTGTACTGGGGAGCCTGCAGTTGGGTGCAACACTCCAGATGCCACCAGTCGTTCTCCAGTAATTCTTGCATCAGAGATCCAGGCTGTGGGACCTGCACCTGTCCTGGAGAGATGTTCACAATCACGACTGTACCCACTTCTGCCCAGACTGGCAGATTGGCATGCAGCAGTGTGGCCAAGGGACTCTAGACTGTGGGAAAGGGCAGCCTCCTCAGCCTGGGCCAGCCCAGGAGTAGTCCTGGGGTAAGCAGGAGGGAGAAGGAACAGGCATGGGCTGTGGGGGTTTTGCTGAGCCTTTGTCCTTGACACGAACACCCAGGCATGTCCCAGGGGGAATTTGTTGCTTCAGATTTCTTATAAATGTCAAGTCAATGTGCAGTGGATGGACTGGAAG
This sequence comes from Scytalopus superciliaris, assembly GCA_013400415.1. Taxonomy (NCBI): domain Eukaryota; kingdom Metazoa; phylum Chordata; class Aves; order Passeriformes; family Rhinocryptidae; genus Scytalopus; species Scytalopus superciliaris. Next base: position 323,682 of record VXBX01000224.1, on the reverse strand, counting down.
CTCCTGGGAGCAGCAATAAAATGCCATTGCCACTTGGTCTGGGATGAGGCACATGGAGGAGAGCCTGGCAAGGACCCTTTTTGGGGAGCCCTGCATCAACAAGGCACCCCCGGGCCACAGCTGGGACAGGGCTGTTAGACCCACCTTGGTCTTGCCGGGGGACACTGCTCCATGCACACACCCTTTCCTCCTCCCACCCTCTGAACATGCATGTACCCCAGTAAACACCCCTCCCCCTGCCCAAACACACCTCACACATGCACTGCCACGGATATCCAGACGCACACACTGTGCTCAGCCTTGCATGGGCTCTCCCCTGCACCCCAACACCCCCACACCTTCATCCCACACGTGCAATGGCTCCGGTGGAGCTGGATGGCAACACACATGGGAGGAAGGCTCGTTCGGAGAGCTGCCAGGTCCCATGGAATGTGAACAGAGGCCAATCTGGCTGTCGCCGACCCACCTGTCCCCTCCCAGCACCCTGCAGGAGCCCCAGTGGGAGCAGAGCAGGGGAGTAATAGGCACAGACACTCAAGGGCAGCCCAGTCAGTGCCACTCAGCTGGGACACCTGCCTTAGGGCTCCCTGGGGACCTTGGCATGTCCCTGACACTGCAGCCTTCCCCCACACTGTGGGAGAGGGCCGGGCTGCCTGCGGACCGCGGCTCGGGCTGAGGGTCGGACCCCGGGGCACCGTGGCTGGAGAAGAGCTGGAGCGCGGGTAACTTGGGCTTTCCAGGGAACGGCAGGGCCGCCACTCCTGTGCTGAGGGAGGGGCTGGGGGAGGCCGGGGCAGACGCTGGAGGAGCCTGAGGGGCTGCGACGGGACGGATTCATGGGAGCAGCCGCTTCCAGAGCGGTTCAGACCCCGCACTGGGGATGGAGAAAGGGGAACGCAAAGCAGGACGAGCGCTCCGCGGTGGGTGGCAGCGGGAACTCTCCCGCAGAGCCTCCAGGAGCCCCTCCGTGTGCCCCGCAGCGCCACCGAGAGGCGCAGAGGCGCTACAGCTGTGCCCCGCCCGCCGCGTCCTTCCCCCTCCCATCGCAGAATCAGGGAATGGTTTCGGTTGGAAAAGGCCATCTGATCCACTCCCCGCCATGGGCAGGGATACCTTCCACCAGCCGAGGTTGTTCCAAGTCACGTCCAACCTGGCCTTGGACACTCCCAGGGATGGGGCAGCCACAGCTTCTCTGCCCAACCTGTGCCAGAGCCTGCCCACCCTCACAGCCAACAATTCCTTCCCAATATTCCATCTATCCCTGCCCTCTGACAGTGAAAAGCCATTCCTTGTCCTGTCCCTCCATCCCTTGTCCCCAGTCCCTCTCCAGCTCTCCAGGAGCCCCTTTAGGCACTGCCAGGGGCTCTCAGGTGTCCCTGGAGCCTTCCCTTCTCCAGGTGAGCCCCCCCAGCTCTCCCAGCCTGGCTCCATGGCAGAGGGGGCTCCAGCCCTGGGAGCATCTTCATGGCCTTCTCTGGACTCACTCCCAGGGCCACCAGCACACACCAACCCACACACAGCCCCTGCACATCCTCCTGTCTGCTCCCCATCTGCCCCCTTAGCACTGGACAGCAAGGAACTGCTGCCATCACCATGTGCTCCCCCAGAAAACATGTCCAAGCTGCGTTGCTGTCTCAGGTGGGTGATGTGACCTAAGGTGAGACAGGAGCATCTACTGAGGATCACATCTGCATGATGGTGCTTTGACCATCTCGACTCCACAGCACAGGCATACCTACCTCCTGAGGGATGAGCAGCCCCTTCCTGACAATACACAGGTCCTGGAGTGTCCTCAGCCTCTGGTCATCCTCTTGGTGGAGAAACAGATTCAGCAAAGTAGGGACAAGAGACCTGCACAGGCAGGTTGTCAGAGCTTTATTTCTGTTTCTGGGTAAGAAACAGAAATCTGTTCTCTTCAAAATCCAGGGGAAAGGAGGTGCCACAGTGCTCCCTGGAGGGAAGGAGAGGAGAGCAGTCCCACACCAAGTTTGGTGATGACTTCTCCAAACTTACATCAGAACAGATTCATCACTCACCTTCAACCTGCTTTTTTCCATCTTGACTTAGCTGCCTTTCTCCTAATAGAAAAACAAAAACAAGAAAAAAACCCACAGAACATAAAGACATCTTTTTAGTAAAGCAAAAACTGTTTAAACCCTTGAAAATACTCAGATCCAATAGCCTTGTGCATCTGTTTCTCTATGGGTGAATTTGGTCAGCCTTTGGCCTCAGCATCTGGGAGCTTCCTAGAGGAATGAGTCATGGGGTCCTCACAGATTGCTGTGAGGTCCCTCCTGCTGCAGAGGAGCTCAGGATGCAGTACAGCCCATGAGGGTCCTTCTGCAGAGCTCCTCGAGCCTTGCAGAGATGGGCTGGCATCCTCCTGGCAAGACCTGAGTGCAAGAATTCACAGGAGGGAGATGGAGGCATCAGAGTCACACTGGTCTCCAGAACAACTCTTGTTAAAAGCAACCTCGTGCATCCCAGAGCCAGCCAGCAATGCACAGACATGGAATAGCTGTTTGCTTTTGGTTTCCAGTAACCAGCACTTGCAATAAGATCCCAGCTCCTCATTTCTATCAAGTGGTTTATCTTGGCTGTGTCAGGGTTGGTCAAGTGCAACTATGCATGTGCAGCATCTGCTACGGACATGTAGTCAGAGGATCAAAGCCTCTGGGCCGCCTCTGGGAGGGGCATGTGGTGATCCTACAGGATGCAAAGCCACTGCAGTCTCTGCTTCTGGAATACCCACAGCTCCAGAGACAAGAAAAAACTTAGGAAAGCCCAGAGAAAGTCATGTGTGTTGGTGTTAACATCACCTCTTACACGGGCAGAGCAGAGCTGAGAGTGGCTCTCAAAAGCACAGAAGCAAAAATGTCAGCACGAGGAAGAATCTTGGCTGGGTCTGTCTGCTAAGTTCCACCTGTGTTCTGTCCAGCTTTACCCTTTAGGCTGGAAATTTTTCCTCCTGGAGTCTTTTTCCAGTGCAAGTCATAGCAGCCAGAGGGACAAGGAGCACTGGAGCTGGGGCAGCCAAACACCCTGAGCTCTGCTGGGGGCACGTTGCCCTTAGCCTGGGTGGCAGATGAGCTTTTGGAGAGCAGGCTCACTTTTCCCTACTGTATCAGCAACTCTAATGAGAGACAATTACTTTGGCCTGCATTAAGGAAAACAAAAAAATCAGTCACTCCAGTGGAAAGCTGTCACACTGCCAGCTTGTGGAACAGGGACTTGGAGTGTTGCCTTCTCCTGTCCCCAGGAAAATCTGTGGAAATTTGGCTGGTGAGGTTGAAAAATTATTTGAGTTCTCATACAGTTAGGGTGCAAGTTTTGGTGGCAGTTGCCAGCACTGCTGTCCCAGGCCCAGTGTCCCCTAGTTGTCCCCTGCGGAGCACTCTCCAGAGCCCTGGGGTGGTCTCCCTCCATCCTGGGCTTTCCCCCCTCCTGCAGTCCTGGAGTGGTGGTTGTGGCTGTGGGACAGCAGGAATGGAGCTCAGCGATAGCACAGCTGTGGGGCCCTCTGGCATCTCCAGGTGAGCCTCCTCCACAGAGGAGCATTAGATCCAGTCATGGCTTGAATCCCTCCTAGGGATGGATGCTCCCTTTGATACTTCATCAGGCAAAGAATTAAAAAATTACAGATAGAACTTCAACAAAAAGAAACTTTGAATGTGCAAAATGAAGCAACACCACCAACAGAGTAAAAGATGGGATTCAGCCTTAAAAAAATAAGATATAAAAGAAAAGAAAAGTGAGTAGGTCAGCAAGGATCTGCAGCCCGTGCCATGAGCAAGGATATGTGGATTTGAACATGGAGTTCAGGGATCTTTCAGCATTTGCTGACCCTGTGACTCCTCCTGGCTGCATGGCAAGGACTGGCTGGGATCACAGGGTAGAGCCTGCAGGAGATATGGAGGAGAATGGGAGACAGGGTGGATATGGAGCCTGGATGGGAGCAGACGGAGATGGAGAGCAGTGTCCAGCTGATCTGTCAGATCACAGATGGCTTGCATGCTGGCCAGGGAGAGAGGCACAGTCAGCACTGGCAGTCAACAACTTCAGTCCCTCTTCACTTTTTCTCCTTAATTTGTCCCAGAAGGTCCCTGTCTCCCCCTTGTCAGGCTGTGCTCAGCTGTCACAGAGGTCGTGGTGCTGGTGGGAGGATGGGGGACCACAGGGCCCTAAAGCATCCCCTTCCATCTCCAGGACCTGCAAGACACTTGTTCCTGATACAGGAACCTGAGCATAGAGAGATGAAACAACCCCAGAAAAGTAAATCTATTTTCAATTCTATCTTTTATTTTTCTTTCTATTTGCAGCCTTTTTGAGACCTTGCACTTCAGTCATCAGGCCCTTTCCCTGTGTGCTCTCCCTTTGGAAACACAGCTCAGTGCTTCCCTAGGACAGGAGAATAAGGGAAAAGCATGAAGCCTTCCACAAGGTATTTGGCTGTGGAACTGAAGAAGGCAGGAAAACAACACAAAAAATAAAGAAATTTAAAAAAATAAAAAATGGAATAACTTTTCTCCTTCCCTATAGACATCTCAGGAGCACAAGGGGTAAAGGAGCATTTTTCCTGCCACTTTGTTCCACTGGAAGAGAAGTCCAAGTGCCACTCAGTGCTACCTGCTCACAATTAAATACATGGAAAGTTAAGAAGCGACATTAAGCGATACTTGGAAAAAGACAAGTATCAATCAACTCCTGTGAGCTGAGAATAGACCTGAGCCAGCCTGAAACTCTCCTCCAGCCAGGAGCTGTCTCTGGCATTGGCCATCCAGGCCCTGCAACCAAAGGGGCTCTGCTGGGGCTGCAGATCAATCAAGCAGATTTTGCTGTGAGACAGCTCTGCTTCCCGAGGCTCAGTAATTAAGAGCCTATTTTTAGAGAAATGAGCTACTGCATTAATCAATAAGGAGCAGCCAGGTTCTCAAAGGTAAAGCAGTTTGGAGTTGATCCATGTTGTCTGGCTGCCCCCAGTTGCTGCAGGGAGCCCTACCCCGTGCCCTCAGTTCACTGGGGTCCCACATGGTGCCTGGTGATCTTTGGTTCTGGTGGCCTTCCCAAGGGTGCCCCTTGCAGACAAGGGCTGCAAAAAGGAGTAGAGGGGCTCCTTAGCAACATCACCTGGGAGACGCTGAAGGTTTGGGGGGATGCTTCTAGCCAGCTGTACTTTGAGGCAGTTGGCCGCAGAGGACTCCCTGGCTCAGGTCTCAGCAGCAATTCTTGATGGGGGCAGGAGGGACACAGCCATCCCCTCACCACGTGCTCCTGGCTGTCCCTGCCAGGGCTGGCCCCTTCTGCTTCCCACCCACACCCCTGCTCCGCCTGGGAAGTAGAGCCAAGCAGTCCCTTCCCTGCTGCTTTCCCCAGAATGTTCCCCTAGCCCGAGGTGTTTAAATCATTTACAAAGGGCTAAAATAGACCTGGCTCCTTTCCAGGTCCTCTGACATCCAGGCTCTGTAAACAACGCACCCAGCCAAGGGAATCAGCCTGGAAAAAAGGCTTTTATGTCCATTCCCCAGGCTGCACTTGCCCAGAAACCTTCCAACATGATCCTTTCTGAAGTGTAAGAGCAGCAAAATTGCTTCAGGTCTTTGCTGATCTTCTTTTCCCCAAGGCATGCATACTTGTGGACATCTCATATGACTACCTTCTACCAGCAGATGGAAAAACAGAAGGACCCTCTGCAAAAAAAAAATAATTAGCTGATGTGGGAAGTCTGATGTGCCTTTCCCTGCCTTGGATATTTCCTAGATTCCCTTTCAGGGACAGCTTCCCTACTTTTTTTTAATAGCATTGACCTTTATGGAGAGAGGAATTCACCTGGATATTTTCTCATGGCTGCTGAGGTGCACCAGACCCCAGGAACTCACAGGTAGAATCAAAAGGACATTTATTTCTTAGGCTGCAAGTGATTCACCAAAAATCATTGGGATGCAAGTGGAAAGTGTCAGGGACCAGAACCCAGCCCAGGTTCCAAAATCCCAATCATGCTGGGAGAGCAAGGTCTGAGATGGCCAGGAGATCAGCTGCAAGAGGAACCACCCAGCATGCCTTTTCCCTGCAGGGTTTGTGGAAGCTCTAAGCTGCTCTCCCTGATGTTCCCAACCCACAAAGAACATACCAAAAGCTGGAGCTCCTACCCTGTGACTCCCTAGGTGACCAGAATTGATCAAAATTCTCTGTTTTGATCTCACAGAGGCAGGACACAGGGCAGCCTTACCTGCCTGTGCCACGCTGGGATGGGGGTCACCCCAACCCCTCCCTACTGCAGCAGCTGAACCTCCGGGGGCCTCTGCAGCACCAGGTGGAAGGGGAAGGACACAGTTGCCTCCTGGCTGTGGAAAGGAGGCTGGCTTATCCACCACACTGCCAGAGCAGTGCCTAGTGTGGTTTGTACTGCGGCCAGAGCCACTCCCAGGACAGTGACAGGGAGGGTGACAGGGAGGAGTTAGAGAGAACCAACTCATCATCCAAACGTACCCTATCCTAGGGCTGGGAGCTCCTGTGCACCTTACAGGGGTTTATTCCCCCAGAGTGGGCATTAGTGGAGCTGGGGTTCTCCCTGAAGAGTTTCACAGCAGGAATTGAAGTGTCTTGTGGAGAAAAATAACCCTCAAACAGCTGAGGAGCCACATGCAGCTGCAATTTGGGAAGCGCCATCCTCATGTCCACCTTCTCCTAGGTTTTGCCAGTGGGTTCCTGTCAGGCACTGACACATCCAGCTTCTGCCATCCTGCCTCCTGCTCCAAGGGGCACATATGGCAGAGCCAGATGCCAGCTGAGGATCTACCCCACTCTCCACATTGAGAGGGTGTAGATGCCCCTCCCAGCCTGGCCTGGGGCGGAAACAATTTGGTAGCGCTGATGCTGGGCATGAGTTAGGCATATGATCAGTGTGAGGAATACCCTGGAAAAGGACCTGAATCAGCATTCTCCAGGGAAACCTCAGAGGAGGGCTGCTGGGAGCACTGGGTGCCCAGTGCAGCATGGATTACTGGAGCAGGCAGGGCTAGAAGACTGTCAGAGTTATGGGACAGCAAGGGCAGAGCCCCACTCCTGAGGATGGGGCAGGATTGCCCCTGCCTCAGCACTGAGCTAGAGAAAGAGGATAGTGAGGGTAAATGGCACCACCAGCAGCCTTCGGGTCCTGTGCCCATGCCTGCTGCTGCTGAAAGGCAGGAGGAGTGATCATCCCACAACTCTCCCTCTCAGATGCTGTGAGTGGCTGCCATTACTCCTTGCCATCTCTTATTTTTATGGTGTCAAAAATGCCTCTGCCCAGTGCCAGCCCATGAAATATGCATGGCATGGCCTCCTCTTCTGAACTGTCATCTCCTCCTGTGCCAAACTCCCTCCTCACCTATTTGTCTCACATTCAAACATGTTTCTTCACACCTTATGGATTCTCAAGCCATTCATAGCCATCTCTTCTGAATTTATTGCTATCACTGGTGCAGCCCAGAGTGCCCATGGAAGGACTCAGATGCATGTTATCCAGCCTGGGGCATGTTCCCCGTGTGGCTGTGCTCATACTGTATGTTCCAGTCAGGAGCTGGACTGGACTTCTCACACCAGCTGCAGGCACTATGAGCATTTGCCATCCCCTCTGTGCCTGGCATCTGCCTGGGCATGGTGGGGATGGGGACAATGGCCTGAGGGCATAAAGTCACAGCCAAGGGGAGCTGGGGGTCAGTGCTCTGCAAGGCCATAGTGCAGTGACCTGTGGGGGCTTGTCACAATCCCCACAGCAGTCTGGAGCATCCCTTCTTGGTCTCCCTGTCATCAACAGGGCTGTTAGCTCAGGGATTTCCTCTGCTTTGAGTACCACCATCCTGAGAGAAACCCCAACATATTTCACTTCCACCAAAGAGTGGCTTTTTTACATTTCGTATCTGCATTCGGATCTGCGACTAAAGTTTCTCCAGGAACTCAGACCTGGTTTTGCACCACAAACCCCTAGTCCCAGCCCAAAGTCGTGGGGCTGCAGCTCTGCTGGCACAGCAGGCAGCACTTGGAAGCTTTCCCAGCAGAGACCAGGTGGGTATTTCCCAGGGATGACTGGTACCATTAGAGTCTTTGAAAGGAATTTCGTCTGTGGCACCTGACTGAGAAACAAAGTTTGAACTGCAGCCCAAGACTTCATGTCCACAACCTCATCAAAATGAGGAACTTTGAGTGAATTATTTTGCTCTAAATAGCATGAAAGAGTTAACACAGCACTGGGAATGTTTTGAAGGAAATGGATGCTTTTTCAGAGCTTTGTACCCAGCTCTGTCAGGGGCAATGCCACTGTCTGGCTGTCACCCTGGAAGGACAAGTCGTTCCCAAAGCAAACCTTGCAAATGAGCTCAGGGAATCCCTGTGGTTTCACTGCTGGTTACAGCATGTCAGTGCCGGGGAGAGGAGGCAAAAACAATTGCAGGGACTCATTTTCCCAGCTCTTGCCTGCGCTGAGCGTTCCCGGCACGAGATGTCACTGAGGAGCTGGGTTTGGGCAGCTCTGCATCAGCCTGGAGCCGTCCTTCGGGAGCCACTAGAAACAGGGACTGGAGATACGGGCATAGGAAGGAACACGGTCACAGAGAGAGGACGTGGGCACACAGAAGGGCCGAGGGCACGGAGAAGGGATACAGGCACAGAGAAGGAATGCAGCTGTTGTGCTCCTGTGAAACAATCCTGCGAAAAGGAAGGAAGGTATCGGTTCTCTGCTCTTCCAGGCCAAGCCGAGATCATTTCTGGCCGCAGGATGTCAGGGAGGTGCTGGGTGATGTCTAGAGCTCAGCGCTGGATGTGCCGGGGAGGAACATCTCAGGCAAACGTCTGCCAGGAGCACGACAGGCACTCAGCCCTTCCTGGGAAGATCCCGAGGCCCTGCCAGCCCTCTCCGGGGCTCCAGGCGGAACCAAATAGCCCCAGCCTTCTGCCTCAAGAACCCCAAGCACCCCCACACCCACGAACCCAGACCAAATGGGTGTGGATTCAGCTGAAACCCCCAAATTGTTCATACACAGACCAGGAGGAGCAAGCATAGGGGCTTGAGAGATGTCTTCCATGACAGGTCCCCCAGGTCTGAGATCCCCTCCCCAGGGGCTACCCAGCTGCATGGGCTGGCCATGCTACAGCTGCCCTAGGGATGGCTACAAGGGGACAGGGACCCTTTGGGGCATTCTTTGGCCGTCCCTGAGGCTGCTCTGAGCAGTCAGAAGCCCCTTGGCCCTGCAGGGTTGGCCCCGGTGCTTCCTCAGGTCCCCCCCAGAGCTCCCTTAGGACCTTCATCACTCTCCCGAGGGCTCCTCCAAGGGCATGGGTCTCTTCTTGCCCCGTTCCCAGCACTGCTCCGGGAGGGTTCCCTCGCAGCCCCCGCCCGGGGCTCCCCTTGAGCCGCACCCGCCCCTCCAGGCCCTTCTGGGGACGGACGTGCACCCGGGACGGGCNCGGGGCGGTGCCGGGGGCGGCAGAAGCGGGCCGGGGCGGGCAGTGTTTAGGGCGGCCCCGGGCGGGCGGTACTTGGGGCGGCCCCGGGCGGGCGGTATTTAGGGCGGCCCCNATTCCCAGTCCCAGTCCCAGTCCCGCTCCCGCTCCCAGCCCCGGTGACGCTCCCGGTCGCCGTTCCAGCGCCGGTCTCGGTGCTGCTCCCCGGTCCCAGCCCCGCAGCCGATCCCCGCACCAGTGACAGCCCCAGCCCCAGCCCCAGTCCCGCTGCCGGGGCGGTGCCGGGGGCGGCAGAAGCGGGCCGGGGCG
>VXBX01000224.1:297697-312398 GCA_013400415.1 Scytalopus superciliaris | reverse complement strand
CCCACCCCACCGTGCTGTACCCCCCAAGCCCTCCAGCACACGCTGAGGTAGTTCCCACTTCCACCCTGCATCGCCTGTGGGGTGCTGGGCCCCACAGTCCTTCTTCCCCTGGGGTGCACCAACCATGTCCCACTTCCCCCTAGCCCTACTGGGGTGCCATGTCCCTCCACCCCTATGCACACACTGCGTTGCTGCCACCCCTATAGTCTCCCTTCTCCCCTACACGGGGATGCTGGCCCCCACTCCTGCCCCCTTCATCCCCCACCATACAAACACTGGGGTGTGCCACCCCACATTTTCGTGGATTCAGTGGTCCTGGACCTCTTTTCCAATCTTAACAATTCCATGATTTCGACTCCCCCGCCATTTCCAACCCCCTCAAACTGGGGTGGTGCCCCTCTTGCACTGCCTCCCCGTGCTGGGCAGCCTTCCCTGCCTCCTGCCCTCTGCCAGCAGCGGGCACCAGCCCAAAGCTGCCGGTAACTTTCCATTATTCGGGCTCCAGTTCCGGGCAACTCCACTCCCTGGATCGATGTGCCGCTGGCCGGCACCCCACGGTCACTGGGGTGGGCGGTGTCTCCCCACCCACGACAGGGATGGCCCTAACAGAGGCCACAGGCTTGGGATGCACCGTCCCCCTGGCAAGGCTGCTCAGGTCCCTGTCCCTGCTGGCAGCTGGGGACAGTGTCCGGCTGTCACATGTTTGTCACGTGCTTGTTATGTGGTGTTAAAAATACAGCAGAAAGGGCTTTTTGGGGTGGGGTGTGAGTCAGGGTGGTGATGCAGATACTGCTACTGGGAGCCTTATCTCTGCTCCACACCCGGGTGCTGCTTATCAGGGACCCTCATGTGCCATGGTGGGTGCCACTGTCCCTTGCTGCTGCTGCCAGACATCCCGTGGGAGCAGGTAGTGTGTGAAGACAGCACTGGCATGGAAGTTGTGGGGGGGGAGGCAGGGCTGCAGCTTTCCAAATTGGGCTGCAAACTTCATATTTTTATATAAAGACTTCACAACACTGCTGCAGTCCAGTGGGGTGGTGGCTGTTTTCAGGGTCTGTAGCAGTGGTGTTTCTTCCCTGAACATGCAGCTGTGGTCCAGGCACAGTATTTGGCATCCCTGTGGGCTGCGCTGGCAATGCCAGTGCTGCCAGTGCTGCCCTCCATGCCTGCCTGTGCCAAGGGCTTTCCTGTGGTTGACCACAGAAGATTTTCACAGGCAGGCTTTGCTCACTGAAAGGTGCCTGTGGTTTGTGAGCTGGCTTGGCTGTGCTGGTCCCCACCCCACACCAGATTTTTGGGGTCGCATGTGTGGTACTCCTTGCTAGATGAGTTCTGCCTGTGCTGTGTGGGCCATTCACATGCAAGAGTTTGGCAAAGCCCATTCTCTGCACCCCCTGATGCATCTCTGCCCAAGTCCTGATGGGATTTGTCTGGATATTGGCAAAAAGTTCTTCTCCCAGAGGGTGGTCAGGCACAGGAACAGAGTCCCTGGGGCAGTGGTCACAGCCTGAAGCCTGAGAGAGCTCAAGGTGGGTTTGTACAATCAGGAACATGCTGAGATTGTTGTGGGTATCCTGTGCAGGGCCAGGAGTTGGACTCAATGATCCTTGTGGGTCCCTTCCAACTCAGGATGTTTTGTGATTCTATGAATGCCATCCTGGAGGTTACCTAGGGATATCACTGAATGGTAACAAAGCCCAGGATGGCATTGGAAGGATTGTGTTGGACCCTGCCCCTTGCCAACCATTACTTGGGTCCTCCTTGGCTCTCTTTGTGGCAGAATGCCAAATTCTCAGTGCTCCTGCCAGGGCTGGTGCTCAGTTGGGCTGCATGTGGTTGAGAGGGGCCAGGAGCCCTGGGCTTGTGGCTGCTGGACTCTGGAGCTGTTTCCTTCCCTTCTGTGAATGCTTCAGGGTTGGGCTCTGCTCCCAGCCAGGAAGCAGAGGCACAAACCAGGAGCAGCCAGCAGGTGTTTTAGCCTCCTGGTGCCATCTCCTGTTGCTCTTCTGGAGCAAGCTGGATATAATGGCGGGAAAATACCCTTTCCACCCCACCGATGGGCTGTGAGCACTGTTTCCACAGGCTCTCTGTCTGGGAACATCAATGCAACATGGGTGGGAACTGGCTTACAATGTCTGCCACAGGCACCTGCCTGCCCTGCCTAGGCTGGCAGCCAGGGCTCTGCCTCCTCGTTCCAGGAGGCCTCAGCAACCTGCTGAAGGCTGTTGCCAGGTTATGGTGACATAGCTGGAAAATAAGTGTGCTGGAGGCAACAGAGCCTGGATGCTGCTCTGCTCCCGCAGCTGGGGACTTCAGGGTGGGGGTGGAGAGGCAGTGCTGCAGCTGGGCAGGAGCTTCTAGTACCCATGGCATGAAAGAGGGAGCCCTCCTCCATAGCGGAGGTGATTGTGGTCCCCCGGCAGCCTTGGGACCATTGCTGGCCAACAGGCATGCCAAGACTGGAAATGGGCTAGGGTTGTTCTAACACAGGGAAGGACAGTCCTGAGTCAGATGCTGTTTGGGCTCTGCCATGCAGCACGTAGACTTGATTTCCTCTAGAGATTCCTTGTGTGGACACCTGATACCTGTCCCAGTGTCAGATCACCATCCAGCCTGGCCAATCCTGCTCCCAGAGCTGCTGCCATCCCTGCCTGATGTTCTGTCAGCATGTCCCTGGGATCATGGGGTGACTTCTGTTTAACTTGAAGCTCTCTTGATGAGGTCCTGTGGTGATCCTGGGTTGGTGTGTGCTGGCAACTTGTGCATGGAACAGGTTGAAGGACTACTCTGCCAAGAGCTTTGTTTTATTCCTCCCTCCAGGATTTTAAGCACCACTCATAGCTCTGAACTGGACTTCATGTAACCATGAGTTTTTTCCTTGGATGCAGTCACTCAGGGACAACTTCTCCCTGATCCTGTGTCCCCTTTGCCAGACTCATCTGCTGATGAGCAGAGCAAACACGCTGCCCTGCTGGTACCCTGCAGTTAATCTCCAGGGCCAAAGGGATTATTTCTGACAGTGGGACCTTTGTGCTGTTCCTGAGATGGTTTATTTAGCCTAATCCAAAACTTCCTGAAAGCCCCTACAAGTTGTGTCAGCTGGATTACCCTTCTCACCCATCCATCAGGCTGTGGCAAGTCCTCATAACCTGCTTTAGGCCAGTGTGAGCTCCCAGGTCCTGAGGCTCAACCTTGAGGTTGCTCCTTTCTGGATACAGCCTGCCAGGAGAGTTTGAGCAGTGCCTGGAGATGGGTCCTGCTCTGGGAGACTTGCTATCTGTTTGCAGAATGGATGGCCAGGTACAAGCCAGATTGAGTGGCACTTGGTGAGAGACAGAATGACTTTACTGGCCAAGATTAATATTGCAACGTGAGCAGCTGATTTCCAGGATTGAAGTTATTTCTTCAGCTGGAATGAGCTTCCATTATTTTGGTTATTGCAGAACAGCAAAGTGAGCACCGTGGCACTGCTTTGAATGCCCCCCTAGGGGATAAAGGAACGGCTGGTGCAGTCATGCAGCAGGAATGCTGCCGGGAAGGGTGTGTTTGTCTTCCAGAACACAAAAGGAAAAACACTCCAAGGGTGCTGTTTGCTAATTGAGCTGTGTGCCTTCGCTGGAGAATGTTTTGCTCCAGACCACTTGGCCCCAGCACCTCGGATGCTGGGTCCAAGGCATGCCTTGGGCTCAGAGCTGTCCTCCGCTGTGGCTGGAACTTGCCCACAGAACTCATGTCCTCAGTGTCCAGCTGAAGCCATCCCCTGCTCCAAGGGGACCTTCCACCTGCTGAGGGCTTTGCTGGCACATCCCATCCCTGTGTGTATGATCTCTCCTTCCTTTCCTCAACCCTCTCTATTTTGGGGCCAGAAAGCTGCTTTTCCTGTCCTCAGGGGAGAAAAATCAGGGAGCAGAACCTGCTAGATGTGGTGCCTTCTTCCTGTAAGCTCCAGCTGCTCCTGCCCCAGCTCTCCTCAGCACTTTACGCAATGTGGAGCTGTTCCTGGCTCCGGGGAGCAGAAGGGAATGGCTTGTTTCTGCTTGTTTATACTTAGAGTAGCTCCTAATCCCCGTCACAGGGTTTCCATGTGGGAGAACATGTCCTGGGACCATGTCACATGCCTCTCCGCTCTCTTGTCAGAGCCTGCTGGCTCCGGATGTGTGACTTTGCTGTTTTGATCACAGTGTGCTTCCCCCTTGTTGGGCATGGCCAGTTTTGGGACAGTGATGCCAAGGCAGAGATCTTCTGGAGGAGATGGCTCTGCTGTCACTCAGGTCTGCTGTCCAGGGGCTGGCCCTGTTCCTGGCTGAGACCTCAGGACTGTGGCTGGGTGTCAGCAAGAAGGCTTAGCTGCTCAAGTTCAGGAAGGATCTCGTGACTTGGCCATCATCCCCTGGACTGCCAGAGCCCTGTTATCTCTGTGGCAGAAAGCTTGGATTAAAATTACATCCAAGGTCAGCTGGAGTTGAAGCTGAGATGTTTGTGAGTTGTTGGCTGATTCCAAGGCACAGAGGAGTGTGGGGCAGCAGGACACCCTCAGCTCAATGTGCTCTGGATCTGGAGGAGCATTGTGCTTCATGGTCCAGCTGCTGATGCCGTCAAGGTGGGGAGGCACTGGGTTGAGGTTTGGTGCCACCACAGCAAGGACCATGAGCTGGTTGGAGATGGAGCATCCCAGCCCCACCAGGGCTGGCCTTGTCCTTGCCATGGGTGGGCTGTTGGAGAGCAGCTCTGGACCCGGAGACAGAACATCCTCACTGTGTTGCCTCAGGGCCTTCAGGTCTTCCCTAGGTGGATGGTAAAGCCCTGTTCTGTTCCATGAGTGAGTTTGGGGCATCTGACCTGCCAGCTGGATCCCCTTGCCAATGTGATGGCAAAGGAAGAGCAGGGTCCAGCACCAGGATGGTGGCACAGGAGCCTCAGAGCTGCCCTGGCCATCAGTGTGGGGTTGCAGGGGGTTGCTGACCTGGCCCTTATCTTCCCTGTTTCTCTTCTTAGCTCCCGCACCTCTGCAGCCGACAAGGAGATGGGAGGTGAGTGACAGGAAGGTTCAGCTGATCTGAGCACTGTGGGCCTTATGTTGTGGGAGAAGGACCCAGCTCCCACAGCGTCAAAAAATGAGCTGGATGAGGAACAATGTGGTTCCTGGCCCAATCCTGCTCCTCATCAGAGACTCAGCCTCTGCTCAGGCACAGAGCAGGCAGGGCATGTGTCAGCCCTGGGGGCTTTTCCAAGTTCCAAGCCAGAGTCCTTCCTTGCACCCATGGCAGAAGCTCCTGGGGAAGCTGTGGGAACTTGGTGGGGCTGCATGGACCATCTCCATCCTCTTCCACCCCAGGAACAGAACAAAGGGAGAAGCAATACCGAGCCCATCAGGGATTTGGGGATCACCATGGCAGGGTCACTGGTGCCCACACCTATTTCTACACTGATGAGGCCAAGTGTGACCAGCACATGGAGACTTTCCTCCGCTGCATCGATGCCTCAAGTGAGTGTTCCATGTGTCCTAGGCAGCCCCACTGTGTTGGGGACTGCAGGGGTGCCTCAGTCCCACCATCACCATATCTCAGGTACCTCCCTCCTGCCCAAGTACCCTGCTGTTGGGCTGACTGTCCTTCTGGCTCCATCCAGGTGGCAGCTCAGAGGACGGCTTCTCTGCCATCAAAGTGACAGCACTGGCCAGACCTCAGTTCCTGGTGAGTGCCAGGGCTGTGACTGGGTGAGGTGGAACAGAGCCAGGGCCACAGAGGATGCCTCTGCTGGGGCAGATGCCAGGCTTGCTGTGGTGGCATCTCGTAATGGCAGAGAGGAGTAGGTTCCCTGCGTGCCCAAGTGTCCCTACAGATCCTTCCTCAACTTCTGGGGAGATACAAAGAGCTCAGAAGTTTAAAGGTCCCAACATGAGGTCGGGGGAGTGAAAGGGGGGTGGACTGTACCGCTTGGCCTGGCCAAGGTGCTCCACTCTAGAGCAGTGTCTGCCTCAGACTGGGTATGACCTTGCAAAGCCCTGGCATGACAGGAGGCTCCAGCTTGGGTGTCTCACCTGGAGTTCTGTCCCCACAGGTGCAGTTCTCAGAGGTGCTGGTGAAGTGGCGGAGGTTCTTTCTCCAAATGGCTGCAGAGCAGGGCCAGGCTGGGCGGGCAGTGCTGGAGATGAAGCTGGAGGTGGAGAAGCTGCAGGTGAGGCGAGAGGACCCGAGGGAAGCTGTGTTGCTTGGCATGCACTGTAGGAGGTGGACATGGATACAGAGGTCCTGGAGCAGCCTTGAGCTGTGGCACCCTAAGCACACAGACCCCTATAGCCCCTGATGTTCCTTTTGGTGGCAGGAGGCACTGGCCAGACTCGGCATTGTGACCAAGGCAGAGAGCCAGGAGTGGTTCATGAGCGAGAGCCTGGGCACAGGCGGGTAAGGTGCCTGGGACCTGGGGGTGCTGCAGGGTGGGAACACTGGGGGACCTTGTCCCTGTCCCTGGGGCAGCAGCAACAGGAGGTCTCCAAAGGCCAGCACTGGCTCAGCACAGCAACCAAGTATAGGGGAGGTTTGCATGGAGGTGACAAGACACACCAGGGTGGCACGTATTGTGCATCCTGCTTTCTGGGGTGGGTTGGCAACTAGTAGAGACCCCTCGCCTCTGCAAGACACCAGTAGGGACGCGGCTCTCTGCTCCTAGGACAGTGGACCTACTGGACTGGAACAGGCTGTTTGACAGCCGCACCAGGATCTCCAAGCCTCTGCTCATCCCCAACAGGCAGGTGGGTACCCCCCTGTGCTACCCTCAGAGTTGTCCCACAGGGAGTTTGGGGAAGCAGAGTGTGGGTCTCAAGCTCTTCCCAGTAGGTTGCTGGTGGCATCTGTGCTGCCAGAGCCTGGTGATGCTGTGACCACAGTGTCCAACCACCAGGCTGGCAGAGTGGGCACCCTGTCAAGCCGTGCTTGCTGGTGGGGGCTGGGGGCTGGGGTGGATAGCAGCCCTGGGGTGGGCTCCCTCCAGGCAAGGTTTGTGTCTCCCATGGGCAGAGCTGGATGAAGGCAGCGTGCCACAAAGCTGTGCTTGTTTCAGACTGGGCAGCTTGAGCCTCTGCTCTCACGCTTCGGTGAGGAGGAGGATCTGCAGATGAAACGGATGCTGCAGCGCATGGATGTCCTTGCCAAGGTGAGGGGGCACTGGGGTTGATGGAGCCACAGTGGGAGACATGGAGCAGGCAGCCCTATGAACCCAACACATATGTTGTTCACTGCCCAGAGAGCCATGGAGAAAGGTGTGAGGCTGATGGTGGACGCAGAGCAGAGCTACTTCCAGCCAGCCATCAGCCGCCTCACCGTGGAGACACAGCGCTGCTTCAACAGGAACCAGGCCATAATCTTCAACACCTATCAGTGCTACCTGAAGGTGAGATCCAGCACCTTCCAGCAACTGCTGGCACAGATGGGTGGAGGCCTCAGCTCCTGAAGCCATGGCAATGCAATGGCACAGCTGCTGAAGTGAAGGAGTGGCACTGATGTTGTGATGACCTTCTGTCCTCTCTTCCACCTGGTGGCAGGAGGCTTATGACAATGTGACAGGGGATGTGGAGCTGTCACGCCGGGAGGGCTGGCATTTCAGCACCAAGCTGGTCCGCGGTGCCTACATGGAGCAGGAGCGGGAGAGGGCGGCTCAGATGGGCTACGAAGATCCCATCAACCCAACCTATGAGAAGACCAACGAGATGTACCATAGGTAGGGGACAGCCCCAGCTACACTCCTCTCTTGCCCCAGTAGGTACAGGTATGAGCAGCTTCACCAGAGGACCGTGCTGCCTTACAGGTGCCTGGACTATGTCCTGGAGGAGATCAAGCACAGACGAAAAGCCAGTGTGATGGTGGCATCTCACAATGAGGACACAGTGAAGTTCACCCTGCGTAGGTGGGTACTGGGAAGGCAGTGTGGCGAGGCAGGGACTAGGGGCTTAAGGGATGTTGGGGCCCATCAGAACTGTGGTGAGATGTGCTGTGGTTTGTCAGGTCATCCCTGAGCTCATCCGGGGAGATCCTGGCTCCCAACTGGTGCCTAGGACTTTAGATGATGCTTGGAGCTGGTGTGAACCACAGGATCTGTTGTAAAAACAAATCCCTCAAGTTCTACATCCCAGCATCCATTTGGGTCATGGTCAGTGCTATGCTGTCCTATTTGGAGGTGATCCCGAATTCTCTGGTTGGACACACTGCCACAGTGAGCTGCATGCTATCTCTGTTCCCCCCTAATGCTGAGGCTTGGTTTGCAGGATGATGGAGCTTGGGATCCATCCCTCAGAGAAAAAGGTGTGCTTTGGGCAGCTGCTGGGCATGTGTGACCAGATCACTTTCCCCCTGGGTGAGTGATGGGGGAAGGGGCTTGGCAGAGGTGTTCCTGCCCAGTCTGGGTCCCTGGGGTCTCCCTGAGCAGCTGCTGTGGCATCTAGAGGGAGGGAGGGAAGGAGGGAGGCAGGAAGGAAGGAAGGAAGGCAGGAAGGCAGGAAGGAAGGAGCCTGCCTGTCATAGATCAGGACTGGCTGAGCACAGTGCCTTGCTGTGGAGAGTGCTGTGACCCCTGTGTGTGGGTTTTGGGAAAATGTAGCTGAGGATGTAGGTGGAGAATCACATCTCTCTGCTGGAGTTCGATCAGCCTGTGGTGGCTGGGCAGGGATATTCCCACTTTGGATTCTGAGTGGAGATTGCAGTGCCCCAGAGTGGGGCAGAGACTGATCCTGGCAGAGGGGACTCCCCTCTTGTATCTCCTTGGTCTGGGGTTGTCACTTGGCTCGGTAGGAGGTGCACATTCTCTGCCACTGGGGTGGCACCAGCCTATTGCATGACCTTGTCCTCAGCTGCTGGCTCAGGCAGCAAGGCAGACTTCCTGGGGACCTGCACAGAGGAACACACAAGAGTCCAAGTGTCAGGTCACTGACTGATCCCCCTGCCCACACCAGTGTCCAGAGCAGAGTCCCAAGGCCAGGAGAGCAGCAGGAGGCAAACTGGGCATCTGTCCAGCACAGGCGCTGCCCTGTCCTGGAGTTCCCTCGGAAGCAGGGTTTGGCCGCCCGTCTACAGCCTCCTCCGGTCATGCTGGAAAAATGTGTTAACTTGATGTTTCTGGTTGAACGCTCCTTGAGCTGGCCCAGCCCCGGCTGCCGACATTCCCAGGGCTCCTGGTGACCTCGGCCCGCTCCCTCTGGCGCCTTCCCAAGCTCCCGGTACTGAGCCGGGAGGGATGCGCCGCACCTCCCCCTGCCAGCCTCCTGCACGACCATCCCTGCTCCACCCGCACAGTCCCAGAAGCACGGGAGAGCTGGCAGGAAAGGGGGGGTGGCGCTTTTTTTTCCTCCCCCCGCCCTTTTCCTTTCCTTCCTCCCTCCTTTTTGTCCCCCCCCCTTTTTCTTTTCCCCCTCCCCTCCCCCTTTTTTCCTTTCCCCACTTTTCCCTCCCCTCTCACCTCCCGTGCCCCTCCTTGTTCCCTTTTTCCCTTTTGCTTGCCCTCTTTCTTCCCCTTTTCACATATCTTCCCCTTTTTTCTCCTTTTCCCTTTCACACTTTCCCCCTTTTTTCCTCCTTTTTTTTTTTTTTTCCTTTCTTTTTCCTTTTTTCATATTTTTTGCTTTCTTGGCACTTCCCTGATCAGCCTCTCTCCCTCCAGGCCAGGCTGGCTTCCCTGTGTACAAGTATGTGCCCTATGGCCCGGTGAACGAGGTGCTGCCCTACCTGTCCCGCAGGGCCCAGGAGAACAGGGGCTTCATGCAGAGGGCAAACCGGGAGCGGGACCTGCTCTGGAAAGAAGTCAAGAGGCGCCTCCTCGCAGGAAACCTCTTCAGCCACTGACCCCAACCATGGCATCCAGCCTTGGGGCTCCTGTGCCTTTAGCCAGAACCACTGTCACCATTCCCCACCCCTCTTCTGCTGCAGCTACCCCCAGCACCCTTTGCCCTTTGAGAAAAGTGTCCTTGTTGCTGTTGAACCATGCACATCTTCTGGCAGTCACTACTGTGGGGTTGCTCCAGCTGGCACTGCCCCAGGGGTGTCCCTCTGCCGTCCCGTGGCCTCTCGAGCTGTTCCACAGGTGATGCTGGGGCTGTCCTGCCAGCTCCGCCCCGTGCCTTGGTGAGCACTGTCCCAGAGTTTTCCCGTTGCAGGATTGCACAGGGAGGTTTATCCGCCTGCTTCATGCCATGGGCTCAGGTCCAGGTGGGCTGGGTGACTTGGGAACAAGCTAGCTTCAGCCAGAAGCCCCTCCAGCCTCTGCTGGTGCTGGGGCTTTGTCTCTTCCACCTGTGAAGGAACTGGATCAGGCCCTGCTGCCTGTCCCAGGACAGCCACTCCTTGCCTGCTCACTGGCTTTGCACTGACCAGAGCTGGGCAGCCCCCCATCCCACCTCGATAAGGTGAGCCAAAGCCTCCTGGTGTTGTCCATCCTCAGGCACAAGTGCAGCGGAGCAGGAGGGGCCAGGGAAGTGGGCTGGGCCCATTCTTGTGCCATTCCTGCCCTGCCCACAGTCCCTGGCTCCAGTGATGGACCGGGGCAGTGGGAGCACCAGGAGCTGGACCACAGCTTGGCTCTGCTGTACACTGGATTTGCAGAGAATGGAAATTATTAAATCACAACTGTTCCTGCTCCTGTCTCTTCCTCAGAGTTATTGGGCAGCTGCCTGTCCCCACGCTCTGCTGTGGTCTCAAGGAGGGGGTTTAGTGCTGCTCTCAGTCCTCCAGCTGCACACTTTGGCTGGAGTCAGGACTTGGGGAAAGGAGCCAGAGATGGACTGTACCAAGTGAGGCCACACTGCCTGGGACAGGGATTGGAGAAGCTGGGAAGCTGCTTGTGATGGGCTTTAAAGGAGCTGGAAGCCCTGGCACATCCTCCTGCCTACAGAGGAAGGTGTGGCAGCATGGGAGAGACTCTCCCCACCCCAAGACCTGCTTTTGGGGGATGTGCACCCTGGAGGCTTTCCTGCCTCAACTGAAGGGCAGTTATTCCTGGGCTCTGCAGGACCACAGGCATCTCTGGGATTCCCTGCCTAGAGCTGTGGCAGTGTCTCCTTTTTCCATGGGTCAGTCCCTCTATTTCTGGTGAGCCACCCCCATCAAATGGGTGGTGTTTAAGCTTCCAGAGCTGTTCACCTCCTGCATTTTCTCTAGCTGAGACTTTCACACCTTAAAAACATCTGAAGTGGAGCAGGGAGCATTGGTGGAACACCGGACAGGGCTCCTGGGATTTAAAAACAGCAGTGATACAGGCAGCAGCTGGGCTCCTTGTGTTTCAGGGAAGAGAGGAGGTGCTTCAGGTACTGGGCTGACTCTCCAGCCCATGCAGGATGCTGCTGCAGCAGCATGAAGCACACGGGTGCCCCAGAGCCTGAGCTCGGCTGTATTCTGGATGGAGAAGCCATCCACTGTGACCTGCAAAGACCCCCTGGCTATCTGTGTAGTATGGCAGCCCCTCCTTGACCCTCCTTTTTTGGAGTTAAGCCCCTCCCCAGCCCTCTTTCAGGACAGGATGGCTCTGCAGCCTGGTTCAAGAGGTGGTGTTGTGTCTCCTGCTGTTTGCAGAAGCTGTGTATGGGTGCAGGGCGCTGCCTCCTGAACATCCAAGGCACTGAATGCCCTTGAAACCTCCAGATCCCTGATCCCCTGCAACCTTTTATGGAATATCCTGAGCTAGAAGGGACCCACAAGGATCATCCAGTACAACCCCTGACCCTGCACAGACACTCCAACAATCCCACCCTGTCCCTCAGAGCACTGTCCAAATTCTCTTTGAGCTCTGGCAGCCTTGGGGCTGTGACCACTGCCCTGGGGAGCCTGTTCAGTGCCCGACCACTCTCTGGGGGAAGAAGCTTTTCATAATACCAGCCTAAACCTTCCCTGACACAGCTGTACCCATGTTCAGCCAGAAAACAGCAACTTTTATTTCTGGGGGCACTCACACAACCAATCCCCCCCAGGCTCTCCCTACCCTGCTCAGTTTTATCTCGTGCTGCTGAACACTGCTTTCTGCTTGTCCTGAAGGAGAGGGAGCCATGGAATGGTGGCACATATGCTGGGAACCATATTGCAGCATTCCTGCTTGCAAGGATGCTGGCTGCACCAGTGGGGGGGATGGAAGGGGAAAGAGGCCATATCCTTGCAGCAACCTCCTCAGCAGCCTGGCCACATCAGGATGGTGATGAGTACCATGTATCCTATGATGTCCCATGCTTCACCATGCAGTCCTGCCCACTGGGGCAGCCACAGGGATTCTTGAACCATTGACAAAATGGCATCTTTTTCCTTAGTTTTGTGCTGGGGTTTCTTTTTTCTGTGGTATTTTCCAAAACACAGTTCCATAGGAGGCAAGCACCTGGCAGGGCCTGAAACAGGAACGGCAAATGGTGTGTGATGGAAAGCATGGGCTATGCTCTGCATGAGCAACAGCCTCATCAAGACCACAGGGAGAGAAGGGGTGGGTGGCTGGTACCTGTGGGCTGTGTAATCCCCCAGGTCCTGGCAGCACCAGCCATCCCAGAGCACTGTAAAACCTCCCTCTGCCTCTGCCCCATAGCATCCTCAGCTTCCCCAACATCTTACACCAGTTGGCAGCATCTTTTGAGGGACCAGTTTATCTCCCTGGCTATGGTCCAATCCCTGCCGTGAGCTAGACTGGTGAAAACTGAGCAGCCAAGATATGCTGTCTGCTGGCCAAGAAGAAAAGAAGTTAAGTTTATGGAAGTCAAAAACCATCCAAAAGAAAACACATCCTCACATAAAGCACCATCATAGGAAAGGTGAGGCAGCATGACGCTGCCCTGGCTCATCATGACTGGGACAGTAGAGCACCAGGGCTGCTCAGCACAGCGTAGAGGGGATGAAGAGAGCAGGAAGGGAATCCTAGTATGGAAAGAGCCAGAGCAGGGCTACAGCTCGAGGTGGGCACAGCTGCCAGAGGAGGCATGCCATCACCATGTCCGGATTCCTGCCTGACTTTGGAGCTGACCCCTTGCCATCCCACTTTCCCTGACAGAAAAGGATGTGAGCTCAGCCTGAGGCCAGTCATCCTAAGGGAGCAATTTGTGCCTCCATGGTCTTAACATTCCTGCTCCCGTGAGCAGGATGGAGCAAGGGATCAGGGATGTGGAGGCAGGGGGAGATGGGCAAGGAATGCTGCTTTCTGGTGCTGCTGCTAAGCACATGGAACGTGCCAGGGCTACAGAGGGGGAAAAGGAAAGGGAAGAGGGGGTGTAATGCAATGGTTACATTCCCAGTGGTAAGACCACTAGAGACTTTTCCATTGGGAGTCACCTGTCTGAGCAAGAGAGAAGCCTTCCCTGCACATCAGTACTGCAAACACCTAAAGTGGTGAGAACCCACCAAATGCATTTACCCTCTGCTTGATACAGGGATCCCCAGGCTGGGAACATGCTCAGGACACCGCATAGAACTCCCTAATCCTCTCCAAAGTGCTGCTGCCCAACCTCGTGCCTCCTGGGATGGAGTCTGCACTTGTTACCATGAGAGAGATGGCCAGGGTGTCCCTATTTGGTTTTTCCATGCCACTGTCAGATGTCCCAGGAGCTCAGAGAAGCTTGAGGCATCTCTTGCAGTGACCATTAAGCTGAAAAGTCAGCTGGCACGGGGTGGTGGCCAAGGAAGCCCTGGCCCATTCAGTGCTACTGCACTGTCAAGCTGAGGAGGTTTATTGACTGGGCTGCCCTACTGGGCCAGAGGTGTGGGACCACTGCGGATGCCTGGGGTGTGCCCCCTATTCCCAGCTGTATCCTTAGAGTGGGTTAACCAGTGGCTGCTGTGAAGCCCTTCTGTCCCTGTGCAGGATCCTGCATGCCTGCCATTGCTGCTGCAGGCACCACTTGGCTCCCACAGGTCCCTGCATAGCTCCCAACAGGCTGGTCCAGGCTGCCAGACACAGGGAGGTGCCAGATCACTGGGACAGACGGACCTGCAGGACAGCTGGACACTGGGGTTGTAACACACCTGGGGCTAGCAGACCTCTGGGGCAGCCAAATCCTGGGGCTGTCAGGTGCCTGGAGCTGCTGGATCCCCCAGACAGCTGCGCCCCTGCTCTGCCTGACTCCCAAGGACCTGGAGTCCCAGGGACCCCCAGGAGGGTCACACTCTGGCACTGTCACACACCTGGGGCTGCCAGACCTCCACAATAGCCAGATCGTGAGGCTGTCAGGCACCTGGAGTTGCTGCATCCCTAGGTCAGATGCATATGGGGCTTTCAGGCTTCTGAGGGCTGCCAGACCACCAGGACAGAGTGACCCAAGGGCCTTGGGCACTCAGGTCTGTGGGACCCCTGGAGCTGCTGGACCCCCGGCTGAGGCAGATCCCGGGCCGGTTGTGCATCGGGGGCTTCCAGATACAGCCAGAGCCTGGTGCTGCCAGCCCCCTGGGACGGTCAAAAACGGAGGCCCTTGAACATCTTGGGCCGCCGGAGCCCTGGAGCTGCTGGATCCCAGGACAGCCAGACGCCGGGGCCATCGGATCCCGGGGACCTGGAGCTTCCAAACCACCGTTGACAGCCGATTCCCGGTGCTACGGGACCGCCGGCCACCCAAACCCCGGAGCCGCCGGACTCCCAGGACTCCCGGGAGCTACTGGATGGCCGGGCTGCGCTGGCAGCCAGGGCTCCGCATCCTCCCACTCCCCCTCGGCCCCCCCGCCCCGGTCCGGCGGCGCTGCCCACCCGGAGGAGCCCCCCG
>VXBX01000224.1:267416-297310 GCA_013400415.1 Scytalopus superciliaris | reverse complement strand
GGCCGGTGTGTTGAGACGAGCCGGTCCTGGATTCCTCCGGAGTCGGTTCTGTATACCCCGGGGCCGGTTCCCCTGTGGGGTGCTGGTTTGGGGTGTCTCTGGGGTTGGAGTCAGAAGAGAAGGGAGGAATGGGGAGCCAATCCTGCATCCTTGGGGCAGGATCTGCGGTGGGGAGCCGGTCCTGGGTACCTCCAGGGATCGGGTTGCACTGTGGGAGGCCGGTCCTGCACACCCCACCACCCCGCCCCGGGGACCCGTCACGCTGCTGAACCTGAACTGGTGGGATGCAGGATGCTCTGGATATCACGGTAGAGCTGCCCCGGGCTGGTGATGGTGGTGGAGTTGGCAGCTCCAGGACCCTCGGGTTTGGCTTCAGAAAGTGAGTGCTGGCACTGTCCAGCTGTCCCGGTTCACATCCTGCCTGTCTGGCCGGGGACAGGATCATGGGAAGTGGCATTGCCTTGTCCCCACTTCCAGTGCTCCCTGTGTCCATAGATCGCTTTGTAGAGCATCACCTCAGCCAAGCTTCTCCCTTGAGCTCAGGCTTGGTGCTACCCATGCTCCTGGGCCAGGCTGGCCTCAGCAAATGGGGAGAGCACCCACAACTGCTGCCCCCCGCCTGGGAGAGCTGGATCCCCGCCCTTGATGGGGGGCCCAGGCCATAAATGCACCTTTACATCTTGCCCATGAGGTCAGACGAGTCCACAAGGAAAACATGTGCTGCAAGCAAGAGGGGCCGCATAATGGCTCCATTCAGCAGGGCCGCAGGGAGCTGGTGCCCCCTCCTCAAATTACAGCCTGAGTTTCCTAAGGAGGCATTTCATGAGCCAGAGCAGCCGCAGCTCCTGCCCGTGCTGTTCCTCGACAGGGGAGGATGCAGGGAGCCGTCCCTCCTTGGCTGCCCATTACCTGCACAGCAAAGCTGCCACCATGTCCTGGGATGGCAGAGGGAACTTGAGCAGTGTCCCCACTCTGTTCCCAGTATCCTACCCCATGTGCTGGGGATGGGGTGCCTGGGTGCTCCCCCTTGCACAGGGACCTCCTGATCCCCACTGGATGAAGGTGGGGAGGATGCTGCACTAGGACTGCAGGGCTCGACTTGTTACTTGTACCGCCCGTGGGTACTATGGGTTGTCCAAGAGGCACTGACTGTTGAGTGGGACAGGATCAATGCGATGGTTGCGTCCATCCCCCCCTTGGGAGCAAGACCTGAACGCAGCCTGGGAGCTGGGAATAGTTGGGCAGAGACAGTCCCTAGGAAGCTCAGATGATGTTTGCATCACTTTCCACCCCTCATTCTGCTTCAAACCCTTCTTCCCTCCCACCCACTCACGAGCACCCACCCCCATGATGACACTGTAAAATGGGCATGGAGGACACCCAGTATGTCACCATCCAAACCCATCCTGGTGGCCCCAAGGCCACCATGCTGCAGGTCCTGCCTGGGGCCAGGGGCAGAGGGGCTGGAGGTGGCCTGCAGTCCTAGTGTCCCCCACCTGAGCCTGGTGAAGTTGCTGTTTGGATTCTTGACACTGTGAAGCCCATCCAGGCATCCCGTGGAGGAGCTACCACAGGTTTTGGAGGGCTCAGGGGGAGGATTGTGTGGCTTCGTGAGACTTGGCTTGCAAGTAGCAATTCAAGAAACTTCAGGGCAGAAGAAAAGGACATATTTGGGGCTCTTTGGCATTTTATGTTCTAAATACAACTTGTCCCTAAATTTGAAGCTTTTGTAATTGGTTTCAGGACGCTCTCTGAAGGTGCCAGTGGGAATGCAGTCCCTGTCCTGCTCTATTGCTAATGCACTCATTTGCTGATCTTTGGGTTCTACTTACTTTTATTTTCTTTCTCTGCTTGAAGGGTTTCTATTTATGTACACAATCCTACTCCTGCCTGCCCTGGAGATCTCTGTCTGCCTGCACCCCAAGGCTGGAGTCAGGGAGCTGTAGCGTGCATCAGCTGGGGATGTGGCACTGGCTGGGACCCAGTGGTAGCAAGAGCCCTGTGTGTCACACAGTGAAAGCTGGGTGGCACCAAGTGATGGGTAACATGAAGAAAGAAGGAGATTAGCACTGGGGCAGGGATGGAGGAGGACTGGGAATGGGGAAGGTGCCAGGGATATGCTGGGTGCCTGCAGGGCTCCTCTGCATCTCCATCCGGTGGACTGAGCAGGGAGGTCTCACGTGGGATTGGGGCAGCAGCTCCCATCCAAGCCCCAGGGTCTTGCTCCTGCTTTCAAGGGTGTGAGCCAGCTCCTCATTTTTCAAGGGACAGCTGTGTTGCTTTGGGTGAGGAGCAATCCCTCCTGCCTCAGGAGCCCTCTCCATAGCTGTTGGCAAAGAGAATGTGCTTCAGGGAGCGATGTAGGATACTAATCCACAAGAAAAGTATTCTGCCTCTGTGGAAGTCCTGGGATCATTTGCTGAGGTCCCACTGATGCTTGGCGTGAGCAGGACATGGCCATGGGCGGGGGCAGGGCTCGCATGGAGCATTCATCCCTGCTGGTGACAACTCTGGCTCTGCCCACATCCTGCTCCTCTTCCTCCATATCAGCTGAGCTCCCAGTCCCCAGCTGCAGCTTGGAGGCAACTTTTCCCTTTTCTTTTCCCAGCATTTGTAGTGCTTTGAAGAAAAAAGAAAGAAATAGAAAATATATTTGCACTGGATGTCCATGTGGGTTGGGAGTGAGCTTTTAAACACATGTCCCACTTATCCCTTTCCAGTGGTCACGGGGCACGTGGTGGAAGCCCTCTGTTAAGGAGCTGAGGCCATGAAGCAGCTTTTAGTCCCACGTGCTGATGGGTGCTGGTCATCTGCAGGCAGCACTGACCCTCCCTGTGGCTGGCTGTGCTCAGGGACCAGTCCAGTACCACACTGGGAGCACTGGTTTCCCAGTGCCACATCCTGGCTACCTCTCCTTGCCACAGGAGAGAGTTTATTTGTTGTCAAAGCTGCTGATAAATGAGGTGGGGCCTGAGCAGGGTGTAGGATGCCATCAGCAGGCATAGAGGAGAGATTAGCTGTCAAAAAAATGATAAGCCCAAAAGATAAGAGGTGGTGGACTGGATCCCAGCTGGTGATGGTGCCACTTGCCTCCTCCAGCTCATGGCAGAAGAGTTTTTCCCTCCTACCATTCTGTTCCAGTGACTCCCAGCTCCCCACTGTCAGCTCAGGGCTTTCATCATGAATGATACTTTTTGATGCATCCCCCATGATGCCCATGCCCATTTTGGTGGCCAGGCTGAGCCATTGTAGGGAGGAGGTTTCCCAAGTAGAGAGGTTTCCTCTTGCAAACCTGTGATGGTTTCATATAAAACCCCACAAAACTGAATTTATAAAGGATGGAGTAGTGAAAGCAACCCCAAGTGGAACAGTGGAGGCTTTGGCCATGCCATGAGAGGGCAGGGGCACTGTGGACCCTTCCCTACCTGTGCCATGGGCATCCCAGCACAACTGACAAAAGCTTTTCAGGGAGAGCAGTCAGAAGCTTCTTGCAGAGAAGAACCTTGGCTCCAGCCACCCAGTCCTTGGGGGAGGTGATTTGTGGTTGACCCTCCTTTGCCATTAACCCCGTGCATCCCCTTGCACACTCAGCGTGAGCAGAGCCCCCCACTCGAGCCCTGGGGTCCCCATGGTGAGGGGTGTACACGCCACTGCCGTTGCAGCATCTTGCAACCACTTCACAGGCTGCATAGATGGAGCTATTTTGGGCTCCGGCTGCAAGGCATTTTTTCCAGGCCTCGAATCATTTTTGTGGTTCTTTTCTGCCTCCTTTCCAACTTTTCACCATCCGCCACCAAAAGGGGGACATGATGCTCCTGGCATGGTTGTGCAGGTCCTGCCCACCAAGGGGCCAGTGGTGGGAGCTGCATCCCCAGTACCCCAGTGTGGCCGAGGGGCTGCTGGCAGCTCCCTCCCCGGCCCCAGGACGAGGCAAGTCTGGCAGCCAGACGTGGTCCTGTGACTGCGCTGAGTTTCGAGCAAATGCTTCCTTGCTGTCTCCTCCTCTTCTGCATTTGTTACATATAAAGAGGAAAAGGAAGAAAAAAAAAAAGCCAAATGCATTCCAGGCTGTGCTGCAGACCAGCCTGGCTGAAGTTTTCCTTGACTGCAGCATCTGCTTGGACTGTTTGTGACCCCCCAGCATCACTCCCATTGCCTGGGGGACCAGGCAGGATGGGTCAGCCTGAGGACAATCAGGTGGCTGTGAGAATGAGCAGGGGTCCCGAAACAGGCATTTCTGTGGAGTTGTGGCATGGGGAGCATACTCCTCACACTTGCTTGAAGCATCATGAGCCCTCAAACATTTGCTTGGAGGTGTCATTGACCAAGTGTGGGTGAGGTGTCCCATCTGAGCAGGGAGCTGAGTGTCCCTGGCTGAGCCTCTGAAAAGGGTCTGAGCCCCCATCCTGGTCAAGCTTGTGCCAAAAACGTCTTGCCTGATGATCCTGTGCCTGGTGCTTCCTGGAGGTGGTGGCACTCCAAGACACCCAGGGGCTCAGGCAAACATTCCAGCTGCCTGCAGTTGGCATCCCCCTGCTTGTACATGGGCAGATCCCCTGGGAAGTGACTGTACTCCATCTATTCCAATCACGTGGTTCCAGCCTGCCTTTGGGGTGCCAACCCCAGGCCACCAAGGAGGAAGCCTGGGGTTCAAGTCATGTTTCCTCCTGGGATATTTAGAATTTTCCCTTTTTTTCCCAGCTTTTGTGGAAGGTCTTTGGATTATTTTTTTACCGTAGAGGTTGCAAACATGACTTTTACTGTTTCATCACTTGTTATTAATGGGACAAACTGGTCCTGTCTATGCTCCTTTAGTCACCTCAGTGGTTGGTGAGGCATCTCAAGCAGTACCCATGGGAGCCCCCCTGCAGATCCATAACTCACTGTATGCTAGAGGCAGAGTCAAGAGCTCTCTCTGCCCTGTGGGTGTGCAACAGCCCCCAGCAGGACCTCTCACCATCATAACTTCAGTGCTCCTGGTGGATTCTTGGGAAGGACCAGGACTTTCTGAGGGGTGTAACTATTTGTGATGCTTTTCTCCCCTCCTACAGCTCCTCGGTGCTTGTGTGCTGCCTGGGATGGAGGCAACAAGGAAGCGAGTGTTTAATAGGTAAACACCAGCGTTTTGCTTCATTGGACACTACCCATCATTTGATGAGCCCACCTGGCCTAGCCACCACTGTTGGAGGCCATCCTGATGTGCCCTGTGACTGAGCCCCCCTGTCCTGGGAACCTGCAGCCGGGGTCCTGCTTTCTTGCAGTGCTCCAAGCCAGCATCGTGTGGATGGAACAAGTGCTCAGAGCCAGTGCTGGGGCTCACAGAGCTGTGGGGGTTTTCCTCCTTGATGGCCAGCTCTGGGTCTAAGGATGTGGGGATGCTGCTCAGGAATCCAAGGGACAGTGAGGTGTCCCCCAGGGTGCAAGTGCAGTTGTGAGGGTGGGACAAGATTCCCCATGGGTGCTACAGCAGCATGGGAAGCTGACAGATCCACCAGTGGAGAAGAAGCTGCCCAGACCAGAATGTGTCTATCCTAGCCGCTCTGGGGAGAGGCTGCTGGGGCAGGCAGGGACCACTTACCCTGGACTGCGGCCGTATGAGGTGTCACAGCTCTTTACTGGGCGCTACAGTGAGCCTAGCATGGATTTGCAGCATGAAACCCTGCGACCATCATCCCCTGCACTGCCCCACAGTCTCAGCTGGTCACAGGGCTCACCACACCCTGGGGGAGCCACAGGTGGCAGTTTCCAGCTGGTAGCAAAGCCCACGTAACCCACTAACCCACTGTGCATGAGCCTTGTAACCACTCGCTGCATGCTTTGGGAATAGGACACCGCCCCTTTGGAAGGGAGAAGGACCGGATGTGCCAGGACAGTGGGGGGAGGGTGGTACCACCGTGAGCTGTCCCCATCTCCTGCCCCAACCTGCACTAACCGTTAGACTCACTGCTCCTAACCTGTGTAATCTGTCTATTTTAGGGGTTTCTATAGTATCCATCACCGTAGGTCTAACAACTCCCAGGTAAGGTGGCTGTGATGGGTGGTTGTCTCCCCCTCTCCCAGTGCCTAAGGATGCTTGTACAGGGCCACGTGGGATCTGCAAGTGGCTGCCTGCACTGCAGTGCTGTCTGTCCCTGCTGCCTGTCCCTCATCCTGAACCTGCCTGGCTCTGGGCATTGGCCTCAGCGCAAGGTCCCCTCAGCAGGAGAGGGGCTGGTGGCCTTTGGGGGCTGGTGGAGGGCGAGGCAGTGGTGGGGTGGCAGTGGCACTGCTGTGGTCCATGAGGACTGTACTTGTGGCTGCCCACAACCCTTCCATCCCATGTTTCCTTCTCCCCTGTGGCAATGCAGAGCTGAGCAAGAGGCAGTGCTGCTGGGTGCAGCCGCTGACAGGAATGGGGCTTGGCTGGGTGGCAGGAGGCTGGTAGCCAGGATGGAGTTGATCTGAGTGACGGGGATGGAGCTGAGCAGGATGGAAGTGGGGTGACAGGAGGGGGGAGGGCTGGTAGTCCCATCCAGCCCATGCAGCTGCTTGCCAGGATGGTGATATTGCCACAGCTCAACAGCACTCAGAGGACCACTGCACAGCCCTTCCCCTGCTCTGGGGGACTTTGGGAGGGTTTGGGAGAGCAGAGATGAGCAGGCACTGCTCAGGAGAGTAGGCACTCACACTCATGCCTGCCATCTGTTCATGCATCCAGCCATATGCGAGGGGAACTTCACCTGCAAGGAGAACGAGGTGTGTGTCCGGCCTGGCGAGTGCCGCTGCCGCCATGGCTACTTCGGTGCCAACTGCGACACCAGTGAGTACTGGCAGGAGCCCTCGTGTCCTCAGTGGGGTTCACTGGGATTGCCCTGGCTCATCCTGGGGTGACATTCCAGACAAGAGTATCAGGGATGGGGCTGTGGATGCTTTTGCTCTACCCTGTCTGTCTCCTGGCTCTGCCCCCTGGGCATTGTCCCTTTGCCAGGGTCTCCTCTGAAATCCAGTGCACTGCGGGGAGGAGAGGGAGGATGGTGGACAAGAGGTCCTGTCGGGACTGGTGCCCAGTGGTGGGGTTGTCCCCCTGGGCAGTGCTGGGGGCTGATGGATCTCCCCACAGAGTGTCCCCGGCAGTTCTGGGGTCCCGACTGCAAGGAGATGTGCAGCTGCCACCCCAACGGGCAGTGCGAGGATGTGACGGGTCAGTGCACCTGCAACCTCAACCGCTGGGGTCCCAAGTGTGAGAATATCTGCCTCTGCAAGCATGGCAAATGCGACCAGAAGACAGGCAAATGCACCTGCGAGCCCAACTGGTGGGGCTCGCAGTGCTCCAGCTCCTGCTATTGCAGCCACAACTCCCAGTGCGACCAGCAGACAGGCAACTGCCTGTGCCAGCCCGGCTGGTGGGGCCGCGGCTGCAACAACCAGTGCTCCTGCAACAACTCACCCTGCGAGCAGTTCACGGGGCGCTGCCAGTGCCGGGAGAGGACTTTTGGGCCCCGCTGTGACCGCTACTGCCAGTGCTACAAGGGCAAGTGCAACCAGGTGGATGGGACCTGCACCTGCGAGCCGGGCTACCGGGGCAAGTACTGCCGCGAGCCGTGCCCAGCCGGCTTCTATGGCCAAGGCTGCCGGAGACGGTAAGTGGCCAGACCTTGCTGGGTCTGATCAGGCACTGGTGGGAAAGGGCAGCAGGAGATTTTGGGGGTGCACTGGGTGATGGGTTCACCCTTGGCCATTGCAGGTGTGGGCAGTGCAAGAGCCTGCAGCCATGCACTGTGGCGGACGGACGCTGTCTGACCTGTGAGGCAGGCTGGAATGGCACCAAGTGTGACCAGCCCTGCTCACCTGGCTTCTATGGAGAGGGCTGTGAGAAGCTCTGTCCCCCTTGCAAGGATGGCCACACCTGCAACCACATCAATGGCAAGTGTTCCCACTGCAACCCGGGCTGGATTGGAGACCGGTGAGTGCGGCTGGGTGCAGCATTGGGTCCTGACAGAGTGATGCCTGGTTTACCTGATTCTCTTTGCTCAGGGAATGGGATTGCTAAGGGGTTCTGCAGACCTGGAATCAATCCTGGGTACAAGAGTCTGCAGGAAAGCATCCCAGCCTGAGAGCTGAGCCTCACTGCAAGCACATGGCATTACCTGGGGGCATAGGACCATGGGTCTTGCAGGCTCCCCCCAGTCCCATGGCTGTGTCAGTGAGCTCAGTCCATCCCTGTACCACTCTCCTGGCTTCAGAAACCCCAACCCAACACAGAGACATATAGCCCCATCTCCCTGAATGTGGGGGGATGCCAGGGAGGCACCCAAGTGCCATGGGTGCTCCAGCCAGATGCCCTCATCCTTCCCCAGGTGTGAAACCAAGTGTCGGAATGGGACGTATGGGGAGAACTGCGCCTTTGTCTGCAGCGACTGCGTCAACGGCCAGTGCCACTTCGAGACTGGGCAGTGCCTCTGCCACCCTGGCTCCCACGGCACCTAGTAAGTGAGGCATGGTGAGCACCGTGAGGCATGGGGGGTGACACTCAGGCACCTCCTGCCCCATTGAGTCCTATGTGGCTCTTAGTCAAGAGGTGCAGAAGGGCTCATGGGTGATAATTCAGATGATGTGGGGATCAGAGGGGGAAGGACGTGCTCACAGAGCCGTTAGCAGCAAGGTGATGCTGTGAGAGGCAATGTGCTTTAGAAAATGCCTGTTTGGCACAAACAAATTCACAAAATGATGGTTTGTTGGGTTTTTTAAGTCCAGGGTAGAATTTCTGTCCAAAAGAGAGAAGAAACCGCATCCCAGAATAACAAACAGCCTCACAGGCATGGAATCCATGGAGAGTCCTGCTGCAAGCTCTGCCTCTGGTCAAGGTCTTCCCCAGGCCTCCTTCTTCCCCCTGCCCAGGGAAGGGGCACAAGGGCCATTAAGGTCCTGCACACATCCTTGGGTATTTTTCCCCAGCATGGAATTGAAATGTTGTTTGAAAACATGAGGAAGGAATTTCCCACCCAGCTGGGTTGTGCAGACAGTTACTCCAAGTCCTGCCAGGTGGGGCTCAGGATATCCCAGCCATTAAATGTGAGGATGATGGCAAGGACAGGGATTTGGAGCTGGCATCCTGCCCATGCTGGCATTTCACTCAGGGCTTAGAAACAGGGAGCATTTGCATTTTGGGGTTTATTTTGGGGGGGCTTCACCAACCACTCATAGTGCTGGGAAGAACTGCTGTTACAGCCACCAGCTCAGGATGCCTGTCCTGGCCGTTGTGGCCACCTTTGGTAGCAGAGGCAGAGGTGAGAAGGTCCCAGTGCTCACCAAGGGGTTTGGTGACACCTTCAGCACAGTGCCAGAGGACAGAGCATGGATTAAACAGTTCTCAGCCCAGCCCAGCATCAGGCCTGTGGGAATGGGGGATGCCCAGGATGCA
Organism: Scytalopus superciliaris; assembly: GCA_013400415.1. Classification (NCBI taxonomy): domain Eukaryota; kingdom Metazoa; phylum Chordata; class Aves; order Passeriformes; family Rhinocryptidae; genus Scytalopus; species Scytalopus superciliaris. The sequence continues at coordinate 287,910 of VXBX01000224.1, read as the reverse complement.
ACCTGGCCCCAGCAGCATCCTGGTACTGTAGCCAGCAGGCTCAGGGACATTCACGGTGCTCAGGCAGATCCCTGTGACTGTGCAAACTGGTGTTTTGTCAGCAGTGTATAATTTTGCTAAAAAAGGGATTTCTGCAAGAAAGGCAGAAGCAATGTCCTTGCCATGCAGGGGTGTCCTCTCAGCTTTGTCAGAAGAATGCTAAAGGAACAGATGCTGAAATATTTGTGTTTACACAAAGTGCTTTATCTTCTCCCTGTCTCTTCCAGAGCTGTCAGGACCCTCCTGGGAAAAAAAATCACTCCCCTCTGCTCTCCCAAAATCTCAGCCTGGGGCAGAAATGCGGGGCCAAGTGGAGGGGTGAGGGGTTTTGCATTGCTGAGGGAACATCCCTACTGCTGGTCTGCCGCATTTGCTTCCCAGCACAGCTGTCAGAGCGGACCTGGGGCCTCGGCACCCAACCTGGCAGGCACACAGCAGGCACACGACAGACACGAGGCTTGGCAGAGATGGCACTTTGCAAATTGTTGGAGTGTGAAATGGGCTGAGCTGCCTCCAGGCACCGCGCTGAGTGAGGGCTGGGGGCAGCTGTGCCTCTGGGGGAGCGGGTTTGGGCTGGGGCCCATGGGCTCCTTACAGCTGCAGCTGCTGCAGCCAGGATGCTGCTGGTGGAGGGTTTGGTGCCCAGCAGTGCTGCTGGCATCTCCCAAATCCATTTGAGTCCTGCTCTGCATGGCCTGGCCCACAGTTGGGCAGGTAGGTCAGGTTGGTCCTGCTGACACGAAGATGCCCTGGTGCTTTGGCATGTGCCTGGTGCATGTCTTCAGTGCTCAAACCCTTGATACTCATGGATTGGTGCCCATTCATGCATGTCCACATTGCCTCAGTGACAACACCACCGAGGTCATTTTACCAGAGGTGGAGATTCAGCACCAGGCAGAGCTGAACAGGGAGGGCTCCCTCTGATGGAGTGGATGTCTCAGGGCTGCTCTCTTGTTTTTCCTTCTTGGAGGCAAAAAAATCAGTCTGGGCACCTTCCCAGCTCGTGGCCACTGTGGCTCTGCCTGGCTTGTTGGGGATGGGCCTTGGAGTGCTGCAGGCACATCACTGCTGAGATGAGCTGGAATTACTGTGCATGACACCAGAGTGTCTTTAGATGTGACTACTGGTTTAATGACCTTTTCTAATTACCATGTCTAATGGTAATGATGAAGAGGAATGGTGAATGGAAATGGTGAATAAGTGAAGGGGAGCAGTGAGAGTGTCTGAGATCCAGCTGGGCCAGATCCCCTAAACAATGGGCCACTGGGTGTGCAATGCACTCCAGATCCCTGTTGAATACAGGGTCACCCATGCTGTGGTTGAGCTGTCAAAGCAAGCTGAGGAAGTGCTCTTTGGGGCATGAAGGACTTGGGAGAAGGTAGCAGCCAAGTGTCCCCACATTGCTGTGCCCAGCGTGGGGGATGCATCACTCTCATCCAGCCCCTTCCCTACAGCTGTAACCTGACTTGCCCTCCTGGACGCTATGGAGCCAACTGTGCTGAAGCCTGCAGCTGCCATGATGGTGCCTGCGACCCACTGACAGGCGCCTGTCACATGGGTGAGTGCCGGCGGGCACAGGCCAGGGCTGCCACTGCCACAGGGCTGGCACCAGGCTGAGCCATGGGTCTGCCTTGCAGAGGCCAACCAGAGGATGGGGGTGATCGGGGCAGGGGCCCTCCTGGCGCTGCTGCTCATCCTCCTGCTCTCTCTGCTCTGCTGCTGCTGTGTCTGCCGCAAGAAGGACGAAGCCTGTGGGTGAGTGCCGGGGCCAGGAGGGATCTCACCAGGTGGAAATGTGGGGGACCAGTGGGGGATTGATGGGAGGATGCAGGGACCACGCTGGGACAACAGTACTAGGGGGAAACTGAGACACAGCAGTGCTTCCCACGTGGCAACATGCAGGTCCCTGGGGTCACCATGCGGGTCCCTGGGCAAGTCCTGCTGCATCATCAGGGCTGATGGAGGGGCTCCTGCCTGGGGAACCCCTTCCTGCCCTCCCTTGATTTTGTTTCCCTCTTGTGGGCCATCACTTCATGCAGACCCAACAAGTTTCCTCCAGTCTCCAGGGAGCTGAAGTTGATCTGCAGAGGGAACCCTGAAATACAGCCAGGGGCATTAAAATGTGGCCAAGTTCCCCAGAACAAGCCCCTGGGCCATGGGATGAGACCTGGGGAACAGGGGGGATACTGACTTTCTGGCAGGACTAGGAGGGTGAGTTCCTGCAGCAAGATCAGGATGCTGGCAGTGTTTTGGCAGCATCAGATAACATCCCCCCATGAGAACAGGGAAGAGGACAGACCCATGGCAGGGGGACATGTTTCTGCTGCTCAGCAAGGAATGAGAAGACTGTTGCAGTTCCTCAGACTGCAGAGAAAACCTCCTTGTGCTGCGAGCCACTGCACAGGAATTTTCCAGAAGCATCTCCTTGCAGCCCTGCCAGCTCAATCCCAGCACACCACAGCTGGCTCAGAGAGCCTAGGGGCTGCAGGTAGTTATGCTGCAGATAGAGCACAAAGGCAGCCCTGAGGGGTAAGGTATGGTACAGGGAGAGAGGGAATGCCTCCAAACAGTTACTGCTCTCCCAGGGTACCCAGACAACAGTGTCCCCAAACTGCTGGGTGACCTGTGGTGCTGTCCCAGTGCAGCCCCCTACCAGGGCATCCCAAGGGACCGTGGCAGCAGTGGGCATGGCACAGGTTCCCTTCTGTCAATGGGTGAAGTCATTCCTGCAGCTGTAAAAAATTGCGTGAAAACTCAGCCCCAGAAGGCTTCAAATCCAGAGAGCAAATAAAGAGAAGCCACATGTTTGGCTTTGGGTTGGGATGATTTTTAATTTTTTTTAACATTTGGGGTCTTGCCCAGGTGTTGTGGGTATTTTGGGGCTGCACTGCCAATAGTCATGGCTGGTTCTGGTATTGCTACCATCCTCTGGCACTGCTCTGCTTCCTGGTGCAGCACAAGCTGGTGCCCAGGGCTGGCAGCAGCCTGGGTAGGTCCCCAACTCCCTGGGCACACCCCTGCTTTGGTTCACCCCATTATCATTCCAAAACTCTCTTTGTGTTTGCAGTATCCCCAAGCTCCTGCCTGTCTCTGTTACCCATGAAGGCTGTCCCCACTGCAGGGAGGGGGAATCTCTGACAGTGCCATTGCTTTCTCTTGCAGCTCCAGTCAGGACCCGGCAGCAGCCAAGAAGCGCCCAAGACGCTTGTGCGGGCGGTTCAGTCGGATCGGGATGAAGCTCCCCCGCATCCCTCTGCGTCGCCAGAAGCTGCCCAAGGTTGTGGGTAAGGCACTGGTGTTGGGGAGGGTGAAGAGAGCCAGAAAAGCCCCAGGGCTTCATTCCTGCTGCATGGCTTGCAGCATCCTTTGAAACCCCAAACCAAGGTGGTGAGCATGGCAGAGCAGTGACAGGGACAACTGGGTCCCCAGGAGTGAGCTGCCTGGCTCACAGGACTCAGCCCTTTCTGTTTGTAGCTTCTGGATCTGCAAGCACATAATTTTGCTTTGTGAAGGTGCAAGAGTGGTACCTGGTGCTGAAGCTCTGCTGGGCAGTTCTGGTCTTTGGGTTTACTCTCCTGAGGTTCCCCTGGAGAGGAATGGTCCCTGTCACTCACCGAAATGCCTCCCTTGCCCTTTTGGTCCTGAGCTAACCCTGCCTCAGCTTTGTCTGAATCCAGAGCATCCAGAGGGGATGCCCACCCTGCTGCCATGTGCAGTAGAGTTGTGGATGGAGGGGCAGAGACTTGTGTTGAGCTCCCCACACTGCCCAGGCACAGAGTGTACTTGTAGGGGGCTGCTCACACCTGGCAAAGCATCTGACCTGCCACTGTCAGGGCTATTTGGGACCCTGTGCATCTAAGCAGCTGGGGGATGCTGTCTCCTACATGCTTCAAACCCTCCTTGTACCCAGCATGAGCAGCTGGGGATATGCTGCAACCCACTGAATAAACTTGGGTTGAAGGCAGCACTCCCCACTCTGTGCTGGGATGGGGTTCAGCCCCTGAACCCCAGCACCTCCCTGGGCATGCCATGCTGATGGAATGCCCTGAACAGTCACATCCTGATGCACAGTGGCTCAGCATGAGGCCAAATCCCCTGTTCCAGATGGGGCATGGAGGTGACCCCCATCCCTGTACACCGTGCTCAAGCTTCAGCATCAAAGTTGGGGGTATGAACCCTCACCACGTGGAGCACAGCAAAGCCCTGCCTGTAACAGGGTGTGCCGAGGCCCAAGAAACATTCCTGCTGCAAGGATAACAGAGGATCATAGAGGCTGTGTTTGTGGAAGGGGCCAGGAAGGGCTCGGGGAGGACAGAGGGTGCCTCTGTGCGGCGAGGGCAGGGGGGACTCACGTGAGGGCTGCCTGCGCCTTCCCTGCACCAGCTCACGGTCAGCTGGCACCTGTCCAGCCACTCTGTGTACACAGGGCAGCAGCAGCCTTGGGAAAGGCCAAGGATGCTCAGGATGGTCTCGGGGCACAGCAGGGCTGGGGCTATTCCTGGAGTCTCTTGTGGGGCTGAGGGTTGTTATTTCACTTGAGGGAAAGGCTTTGGTCAGGACTTGCCTTGTGTTACCCTGCACAGCAGAGCCCACATGGGTTCCAGCAGCTCCCAGTCCCACTGACACATAGTCTCATAATGCCTCCGGGCCCTGCTGGGTCTGGGGACTCCCCAGGTGATGGGGACCTGTTGAGTTGCCTGTGACAGCTGCATTCCTGATGCCTGTAACCATGGTGCCATGGTCAGAATGCAGCCCCACCTGGAAGCCAGCGTAGTCAGTATCTGGTAGCAGAGGCCAGTTGTTCCCTGCATTGGTCCCACCACAGCAGTAGGGTCCAGGGTAAGTTAAAGTGCCCCATCCCAAGCTGCAGGTCCGTGCTGGAGGTGCTCAGGACCCCACAGGTATGTTGCAGTGAAACTGGTGCTAGTTGATGCCTGGTCGATGGTCTCTCTGGATCTGTTCATGTTCTTGGCCATGTGTTTGCTGGCACCAGGTGGGTTTTCCCATCTGGGTTCAAACACCAGTGAGCACAAGTGTACACGTGGTAGAACCTTTCCAGGTGAAACAGCAGGTCTTGAAGCCTCACTGAAGCTTATCAGGTACCTGAAGTCCCAGTTTTCTCCCTCAAAAGCTGCTCCCAACCTTGGCACCAGCTTTGGATCCACAGCATCTTCCTGGGGATTGCACCTGAGCTGTCAACCAGCAGGGCCACATCCTAGGCTGACACCAGCAGCCATGATGCAAGGGTTTGGGCATCCCTGTGTGTGAGATTTGCTCTTCAGGGTGTCAGTGGTACCAGCGTGAGTCTCAGTCACGTCACTCCACAGATGCTGGGGCTAACCAGAGCTCTGCACCCAACCACCACTCTTCTCTCCAAGCAGCAAAATTCAGCCAGCCTCGAGGGTGATGCCAATCATGGGGAGCTTGAGCTGAGTGAGAGAGGGTGGCCAGGAGGACTCCAGGATCCCTCTGCCATGGTCCTGTGGCTCCTCACTGCTCCATCCCAGTCTGGAGACCAATTAACCACCATGCAAGCAAGGCTGGGGTTGGCACCATGTTGCTCTGGCTCCAGGAGATTTCAGGGAGCAGTGGCAGGAGACGATATGCAAGAAGCGTACACATTTCTCCCAGCCCCACCAGCCCATGGTATTTTGCCATGGGGAGATAGATTCCTGGGGACCATGCTGGAGCCCCTGAAACTTTCCAAAGTCTCTGGGTGTGCTGCACAGCCTCATTTTATCCTTTGGCTGTATCCTGGATCTCACTGGAGTCCCAGAGATGCCTCATGGCCGTGAGCCCCAGTCGCTCATCACGCCTCCTCTCAGGAAGCATCTCCCTTCATCCATTTCCAGCCAGCTGCTTTTAATTTTCGCTTTTTGGTTTTTATTATAAGGAAAGCCATTTTGGAACTGCTGCTTCCCCCTCTCAGGGCCATTTGCTCTTTAAATATCTCTGCTTTTTTTACCTTATGCCAAACTATTCAGGGACAAGCATGCAGCACTGCTGTCATTTTTAACAGCCTTGCATGTCTGAAGCCAGATTCTCTTAATAATGGATAAACTTTCCAGTGGGCATCCCAATAATACTAAAAGTTATTTTATTGTAAAACAGGGATTTGGTACAAAAATCAAACAGTCCAAGCAGGAAATTGCAGCATGACTGGGATGCAGTTGAGTTTGAGATGCAGTTGGGATGTGCAGGCAGAGCTTACAGATACCTGGAAGTATCAATGTACAGCTGGGGTCTTGTGTGTGCACGGGGTTTTCATAAAATCATGAAATGTTTTGAGTTGGAAGAGACTCAAAAGGATTCTTGAGTCCAGCTCCTGGCCCTGCACAGGACAACCCCAACAATCCCACCGTGTGCTGAGAGCATTGTCCAGATGCTTCTTTAGCTCTGACAGTGTCAGGGCCATGAGTACTGCCCTGGGGAGCATGTTTTAGTGCCCAGCCTCCCCTGGGACCACCTTTTTGCAACTCTTGCTCCAAAGTAAAGCCCTGCCTGGCCTTGGAGGCAACCTGTCACTGTCTCACGGGACACAAGCCAGTGTTATGGGGATTGGGACCAGTGCATCTTATGCTGCCTGGCTCTCTGGGAGGATCAGTCCTTACTCCCACCTGGTTGCTGCCAGAGTCCTGTGGGTACCCAAGGACGATGCTGAAGCTGTAAGCACTGGTGAAGCCCTGTGGGGTGTGTTGGGACATGAACTTATCCAGCAAAAAGCCTTAAAAATGATCAAGCTGGAAAAAACCATCCCTCCAGCCCAGACAACTCTTAACTGTTCAGCTTCTTTATTTCTTTTTTCAAACACCAAGCTTTTATCTGGTGGTTTGTCTCTTCCACTCAGCTTCTCTGTGGGTGGCCCCTAGACGGGGGAGGGGTTGCTCCTACTCAGCTTTAGAATGGGAAAGTTGGCAAAGAGATTGAAAAGTGGCAGAATTACGAAAAAAAACAGTGATGTGCATCCCCAGCTGCAGGCATCCTTTTATCATCCTTCTGCGTCCCTGTGCAGAAGCAGATGGAAAAGGAAAATGCAGTCAGTGATGCTGAAGTGGGAATTAAGCAAATTAAAGCTGGCAGCTAATTTCTTTCCCTGGGAAGGAGGCAGCCACAGTGCCAGGACTCTCTTTGCAGGGTGGCTTTGCCGTGTTGCACAGCTCATGGGTGACCACCAGGACACTCATTGTCCTGTGGGACCCAGGGTTTTGGGTAGCTCATCCCTCTGCCATGTGCATCCTCAGAGGCTTGAACTGCTGCCCATGACCCAAGCACGGGGGCTGCTGGTTACCACCACTGCTGCTTGTTGGCTTCTGTGGGCACTTGGCTGGGGGGACCCAGTGGAGAGGTGCAGCAAGAGCTGTCTCCATGCTTTGGATGCTCTGTCCCCAACACCACTGGGAAGGTGCACAGGGGCAGCTGTGCAGCATCCCACCCTCCTGACAGGCAGTAGGTACTGGGGAATTCAGCAGAATAGGCACTGACAGCAGTTCCTTGCCTTTGCAGTGGCCCACCATGACCTGGAAAACACCCTGAACTGCAGCTTCATCGAGCCACCTTCTGTGGTGGAGCAGCCTTCCCCATCCTGGTCATCCCGTGGCTCCTTCTCCTCCTTCGACACCACAGATGAGGGGCCGGTGTACTGCGTTCCCCATGAAGGTGAGCAGGGGGACAGGGTGTATCCCCAGGGGACTTCGGGGACATGCCCTGGGGTCTGCTCGATGGAGAGGTGTCACCCTTGCGCAATGGGGACCGTGTCACCCTTGCTCTTTGTGTTCCAGGAAGGGATGCAAATGCAAGTCTTGCCTCCCACGCAGTTTCAGAGCTCCCTCCTCTGGCATTTGCTGTTCCAGGGTTAAGAGCCAGGAGGTCCCTGACTGGGAGGAGGGAACGAGGGGACTCCAGGGGGAGCCCACTGTCCTGCAGCAGCATCTCGGTCCTTCCCCTCATCAGACACATCCTAACTGACACCTCCGTGCTCTCTTCTCACAGAGAGCATGGGTGACAGCAGGGACAGAGGGACACCTGCGAGCCCCGGGGACAAGCTGTCAGCCCTGACCACTGGGGAGGAAGCAGACGAATACACATTCCTGAAAGAGACGGGCTCTGTCAGAGCCTTCCCAGCCGACAGCAGTGAGACACCCCTGCTCAAGTCCTCGGACAGCGAGCGCTCCTCTTGCGGCTCGGGCTCGGCTGGCACCGCGCTCTACGCCCGGGTTGCCCGCCTCTCCAAGCAGTCCAAGGAGGAGGAGGATGCCAGTGCGGAGCCTCGGAGCCCCGGGAAGCCGCCATCTCCGGAAAGGACCAAGCCCCGTCCCCCAGACCCAGCCACTAAGCCCAAAGTCTCCTGGATCCACGGCAGGTACAACTCTGGCCAGTCTAATTCGCTGCCGGTGCCCAGCCAGTCTCCAGACCGAGCAGCTGTCCGGTCTGGCAGCCCCGAGCAAGGCCAGGGCTTAGCCAAGAGGAAGAGGAGCCCGAGCGAGACATCAGCCAGTGTGCAGGGCAGAGCAGAGGAGAAGGGCAGCGGGCGGGGCAAGGAGAAAGTGCAGAAGCAGCCAAAGGAGCCCGGCGTCCCCGAGGGCAAAGCCAGTCTCGCCACGGAGCCCCAGTCACCCTCCAAGCCCAAGCAGAGAAGCAAAGCCAGCTCAGAGCCAATGGAAAGCATCAATGGAGCAGTGCAGAATGCCTTCCGAAAGATGGGTTCCTTGCAGCTGGAGCGGCGGGTTGGGGACTCCAGGGATGCTCCTTGCAGCCCCGGCAGCAGCAAACCCCGCTCTGAGCCACTGCATCCCCAGCTGGCCTCCGAGCTAGCTGCCCAGCTGAAGGAAAAGACTCAGAGCCTCAACAAGGGGGACGGAGGCACCCGGACGAATGGGGTGGGTACCCAGCGGGAGAAGCCCACCCCTCCACAGAAAGCCAAGCGCTCGGCAGCTGCCAGCGGCCAGAAGACCAGCAAACCCTTGCTGCCCACCTCTCCCCACCTGCAAAAGTTGATCCCTGGAGCAGTCGAGCCGGCAGTGGGGGGGCCCAAGTGGGTGGAGAAAACAAGTGCTGGCAGCTGCCAGGATCAGGCTCTCCCCAGCGAGCAGGCAGTCAAGAAAATCCCCATTAAGAAGCCTCCTAGGAAGAAGAGCCGAGAAGCCAGCCTGGAGCCACCCAGGGCAGCTGCTGTGCCCGCCCAGGCAGTGCAGTGACCAGGAGCCAGGCACCAGCCCCACACTGGCTGGCCACACATGGGAAGAAGGACATTTGCAGTACAACCAGTGGATGTGGGAGCCTGGACTGGGCAGGGGGCACTGGAACAGCCTTGAACCTCCATTTATCCCCCTCCACCTCTCTCATCCACTTTTCTCCTTTATTCCCCTCTGCCCTAGGACCTGGTCCCTCCATCCGTGCCCTGCTCCTGCTCCCTGACTGGGTCCGGTAGCTTGCCCTCCCTCCCCAGGCAGGGCAGGGCCACAGGGAGCTGGCCTGGCCACCACCCCAGGGGGGTCCATGCGTGGCATATCCCCCCGCCCCTTTTTTGTAGCAGTATTATTGATCGCATAAGCAGTGCTTGTTGTACTAGGCGTGCCCACGGTATATTCTGCAGTAATGGAGCCGCTTCCTGCATCCCACTCTGGTCTGTTGGGCTTACAGAGCACAGGAGACAGGGAGCTGCTGCTCAGTGCCCAGGGCAGCAGACCCCCTGCCCCGGTGCCCTGGGCTCCAGGCACAGCTCTCCACTGCCGGTCTCGCCATAGCTGCGTCGTGCCGGCATGGGGTCGAGCTGGTTTCGACCGATGCCACCCTCTCCTCTGCCCCGGGGCTGCCCCTGTCCAGGAGGAAGCACTATTTATGGACAGATCTGGATGCCCTTCAGGCTCCTGCATCCCATACAGCAGAGTTGGAGGGATTACTTTGGTACGAGTGAGCCTGGCACCTCTGCAGAGCGCTTTCCTAATAAAAATGTATTTCTTCCATAACTGGATGCCATCTCTCCCTGCCCCAGGCTCCCCATGGGCTAGCAATGTCGGGCATCACCTAGTGTTGCTTAGGTGCTATCCTGGTCTTGAGTGGGATGCAGTGGGGAGATGGATAACCTTGCAGCAAGTACAGGCAGGTGGTAACAAGCAGCAGACAGAGAGGGGAGCCAGGTTCCTGCTGGAGCAGCTTCTGTGTGCTCACCTGGCATCAAGAGACCACCTCTGGGGGCAAGACAAGGAGTCCCTTGTCCCCCAGTATCCAGCATCCTCCCGGTGGCTGACACTCTCCAGTGTAGCCTGGGTCAGACTCTGAAGTCCAAGAGTGCTCTGGTCGTTCAAAGAAAGCCCACCCCTGGCTGGGTGCTCAGGGTGCTAGAGGAGACACAGGGGCTGGCAGTGAGGTGCAGGGCTCTGACCCCAGCTTTCTAAGCCCCTGACCAAGGGCTGCCAACCCTAGCAGCATTTGAGGTCTCCATGCAGCCCTAGACATGATGGGGCAAGGCCAAGAGGCAACTGAGAAGAAGGGGGCTTCTCCCACATGGCTTCTGCCCAAGATTCCTGAGCAGAAGGATTCTCCTTGCCATGAGAATTGAGGCTGGCTGCTTTTGTGGGAGCCAGGAGCATTGGTGCCCACCACTGAGCCATCCTGAGCTCTGCCCACAGTGGGAGATGATGGCCCAGAAGACCAGTGGACCAAAAGGTCAACCACAGCAATCTCAGAGGTGACAGAAGCAGCTGGTGGACACCAGGATGGGATGAGATCACCAGGAACCAGGACTGCAACCAGCCCAGCATGGTACAATTAAAGAGGAAAGGTTTGTCACAGATGTGATCCTGTACACATCTCTTCATGTCAGTACTGAAGAGTTTTCAGGGGGAACCAGTCACNAGAGCTCGTCAGCGTGCGAGCCCGAGAAGGAAAAGAAAGCAAAAAAAAAAGAAAGAACACCTCCTCCTTCGGTCTATATACACCTGATTATGTAAAGAGATGGGATGGAATACTTCCTAGATCTTGACCCTGGTTACCAAGGAAGGCCTACAAAAAACAACCCATCACAGATGCTCATGATGGTGACCCAGCAATGTGAATTTGAGAATTGCCCCAGCCTTCTCTTGGGACACTTTCTCACTCATGCAGGCAGCAAAGCTGAGACCAGTGTCTCAGGAAAGTCAGGCCCTATAAGCTCACTCCAGGCTATCCTGGGACAGCAGAGTGTCACCCAGGCATGCTATCACAGCCCCAGCCAGTCAGAGGAGAGCCTGCAAGTGAGCAGTCTATGGATAAATGTAAAAATCCCACGTCACAGACAATGACGTGTGTCCTGGCAGGTCCCCAGAGGCTCCAGCCAAACAATCATGTCAGGGTGGCCATGGCAATGTCTTACTGAGTCTTGGGAATCTCCAAGGGTGCCCCAGCCCCCTTTGACTGTCCCAGGGCCACTCTCCTGGGGAAGAATTTTCTTCCCAGGTACAACCTGAACCTTCCAAGCTTCAGTGGGTGGCTGTTTTACCCCATCGTATCAGCTGGTACCACCAAGAAGGGTTCAACTTCATCATGAAGCTGTGACAAAGGAAGGTTTAGTCTGGATATTAGAAAAAGACTTCTCCCTCAGAGGCTGGTCAGGATGGAAAAGGGCACTTCAGGGAAGTGGTCATGGCCCCAAGGCTGCCAGAGTTCAAGGAGTGTTTGGACAACGCTCTCAGACACATAGTGGGATTGTTGGGGTGCCCTGTGCAGGGCCAGGAGTTGGACTGGATGATCCTTGTGGCTCCCTTCCAGCTCAGGATATTCTGTGATTCTATGATTCTGTGATCTTATTCATTGGGTGTTCTTAGAACCCTTCCCCCAGCCTAGCCCAGGCACCTCCACTTCTCCTGGCACAATGTGTGCCAGCTCCACGACCATGTTGATATCCCTTGTCCAGGCCTCTCCAGTTTCTTCACATCCCTCTTGAACTAGGACACTCACATCTGGACCCTTGCTTCAGGTGCCTGCCTGTGCCCTTCTCAACAGCCCCCACTGGGGGCTTTACCTTACTCTGGCAAGGAAAAACAAGAAGGAAAAACAACAAGAAGCTGATGTTCAACCTGAGGTCTTCTGTTGTTTCCAGAGTCTTTACAACAGGGACCTTCCTGCTCAGATAGGTCAGAATCTTCTTCAAGCAATGTCCTGTGATGCCATGGACCATGAAGGACATGGATGAGGCATTGCCATGCTTTAGCATCATGAAGGACTGATGTCCCCTCATGATGTGACCATGAATCTCTTTTTTAAGCATCCTGCAGGCTTTCCTCCCACAGCCACATGTTGGATATCTCTGACAGCTACCCACACTAGACACCTGTGAGGCCTTTGTTCAGGGGTCCACAAATCAGCAGAGGCTGAAAACCATTAATTTCCCTCCAGCAGAGAGTTCCACCAGGAAGATCATACATAGTCTAAACACACTTGCTGTTCTGAGCTGCTTTCCACCACTCCCTTGGTCATGCAGAAAACTTCGACCTCAAGTTAAAAGCAGCTGAACCCAGTCATAATGTGGAGAAATCCAGGTGTTCTGCTCCCCTGAGATGGAGCAGGATCCACCTTCCCTGATAGACAGGGCATTTGGTGACAACATGGTGGCCATGGCTGAGGACAAGTGGTGGGTGAGGCTGTGATGGACCTTCATCAGCACCTGATCCATGGGATCAGAGGAGCACAGTGACACCTGTGGCCCGTCCCCTCCTCCACCAACACTGTAACACTGATCTTTCCATTTCCTCCCAATTTCCCAAAGCGAAGAAGGAGCCTTTGGGTTGGACAGCAGCGCATTTGTTTTGGCTTGGCCAGTGAGCAGTGATAAAAGCCAGCCTGCTGCCAACCATTCATTTCCTACTTTAGGCCCTACCAGAAATAAACTCAGAAGGGAAACTCCAATGAGAATTAAACACACAGGAGACAACTCAGGGCTCCAAAACTATATATGAAATTTCTCTCTCAGTGTTCACTGGGAAGAGGGACAGCAATATTAGAGGGAATTTCATGCTGGGTGGGTGGATTGTGAGGGGCTTGGGGAACTCCATCAGGGTTATAGGGATATAAATATCTATTCAGCTGACATTTCCTGTACTGGCTCCACATGGCTACATTACACATGGGGAAATGGCCATTTCCTTTGCCCCCCAAAGTAGATGCAGGGGGTCCCTGACTGCCTTCCCCAGGACACTGCCAGGACGGCCAGGCTGGGGGCAGTGGGATATCCCCAGGCCACATGGATGATGTACTTGTGCAGCCGCCATCCAGCTGGCACAGGGCTACCCACTACCACGCTGCATGGATCACCCCACAGGCTGGGACCCCAAAGAGGTGTAGCCACTGCAACACCACTGCAATTCCATAATAAGTTCTTCACTGCAGCCATTGGCAACCTCATCAACGTCCCTGGAGGGTTCCTGTGGCATTTGAGTGGCAATAAATCAAAGCCTTTTGCAGGCCATCAGCTCCTGCTTGCATGCCCACCCTCTGCCCACCAGCTCCACTCCCATGCAGGGAGCATAAAGGAGTCCACGGAGCCACGAGGATGGGCACTGTGCTCCTGCAGGATGCCAGCTCCAGCATCAACCCCCAGCAGGAAGGAGAAAGCTGTGTCCGGTGTTCTGGGGGTCCCCATGAGTGTGGGTGGTGGCTCTGGGACTCTGCCACCAGCCCTGGCTTGGCATGTACACCTCAATCCAGCATCCACAGCTTTCTCTTGGGATGGCAGAGCCTTCAAGTGGGTGTTTGCAGCCTTTTCCCTCATGAAAGAAGGTGGAGGGAATGATTTTGTCACTGCAGCCTTTCCCTGTGACCAAGATGCCACAAGACTTAGGGGACTGATACATAGTCCAGGAGTGTGTTTNTATTTATATATAAATAATTTACTCCTGGAGTGTATGAGTGTAGGTATATAATACATACACTATATATACACTCCTCTACACTCCGGGAGTAAATTTTTATATTTCTATATTTTCATATATAGACATCCACATTCTCCTATATACTCTTGGAGTACAACTACTTACGAATATGTAAGTATAAATATATACACTTCTCTTTTTTTATAGATACATGTACATATTTATATATATTTCTACTTATTTTTATGTACATATGTGCATGTATATGTACACAAGCATTTACATACTTAGCTCTTTATCTAGGCTGTAGGAGCTGAAGGTGAGGATAGTGAGGTCAGGCTGAGCCTGCCCCCAGCCTGCAGCATCCAGGTGCCATCTCCATCCCCTCTGGCCACAAGGCAGTGCAACCCAGGCACCTCCCAATACCATGCCCACAAGACCAGGTCTTTGTGATGTTGAATCCAACAAGTGCTGGGCACTTCCCTGAGGTTCTGTGGTTCAGGAGGCTCCAGCAAGTAGTTTCTGGGAAACACGGCAGCAGAATGCCTGGCAGAGATGTTACCTACCAGCAGCAGCTCCAGGCTCTGCAAGCAGGACCTGGCACCTCTCTAAAGTCATTTTGTCCCCACTGATGGGCACTCAGGGCTGGGCAAAACTTCTCTGCCCTGTCCTCTGTTGCCATGCATCTCATGGGCTTCAAAATAGGATTGGACCTTAAGCTCATGAAGGTCTCCAGGGAACCCTCCACAGCCTCTGATCCTCCAGCCTGAAGGACAGGGTGTACATGAATGTGCCTTTTGCGGGGCACAGTGCACTGCCCTGAGCACTGGGCACGGGAAGGCAGGCTGCAGCTGGAGCCCCCTGCTCTGCAGCCATCAGGCACACAGGCAGCACTTCCCTGGGTTGCCCACCCAGCAACTCTGCCTTGGCTCCATTTTAAGACTCTTTGCACCCCATGGAGTATTGGAAGGATTTCCATGTGATCCAGGGCACCAATTAATCCCTGGCCATAATGAGTTTCACAGAGCAAAGGGATTTCTAGCACACAGAGCCAATGCTGGGCAGATCTAAGAGCCTGAGCCTTTATTTCTGCCTCTGAAAGCATTATTTGAGAAAAATCCCTACTTTTGCAGGGGAAAGCACAAGGGCACTCTTATCCAAGCTCTTTGAGCAGGAGGAATAATTATGTGGAAGATAGGCAGAGGCTTCAGCACTGCCAGTACCTGATTCATCCCCAGGTCTGTGCTCCCATCTTCACCATGCCCTCCCTTGTTTAGTCTGTGTGGGAGCACAAATCATGGCACAATGTCATCACTCTGCCCGGATCTGGATTTCATTAAGAGCCATATGACCAACTCGCTGCTGCCGGCGGCTTGACTGCACTCCCCCCACAGAGCTGCACAGGATGCTGAGGCAGAGGTTGGGGCATGGGGCTAAACGGGTGCCTTATCTGCAGGTGTGGAGCTGCAGCCACCTCACTGGGATGTGAGTTTGGTCCCCCTGAGGGGTTTGAAGTCCCTGAAAATATCCTCAGGGGAAGGTAGTGCAGCCTGCAGCTGTCCCCTGCTCGAATGGTCCACAGGACCCGTGAGCTGGGGTCACTGCCTCTGCTCAAAGCTAGGCTGTTGACATAGAGGGGCGTAGATGGCAAGTGGGCAGCCCCAGCCAAGGGATGGAAGGAGCTGGCTGCAGGCTGCTGCATGCCCTGCATCCCATCACAGCCTTTGCATGCCTTGCAGCTCACTGCAACTCTTGCATCCCTTGGATCCTTTACATCCCGTTGCAACCCTTACATCCCCTTATACTCTCTGCATCCCTTGCAGCCTCCATGCATGCCCTGCACTCTTTATAGCCTGCTGCAGCCCTTGCAACCCTTGCAGTCTACTGTGTCCCTCACATCCCATACATTGTCTGCACTCACCCCTTTGCAGCGCATGGCCCCTGCACAACAAATCCCAACTAAGTCCATACCCTTTTGTCTCATCATGGCTCATTCTTGGTTATGAAACTCCATGCACTGATCTGGGACCACCCACTCCAGCTGGCTGGGAGCCCCTCCAGCAGGTCCAGGGGAAGCAACTCCAGCCCCTTGCTCAGGCTCTCCAGGCAGGGCTGTTATCCATGGCGTGGTATAGATCCATCACCCCACCTCAAACAGACTTGACACCCCTCTCTCTGCAGGTAGTGAAGGCATGAGATGTTCATGGGATGCTGAGCCATAACCAACACGAATTTGCCCTGGCTGAGCATCCATTTCCCATCCCAAGGAAGGATGTGCAGTCAGGATCCCGTGTGTGCAGCATCTCCTCCAAGTCCCCATGGAGCTCAGCCCAGACAACCAAAGCCTGGACATTTTGTGACAATGCATGATCCTCACAGCAGGTCAGACCCAGCTCTTCCAGCTCAGTAGCCCTTGTTGTCCTGGCTATGCCAGAGGCCAGCCAGGAGAAGGAGCTTCACTCGGCACTACCGAGAACCAGTGACCACCTTAATCCAGATCTTATTTTAGCTGCAGCTCAGGAGTGAAATTCCCATTCAGATATTCAGCTCCAGAGGCCAGAGCAGGGGAAACACTTACTTTGCAGTGTTTAAATTGGAATAAATCCAGTGAGCCCAAGGCTGAGGCTCTGGTGGTCCCAGCCATATGCTCCCCTCACACAGGGGATGCAGCTGAGGGCCCACACAAGCTTACAGTGGCTTGGAAAAGGATGGGAGAAGCTGGGGATGGGTAGCAAAGCTTCTGTGGTGGGTGACCACGCACCCAGTGTAGAGTGGAGTCTGGGGTCTGCTGCTGTAGCCCCTTCCTCAGGGGTGCAGGGGGCTCGTGCAGCTCTTGGAGGGTCCAAAGAAGAGCTGGAGGAGACAGGGAAACCATCCACCCAAGCCAGCTGAGGAGAGATGGATCCGGCCTTGAGCAGAGGAGCCCCCCAGACCTGGCCCAGTGGCAGGGTTGCTGCTCCAGCAGCACCTTGGCTCCATCCCTCAGCCAGGGACTGACTGGCTTGGCCTTTGGCTGAGGGCACCATGGCTTGGGCTGAGCTGCTGTCGAGTCACCAGCTCTGGCACGGCCAACCCAGTTCATACCCATGCCATGGAGGCAGAGCTGCTCCTGGGATGCTCATCAGGTCCCAGCCCCGGCACCAGATGATGCTGACTTGTTCCTGGCCCCACAGTAAAGGCAGCCAAGTCCTGTATGGTGCAGAATCATCAGGGCATTGGACTCTCAGCAGCAGCTGTCCGCCCGGTGACACCACACTCACCAAAGGCTATGGGGGTGTTCCCAGCTCTGGAGCGGTGATTCAGAGCCGTGGTGATGTGGAGGCTCTCCTGTAGAGTCTCCAGGCTTGGACAACTGTCTCCTGCAGACAGGTGTGCACTCAGAGTTCTCTGGAGGATTATTCCTCATGGCAATGTGCCCCAGTGCACTATGCTCTGTGCACACCCAACTCCTGTTGCCATCTCTGCTCAACTCAGGATCCAGTAAGGCCCTAAAATTGCTGCTTTCCAGCATTTTTGAGCATGCAAATGTGCCTGCTGCAGGAAAGTGACAGTCAGGCATCCCTTCCCTAAATGGGCAGTGGACACCTTTGCGAATCTCTCCATCCTGGGAGATATTTTCCCTGCAGGTGAGCACACAACGCCTGAAACCCACTGAGAACCCTTTGCTTGGGGCCAAAGCAAGTGGCTCCAGTGGGATACAGAATCCTTTGGCCCTCTGGATGTCCCTGTTCATCTCACACCAGATCAAAGGCTCCATCCCATGAAGTGTTCTTGTTCCCTTGCTTCTGCATCACTCCATGCACATTGGCCAGTGGAGCAGGATGGATGTGGTGGCACCATGTGCAGGTCCCATTGGGCTCTTCCCCAGCCCTTCTTACTCCATGAGTGAGGGGAGTGTCAAGGTGAGAAAGGATAGAGAACCTTTTTCAGCTCTATTTGTCCCTCCATAGCTCAATCAAGTCCCAGTTAAGGTTCTTCCTGGGCATCACAAGCCAACTGCAGGGTTGTTTCTACTCTCAAAACCCTGTCTCCAGTTGCCATGATCTCCTCCTGAGTGCTGGCATGTCCCAGGGAGCTCCTCTACCCGTTCTGTGTCACCTGAGCTGCTTGTGGCACCACTGTGGACACTCAGCTGGTCAGGGACTCCCCCCCCCCAGTGTAAGCCCACACCCCAGGAGCCTCCTGCACATCCCAGCACATCCTGGTGTGCTCCCTGCCTGGACCTCCAGGGGTGTACAGAGCGTGGGACACTCCCAGGACACCGTGCTCCTCATGTATGCCACCAACCTGCCTCCTTAACACACCCGGACCCAGGCTGGGGCTGCAGATTGTCCCCAGCGGGTGACCCACCTGCAGTCCAGCTCACTGAGCTCCTTCCTCCAGTTCAAATCTCATGTTCCTCTGTCCGCATGGTACTCATGCAGGTCCCAGCAGAGCACCTGTCCCCCAGCCTCATCCACCACAGTGAGCTCACCCTGCATCCCCACCAGCATCCTGGCCCAGCAAACCAGGGCCAGGTATCCCATGGAGCACATGCCAGCTCAGTTTCCTCAGCTCAGGACCTCCAAAATCTCAGCCTTTGAATCCCCAACCCTGCGGGCTGCAGAGGCAGCACCCGGAGCTGACAGGCTAATGAGAAGTGCATGGGACCCACATCTGGTAGTGATTGAGCTGGGAGTGGCGCTGGGAAGGGAGGAAGCACAGATTTCCTGCAGCACAAAGGAAGGGAGAGGAATGTCCGTGGCAGAGCAGAGGCCCTGGTGTTCCCCCTCCCTCTGCCTTCACAGGGGTGCACAGACACCAGATCCTGCTTGGTCCCTTGCCAGCACGGCTGGAGAGTGTCCCTGGGAATGTGCCCCCCTCTCACCTGGGCTGAGCCCCTCCACTGCCCCCCTTTCCACTCACAGGGACACATGGGCACCCCATGGCCCCTGCCCACCATCAGCACCATGCACTGCCAGAGCCTCCCACACAGCCTCTCCCCTCCAGCCTGGTGCCACTCAGGGGTTGAGACAACCATCCCCACAGCCAGACACCCCCAGGCTTGAACTTCCCTTGAAACAGCCTTGGGAAGGAAACAGAACTCCAGTGAGGCCGTGAGGGAGGCGAAGTCAAGGCAGGGACTGCTCTGTGCTATGCCGATAGGGATGTGATACTTGGAGGGGATGAGGCAGGTGGCATTTAGGTCCTCACCAGTGCAGGCAGCTGTGTGAGGGGAGGCAGCTGCTCTGCTCCTGTTCCAGGTGAAGTTTGGTCATCATACTGCGCATCCTTGGCTGCCAAAGGGATTTTGGGTTGTGCTGCTGGGCGAATTACCTTGGGCAGCAAAACTCTGCAACAGCAGATGACAAACAGAGAGGGATATTTAGCAAAAGCTGCCATCAAATCTTCATGGTGAAGCATGGCAGTGTCAGGGATGTTTTCATGCTGATCCAGGATATTGCTCCAGACAAAGCTGGGCAGCACAGCTCATAACTACACATTCAAGGGCCCTTTTTCCCCTTCCCTTGCAGCTCAGCAGGCTACAGCACTCATCCTCTGGCTGCTCCAGCACAGCAAAATCCCGCAGTAGTTCCTGAGGGTGGGATTGGGGTAATTTGCCTGTAATATGAGGAAGTCATTCCATGGGGATATTGCCACCAGGCTGGGGGAAGAGTGGGTGAGGGATGGGCAGGACAGAAATGATAGGGTTAATTCCACAAGGTCTGAGCAGCCCAGAGGCAGAAGGATCTGCAGTCAGGCCACCCAAAGCCTCTGCACTTGTGATTTGGGGATCTTTGAATGGAAAATTGAGGCAATGAGCTGGGGGAAAAAAAGGTAATTTCTATTCAGGGATGTTTTCAGGATGCCCCATTTGACTGCAGGTGCTTCACATTCTCTCACACAGCCATTTCCAGTCTGCTTGAGCAGCAACGCAGCTTCTGTAGGCTTGGAAGTCCTATTAAATCCAAGATTTTTAAGACATTTTAAAAGCATTTCAAGGGATCTTCCCTTTTGCTGATTCAAGCCAGGAACCTTTTCCTGCCATGAAGCCACAGCTCTCATCACCTGCACCCAGCACTCACAGGGACAACCCATTGCCATCTCAGGACTCAGGAACTCTGTGTGCCTACAGGAATTGAAAGGAATCTGAGCAGCCAAGTGGTCTAGTTCTTCCCCAGGTACCCTCAAACATCAGCTGGCCTGGCCCTGGTGCAGTGTCCATGGGGAATGTTCCCCAGACCACAGGCTGCAGTGACTCTGGCAGTGAAACCCTGGCGGTGCCGGCAGGAGACAGCGGGCTTGGCCACGATGGAGTCACCCCGTGCTCCCCACTTTTGAGTCACCCCTTTCAAAGTGAAGAGATTCCGTCCGACACGCGCACAATTAAGTAATTAAAAACATTTGCAGCTGCTTCCAAACTGGAGCAGTGGGACACAGCACATCACATCACAAGGGATGGTCAGGAGACGAACCACCTGGAGACCTCCGGCCGAGAGGGGCCTGGGATGGGCGAGGCTGACATGGAGGGGGTTGGGGACCGGTGATGGGGCAGGAATGGGGTCGGTGATGGGGCGGGAATGGGGGCCAGTGATGGGGTGGGAATGGGGCGGGAATGGGGGCTGGTGATG
>VXBX01000224.1:244853-266652 GCA_013400415.1 Scytalopus superciliaris | reverse complement strand
ACTGAGGGGAGGTGGGGGTGGCACTGGGGCGGGGGGGGCCTGCCAGCAGCGTGCCCTCCTGAGCCCCCCGTGCCTGTGGCAGGGCTGAAACAGGAGCTGTTCCATCGGCACAAGGAGGCCCAGCAGTGCTGCAGGCCCCACAACCTGCCGCTGCTCCGCGCCGCCCAGCAGCGTGAGATGGAGGTGAGGGGACCGGGCGGGAGGTGGAGGTGAGGGCGGGCCGAGTGCCGAGCTGTGTCCCTTCGTGGGGGTCTCACAGCCCTGTTGCTGCAGGAGCACTGCAGTGTCTCTAGAGGGTTTGACTATTCCTGCCCTGCAGCCTTGCGAGCCGCCAGCCGTCCTGGCTGATCTTGCTAGCACAGCTCTAGTTCCCACCCCAGTTCCTGCTCTGCCCTTTGTCCCCCCAGGGTGGGGGCCCAGGCTCTTGCCATCTAGGATAGCTGCGGTCCGGGTGTGGTCTGGGAATCATGGAAGTTCAGGAGCCCACTCCAAAGGCGATGCTCTCCACAGTGCTTTAATGATTCATCATTACCTTATGGGTTGAAGCCTGTAGAGGAAGCAAGTGATAAAAAACACGGACAAGGGCCTGAGATCTGCCATGATGTTGTGGCAAGTCAAAAGCGGAGCATATTCAAAATAAAAAAATCACATTTTAATTAGTAGCACTGATAAGGGGAAATATCTCGAGATTCCTAAGTGGAGCAATAGTTTCTGAGAACATCCCAAGACATTTGGAAAAGGCACTTGCAAGTCCAGTCCCAAAGGACTTTTCTTTATATTGGTGATAGAGGTGGTTTTATAAGGTAAGAAAATAGCAAGTAGCCAGTTATGTTACTTGATGGAGTTGAAACGTGAGGGGAAGTTATTCTGCTCCACATTAGGCAAACGAGAATTGTTTAAAGAGAGGCTCTTTCCTGCCTTTGCCCATGATAAGCACAGTGTCAGCACTTGCTGTTGGATCCTTTGATCTTTCCACATTCCTTCTCAAGATGACTAAAGCCATGCTGGACATCTGGTACCTATTCCTATTATTCTATCTCTCAGTGACTTAGACTTCCAGCAAGTAATAGTTTCTAAAGCCTGTTTGAAACGTTTCCAATGTTGCTTCACTCCTTAAGTCACCCACATGTCTCATTTTGCCTTGTCTTACATGCTGTGCAAGTTCTTCTCACTTCCTTCTACCTTCCCTTGTCTTTCTCCTGTTTTTTTCTCCCAGGTGTTAGTAGAGTCACTTCTTCCCTTTTTTATACTCTGACAATTCTGCTGTAGAGCATTTTGGGAACAGATCAGTCATCTCTGTGACATATGTGTCTAATGGGAGCTTCCCTCTGTGGTTAAAGGTTTCCAAGATCAGCTCCCATAAGACAGCTTGGGATTGGGCTCCCAGAAGAGGTAATACAAGGTGTAGGTTTTGGATGTTTGGCTTCTCAGTGGAGCCTGTTAGAAAAGCTTTAGAAAAGCTTTGCCCATGATACGGGGTCACCAGCCACCAGAGCTGAAGCAAAACTTGTGTTTAAGCCTCAGTTTTCTCTGAGATTTAGAACTTTTCTCTAAGCCAGAATCAGACAGCAACTCTAAATCAGTGTGAGGCACTTAAAATTGGGGTTTTTTCAGGCCCAAGGGAAATCTCTCCTACACAGTAAGTGGAGGAGAGGATGGTGTGCACGGCACACCAAGGTGGCTGAGAGGAAGGAAAATCTGGGCAACGGGGGATTTGAATCTATTGTATCTTCCACTAGGGGTGCAAAGACATTTTGAGGACAGAGCTGGCTTCGGTTCCTCAGAATTGTATAGTGAAGGAACAGTCATCCTTCTGCCTCTCCTCTTGGGGCTTGAGCTGTCCTGAGTTTCTTCCCATTTGTTCTAGTAAGGTCCTGCTCTGTTTTCTCTGGAGCAGATGATAGAGGGTCATCTGGTGGATCCAAGCCCTGCATCCTCCCAAATAGCCAGTGGTTCTGCAAAGCTCTCTCACTGTGACATGCTTATTGCATCCAGCAAAGGTTCCAAGAGGTGGCTCTTGCTCCATGTGAATAATAACTGCCCTTCATTAGGTCAGGCCTTTTGCAGGGCCACAGACACATCATGCTATAGACACACCTCAGCTCTTTCCCAGACTGTTTATGGTGGAGATCTCTGTCACTCAGATTCTGTATTTTCCCCAGGAATTGTGGCAGCGTGGAGGCATTCAGCTCCCCTCCCAGGTCTGTTAAATCAGCAGCCAGTGGTGCGGAAAATCCTGGGGTTTGTGACTTTCTGCCTTTCTGTGCAGTGAGGATAATTTAGCCTCATGGATATTTCCAGCTGCACATGTGCTTCTGTTCTCAGTGTTATAAAGGCACAGCATTGCATGAATGAAATGTTGAAACTTGTGCCATTTATTTCTTGCAGGAAAATCACAGAATCATGGAATGGTTTGGATTGGAACTTAAACACTATCTTGTTCCAGTGTCCTGCCACAGGCAGGGACACCTCCCACTAGCCCACGTTGCTCCAAGCATCATCCACCCTGGCCTTGGACACTTCCAGGCATGGAGCAGCCACAGCTTCTCTGAGCAACCTGTGCCAGGGCCTTACCACCCTTGCACGGATGAGTTTCTTCCCAATATCTCATCTAACCCTTGTTCTGTCACACCCCCTTGTCTTGTCGCTCCATGCCTTGGCCCAGGTCCCTTTCCAGCTCTCCTGGAGCCCCTTTAGGCACTGGAAGGGGCTCTCAGGTCTCCTTGGAGCCTTCTCTTCTGCAGGCTGAACACCTCCAGCTCTCCCAGCCTGTCTCCAGGGCAAAGGGGCTCCAGCCTTCAGAGCATCTCTGTGTCCTCCTCTGGACTTTCTCCACCAGCTCCATGTCCTTCCTGGGCCCCAAAGCTGGGGGCAGCACTGTAGATGAGACCTGAGTGGGGCAGAATCCCTCCCTCACCCTCCTGCTCATGCTAGAAGAATGAGCCTACCATTGTATTTCGATGGAATTTGCTGATTCCTGATTTTCTCTGCGGCTTGCAAAGGAATTCTGCTCAGTGCACCCTGGCGAGGGTGTATCAGCTTGCCTGTGCACACACTGAGGTGTTTATTTGAGCTGAGCCCTGCTCATCTCTTGCAGTCCTTCTGCTCTCTGCTTCCACTCCCAATTTCCAGTGTGCCTTTGGCATCTACGTATTTTCTAGGCTCCATTTCTTCTCCAGAAGCAGCACAGAGACTCTGCTGAGGTTTGGGCAAATGTTGGCAAGGCAGGAGGAGGCATGTCCTCCTGGTTGGGGCTATTCTGGCAAAGTCCTTGTTTGCTAATGTTCTCAGTCTGTCAGAAATAGAGCCCCAGCGTTCAACTCCTTTCATGAATAAATGGGATCAGGGTGGGATTTACAGTTCCAGCTCCATGTTAGTGTCCAGCGAGCCTCAGGGAGGCATGTGAGCTGGCACCTTGATGAGCTTCAGTGGCCTGTGTTACTCCTCAACGTTTTCCTTTAGCCTTACTTGAGAGAGGCACGCAGTTGTTGGACTGAGCTCAGCCATAGCTCAGGCATCAGCCCATCAGGAAAAGTCATTTGGACATGATTGGTTCCTCATGGTCTTTCCTGGCCTCCAAACACATGGAGAAGAGGCTGCTCCCATGACGTTGCTGTATTTTCTTGAGTGGTAGCTTTGCAGGTAAGACCTGGGCCTATGCTGGCTGCCCACTGCTGCCACCGGCCTCATCAGGAGGGTTTCAGGGTCCAGTTGCTCTTGGGTTCCAATAAAAGTCTTAAGGATGAGAAAAAGCCAGGAGGAAGGCAGATACTCCACTTTTTTCCATCGACTGTTATGTTTTTCAGGCTATGGAGCAACAGATCCGAGAGGAACAGCGAATGATGGATGAGAAGATAGTCCTAGAGCTGGACCAAAAAGTGATAGACCAACAGAGCACTCTGGAGAAGGCTGGGGTGTCTGGTTTCTACATCACCACCAATCCCCAGGTTGGTGTTTGGGCAGGGCAGGCAAGCTATTTTGACAGCAGCCTGGAGTGACAGGACATGGAGGAATGGCTTCCCACTGCCAGAGGGCAGGGTAAGATGAGGAAACTCATCCCTGTAAGGGTGGGCAGGCCCTGGCACAGGTTGCCCAGGGAAGCTGTGGCTGCCCCATCCCTGGAAATGTCCAAGGCCAGGTTGGACAGAGCTTGGGGGAACCTGGGCTAGTGGAAGGTGGCCCTGCCCATGACAGGGGATGGAATGAGATGAATTTTAAGGTCCCTTCCAACCCAAACCATTCCATGATTCTGTTTGACAGTAGTCTTGGATTAACATCTTTAATTTTTTTAAAAAATCTCACTGTTAATGAATTGTGGATCTTTAGGTCAGACAGAACAATCTGTCCTGTGCCTCCCAGCTGGTGGGTGATGTGCCCTGGGGCAGACCTCATACCCTATTTGTAACAAAGGAGCAGAAACCCAGGTATGGCTGGGCAGCATTCCCAATTTCCTGTAATATTTTTCCCAGTGTGGAGGCAAGAAACACTGCGCCAACAGCCTGTAGCCTTGTGAGTCTCAAATGAGTCTGAATAACACTAAAATAAGTGATTTACTGCTTTTGTATCCAGCTTAGCTGTAAAAACTGGCTTCAGGAGTCTATTTATTAGACACCTTGTGCATTCTTGCATATGACTTGCTGGAGCTGATGATCTCAGACTGTGATTAGAGTATTGTTCCAAGTTTCCCCCGTGTATTTGCTCTCAAAACATCTGAGCAATCACCTGGGTTTGTCCCTGTTGTCTTTATGCCACTGCAGGGATGAAAGAACTCAAACTTCCCAAGTCCTGTTGTAAAGCCAAACAAGTTTGCAGGGAACACATAGACAGGCTGTTCTTAACTCTGTTTTTATAGCTGATTAAATGTCACTTTGATAAAGACCTACTGATGAGAAAAGACAGTTTAAATAAAGCTAAACAGGCATTTTCTAACACCCACCCACACAATTCCCAATTGTGTAGCCTTGAATAAGCCTCTCATTCCCCAGCTGTGTAATGCAGGCAGCCCTTTTGCTCCCTCCTGCTCTGCCTCTTATGGTTTTTTCCTAAGTAATAACCCTTAGCAGGGTTCCTGTTTGCTGGGTTTCTGTATGTTTGCCTTTAGGATAGCTGCCAAACCCAACCCGGATCTTGGCTTGTGCTTGTGAATACCACCAAGAAATCCTTGCTGGAATCTGTTCTCCACATGGTTCCCATCAGCTGATGTGTTTCCTCCCAGCCTGTATGAAATGCCTGCTTATGCAGTGGGTATATTTTTACAGAAATAGATTTTTATTTCTGTAGCATCTTGTCTGCAGGGCTGAGTCACAGCCCTGGGCTCGTGAATTAGTGACTCCACCGTCTCATCTGAGACAAATGTAACTAAAGAAGCAGATGGTAAAGGAACCATAAACTGATGTTGGTGACTATAGGACACAATGTCTCCACTTGATTGCAGTCATGGAAAAGGGATTTTTTGATGGGGAATGAAATGCCTGCAGGGAATTTAATACACCAGCACAGCCATCTGTTGCACCTAGCTTGAACCCCACTTACAGAGTACCCAGAGCAATCCCTCCTCTTCCTGCCTTTCTATGCTGGGAAAGGGTCAAGAAGTTGGAGATGCTGCTGAAGGATGAGGGGAGGAACGTGGAGAAGCTCTTCTGGGACATTGGGCTGTGCAGGTGCAAGGGTGTGCTGCTGCCCCTACTCAGCCTGTGGAACTGACCAGCCCTCATGGCCCTCACATATTTATTATGGTCAAGAAGAGCGAGCATTTCTGAATCCTTAAGGAATCCTGAAGCCCCAGGATTCCTAAGACAGCCATAGTTTGCAGCAGGTCTGCTAAGATGTTACTGCTCCATATTTTAGAGAAATGTTTAAACACAATGAAGCCTTTGGTTTCTATTTGCCTGGTTGTTTTTTTTTTTTTGTTTCCCCACCTCTTGCAGGTGTGGTGTAAGCCAGTCCTTTCTGCTTCCTGTAGCAGGTAATGGGATCATCTTGTCTAAATGTCTCTTTCCCTTTGCAGGAGCTGACTCTACAGATGAATTTGCTGGAGCTGATTAGGAAGTTGCAGCAGAAGGAAGCTGAGGCCGAGAAGGCTTTTTCCTGAAGGAACGAATCTGCCATTCACTTTCCAAAGTTTTTCCTCTGACTTGTCCCTAAAGAACACACTGTCCATGCATTTGCTTTGTATCGTGTCCAAAAAAGGCTGTGGGTATAGAAGAAATTGCTGAGGTGCTTCGATTAGAGCAGGGGTGAGCAGAGCCCAGCACAGGGGGATTGGGGGCCTTGGGCTGCCTTTCTGGTCATCAGAGCAAGGCATCAGCTGCATCTGGCTCAGCTGGGAGCTGATGGAGCACCTTCACTTGCCATGAGCATCCTGCAGTGTTGTTGAGGCCATTACTGAGCCAAGGCTGGACTGAGCACTGAGGCAGCAAACCCAGGCCCACAGTGTGGGGGTGACCCTGTGTTTAGATTAATAAAACTTGAGGGGAAAAAACAATTCCAAGGTTTATATATAAGAAGATGTTTCTGTGTGTTGTTGAGGCAGAAGTAGGCTCAGACAGGCAGACCCTTCCCAGAGCCTTGTCCAAGCAGGTACCAGTATCATCTGTATTAAAGGAGGATTTCTGGCCTCAGCCCAGTGTTACTGGACTAATGTTAGCAGTGTTCCCACTGACTCAGAGAGCAGAGAAGACTGGAGAGCTTTTGCTTTGTTCCTTTAAACCAGTTTCCAAATGGAGAGAAATAAAATGCTCTGACCTGCCTTCTGGATCTGCAGCTTTCTGAATGCCAGTGGTTGTGGTTAGGTTTGTCCCATCCCCATGAGGAGTGTAGGGCTCATGATGTGCTAGATGGAAGCGGAGAGGGAACCTGGAGTGTTTATGAGACCTTTCAGAGTGTTGGAAGAACTTGTGGGTGGCCTGTTCGTGGGGGAGCTGGTGCTGGAGGAGGCAGACACACAGAAGATCTGAGCTACAAGGAGGCTTTTGGAAGTTCAGGGCTGAGACCGCTTTCTCATTTCTGTCATGGGTGGATGTTCCCTCCCCATGGGGATGATGCTACTGTGGGTCAGCAGCCGGAGACAAGACGCACTGCTTGGTATGGGTTCTCTACCTCCTGGATGAAAATTGCAAGATGGAAAGTGGGCTGATGTGGGACCTGCACCACTGCAGGGGCCTCACAAACCACTTGGAACTGTTGCCACTGCATCCTCGGATGAGAGCCCTGTGTGCCACTGCTGAAATGGTGAGGGGCAAGGTGGGCAACATTCCCCTCTGGAGACACCTTCATCCTCCTGTGAGAACACAGGGTAGTCCCTGGTACTTCACCAGGTGAAGTCAGCAACTGTGTTCAGAATCATGGCCAGAGCTATTAGCAGGGAAATTGCATAAGGATGAGGAAGGCAGGGATGAGCAATGGGTTCTATCGCAGGAAAGGATGCCCACATTCTGGGGGTCATGCTGCCTCCCCAAAGTACCCCCGCTTCCTTGACATGTGTGCTCTGGAATTGCTGAAGCAGCAGCAGAGTGATGGTGTGGCTGGAGAAGCTCAGATTTGGGTTACTGGTGGTGGGTTCGGTCCCACTACTGCCTTTTGGGGTGAGGAGTGGAGCCCACCTTGGTTTGTGATCCAGGATTGCTGGTGGCTGCCGTCTCTCCGGGGGCAGCCGGTGCCATGGATCACGGTGGCTGTTCCAGCACTGCCATGACAACAGCAGCTCTCAGGCTTCCTGCTTCCTGCTTTCTGGCTGTGGATGGCTCTGCCAGGCAGCTGATCGGATCCAAGCTGAAATTTTCCATGCCTGTGCTCAGGCTGGGTTTCAGAAAGGGGTTTTCTGTGCATGTGGAGAGCTGCAGCAGGTTCCAATGTGGGGAAATGTTGGGAAAGGTTATCCTAAGGGAGTAAAGCACCTGATATGGATCATGATCAGGTCAGCAGGATTTCAACAGATGAACACTTGCTCAGTCTCCCAAAGCTGGGCAGTACGACAGAGAATACAGATATTTTTCCAAGCAAGTGCTGCTGTGTCACCAGAGGGTGACACCCTCCCACAGCACTGCTCTGCCCCAGCAACTGCCCCAGGTGCTGCTGGTGACACTGGGGTCAAATCTGGTGATACCAGGGGTCTGGAACACCTTCCAGTTGAGTTGGACTTTTTTGTCCTTGACAAGGGGCCCAAGAGTGGACAGGGTAGAGATAAAACTACTTGTCACACATGGAGAGGGACTTCACTCTGCAAATACAGGAGTGGGAGCATTGCAGGACACCTGTAACAGGCACATTTGGGTGGGAGAGGTGATGGCTTGGGAAACTTCTTGCCCCGGGGCACTGGCAAGGCAAAAGGTTTGCGCTGGCTCAAGTGAAGGTGAAGCACTTCTGGAAAAGAAACGCCATTTGACTAAGAGCTGGAGAGATGTGATTGCCCTGCAGAGCCAGGTGCTCCAGTTTTGTGCTCTTGTCCAGGCACGGGCTGGGCAGCAGAACTGTGAGCTGGACAGGCCTGTTGAGGAGCTCCCCTTCCACTGCTGCTGCCCCTCCAGCCACTGTGACAAACACCTGAGCATGGAGGAGCTGGGCAGCCGCTCTGGAGCAGAGCAAGTAGAGGCAGAGGAGCAGCATCTCAGCCCTTTGCTCCATCCAGAATTGCGTCCAGTCGAGATTTAGGATAACTGCTCCATCGCAGAATCCTGGAATGATTTGGGTTGGAAGGGACCTCAAAGCTCATTTCATTCGAGTCTTCCACTAGCTCAGGTTGCTCCAAGCCCCATCCAACCTGGCCCTGGACATTTCCAGGGATGGGGCAGCCACAGCTTCTCTGCCCAACCTGTGCCAGGGCCTGCCCACCCTCACAGCCAACAATTCCTTCCCAATATCCCATCTATCCCTGCCCTCTGGCAGTGGGAAGCCATTCCCTGTGTCCTGTCCCTCCATCCCTTGTCCCAAGTCACTCTCCAGCTCTCCTGGAGCCCCTTTAGGCACTGCAAGGGGCTCTCAGGTCTCCCTGGAGCCTTCCCTTCTCCAGGTGAGCCCCCCCAGCTCTCCCAGCCTGGCTCCATGGCAGAGGGGGCTCCAGCCCTGGGAGCATCTCTGGGGCCTCCTCTGGACTCGCCTCCGTGTGGCTCTGGCCCCGCACGCGCCCCCGTGGGATGCCCCCCCTGGGCCCGAGGGTGTAGCCCTGATGCCCCAACCTGCGCGCCCCTCGAGGGAGACCCCCGGGCTCGGGGATGGGGCCCAGTCCGAGCTCGCGGCCCCGCCCCGGCCCCGGCCCTTCCGCCGGCCCGGGGAGGCGGAGCCGGGCCGAGCAGCGGCGGCGGCAGCAGCAGGTGAGGTCGGGGCCGTGCGGGGCCGGGCCGAGCTGTCCGGGGCCGGGCCGGGCTGTGCGGGGCAGTGCAGGGCTGTGCGGGGCTGGGCTGTGCAGGGCCGGGCTGTGCGGAGCCGTGCGGGGCCGGGGCCGCGGGGAGTGTCGGTGGGAGCGCGGCCGGGACCGGCATCGCGGCGGGGCTGAGCAGGGTCGAAACTGTGGGCTCTCCGTGCCCGGGATGAGTCCGGGGTCCCAGCCGTGCCCGGCCCCAGCCCGGGGGTCCCGCCCCGCGAGGCTTCGCTCCGGGTGGGCCTGCGGGGTGCGGTGGGCTGGGGACCCCAGTGCTGCCAACGCCGCCAGTCACGGGTGTGCAGCGATGGGGAGTCTCGGGGGGTCCCAGCCCGCGCGGATTGTGCCCATTGTCCTCATGGGTCACTGTCATTCCGGCATTTCCCGGTGGCCTTTCCAGGACCTTTTGGATTCCGAGACAAGTGGCCCCATTGACTGGGGCTGTACCAGCCCTTCGAGCAGGACCTGTGGTTTGGGGAATGCAGGGGAATGTATCTCCCAGCGTGCAGGAGTGGGTGGCAGAGAGGGGAGAGTCCTCAGAGTCACCGACTGCCCTGCAGAGCAGCTGGGAAGTGGCACCTGAAGGCCCCCAGAGCTGTGTCCTCTCCCTGTCGTGGTGGCAGTGCCAGCCTGGCTGGTCCCTGGCACTGGCTGCTTTCTGGTCTGGCAGGGACTCCCAAGCCCTCGCTGGAGCTGCTCTGGACTTCCAGCTGCAGCCCCTGCAGCACATCTGGGCTTTCCCCAGGGAGTCAGTGGGATGCTGGAAGGAAGGAGATGCTGCATGCCCCCTTGGTGGGCTCCCAGCACACTAGGGTGAAGGTCAGGTAGATGTTGGATAAGGTGGAGAGGAAGCAGCAAGGAAACCTTCATCAGGACCAGAGCAGACTAGTTTGGGCTTTAAATAGGAGATGCTGCCCTGGGAGTGCTGCAGTTCCCCTGCACCTGCCACACAGGCACGGGTCCCTGTCCTGTGCCACCACACCCTGGAGGAGGATGTGCGCCATATTGAGGCCCACACTGGCTGAGGAGGAAGGGACACCTGGAATGTGCCTGGTGGCTCTTCTACCCCGTACCCAGCCCCTGATACCTCCCTGCCAAGGGGATGCTTACCTCTTCCTGCCCCTGTATCAGGTCTCCAGGCAGGGTCTCACTACTGAGGACCCCTCACTCTGCCAAGGACAGGGCCCGTTGCCTCCAGGATGGCGAGATGGCTGCCCCGCTCCACCGACCTGACCCGCTTCTGCCAGAAGCTCAGCCGAGTGAAGACACTGGAGGATGACATGATGGAGACATCCTTCAACAGATGCCTTTCCACCATTGACTTGACACTGCTGGGCATTGGGGGCATGGTGGGCTCCGGGTTGTATGTCCTCACAGGTACTGTGGCCAAGGAAATTGCTGGTCCCGCTGTCATTGTCTCCTTCATCATTGCTGGTTTTGCCTCACTCCTGGCTGCTCTCTGCTATGCTGAGTTTGGAGCCCGTGTGCCCAAGACAGGTTCTGCCTACATGTTCACCTACGTGTCCGTGGGTGAGATCTGGGCCTTCCTCATTGGCTGGAATGTGCTGCTGGAGTACATGATCGGGGGGGCCGCGGTGGCCCGGGCCTGGAGCGGCTATCTGGACTCCATCTTCAACCACAAGATCAAGAATTTCACTGAGACCCATGTGGGTGCCTGGCAGGTGCCGTTCCTGGCTCATTACCCAGACTTCCTGGCAGCTGCCATCCTGCTGGTAGCTACTGCCTTCATCTCCTTTGGGGCCAAAGTGTCCTCCTGGCTCAACCACGTCTTCTCGGCTATCAGCATGGGTGTCATCCTCTTCATCCTCATCATGGGCTTTGTCCTTGCACAGCCCAAGAACTGGAGCACCCAGGAGGGCGGCTTTGCCCCGTATGGGCTGTCAGGTATCATGGCTGGCACAGCCACCTGTTTCTATGCCTTTGTGGGCTTTGACGTCATCGCGGCCTCCAGTGAAGAGGCCAGGAACCCACAGAGGGCTGTCCCCAGGGCCATCGCTTTCTCCTTGGGACTGGCCACCGGTGCCTACATCCTGGTGTCAGTTGTGCTGACACTGATGGTGCCCTGGCACTCGCTGGACCCTGACTCTGCCCTGGCTGACGCGTTCTACAGAAGGGGCTATGCCTGGGCAGGCTTTCTGGTGGCTGCTGGCTCCATCTGTGGTGAGTACAGGCAGTGGTGGTGGGAGCTGCCTGCTCCGCTCACCTTGGGGGCTGGGAACGCCCCCAGTTTGGGTTTGGGTCTGATGGGGTCTTCCTTCTTCTACCTGTCCCTCAGCAATGAACACAGTTCTGTTGAGCAACCTCTTCTCCCTGCCGCGCATTGTCTACGCCATGGCCGAGGATGGGCTCTTCTTTCAGATCTTCTCCCGAGTCCACCCCCGCACACAAGTGCCTGTTGTTGGCATCGTCGTCTTTGGGCTGCTCATGGCCCTACTTGCCCTCATCTTCGACCTGGAGGCCTTGGTGCAGTTCCTGTCCATCGGCACACTGCTGGCCTACACCTTTGTGGCTGCGAGTATCATCGTCCTGCGCTTCCAGCAGCAGAAGGTGGATGCCCCCACACCTGCAGCTGGTGGCCAGCCCAACCCTGAGCCCCACGAGGGTCCATCCGGTGGCGAGCTGAAGGAGTATGAGTCCTTCTCTGACAAGCTGCAGCTGGTGGACAGGGACAAGAACAAAGAGCAGCGGGAGCCGGGACAGCTGAAGGCAGTGTTTGAGCCCTACCTGGAGTTTCTGAGTGACTTCTACCCGGGTGAGGTGGTCACGGTGGCTGTGGTGACCCTGATGGTGTCTGCCATCTGCCTTTGCTCCATCTTGGTGTTTGGCAACACCCACCTCCATTTGCCCACCTGGAGCTACTCCCTGCTGCTGATCCTCTTCAGCCTGGGCTTCCTGCTCAGCCTTCTCCTCATCTGGGCACATGAGCAGCAGCGCAGCACCCAGACCTTCCAGGTATGCCTGGGGTCTAGGCAGGGACAGTCCCTCTGCAGGGGTCGGGTTGGGGGGGATTAGAGCCACTCTGATGGACCCACAGGGAGCCCAGGCACAGCCTGCACTGTTACTCTGTGTGCTCACTGGCCCCCAGGAGGGGACATCCTCAGCAACTCTATGTCCATCCCATGGGATTGCTCCTGCCCACCCTGGGTTCCCTCCTCTGGATCCCTACAACCCCTCTTCTCCCCTCCTGCCTGTCCCAGCTGCTTACTTTGGCTGCCCTTCAACTATGTGATGGAGCTCATCTTCAGCCTCCAAGCCTTTTCTGTGCCTTCTGTGCCCCCTGTCCTGTTTTCAGCTCATCTGATCCTTAATGTGGTCAGTGCAGCCACGTGAATGGTAAGACGAGTGGTGACACCACCTCCCTGCCATGCCACTGCCCTGGCTTCTCCAGCAAGGACCACATTGGCTCTGGATCATGCTGGGAGTTTTTTTGGTCCTTGTCATGGTGTCTGTGCTGACCCTGCCAGCCTGGCTCCCAACTCCTGGCTCCCTTGTTCTTTTGCCTGACTTTTTCCTTTAAAAAAAAGTGCCACTTCCAGAAATTCCAGAGTGACAGTCCATTTGTCTCCCACATTTACCAGTGCTGCCTTTTGTCTCTATGACTAAGGATGGGGAATGTGGTCCTTCAGATCTCACCCCTGTGGGCTCCTTTTCTCCTGCAGATCCCACTGGTACCCCTCTCCCCAGCACTGAGCATCGTCCTCAACATCTACCTGATGCTGAAGCTCAGCTACATGACATGGCTCCGCTTTGCAGTCTGGCTGCTCTTAGGTGAGTGCTCCTGCAGCAGCATGAGCCCTCAGGAGGGGAGTGGCTGCTCCGAGGAGGGGGAACCAGCCTTGTCCTGGCACCTGCCAGCTGCTTTGGCAGCTGCTCTTCCCTGGTGACAAGTCTATGAAGCATATCCTGTCCATTTTTGCCTCTGGTTCCCCTTTAGAGATGTAAGCTGAGATCTCCCAGCATCTCCCTGAGCCTCTCTTGTTCCAGGAGTGCTAACAGCTTGTTCCTGTTAAGGTTTGGATCGTCCTTCAAGCCCTGGACCAGAACCACCCCCTGGTCCTGAGGCAGCTCTCCAGGGCTCAGGAAGTCCTTCCCAGCAAGGGGCTTCTCTTTCCCAAGGACTGAGAGTGCTCCCCTTGTTCTGAACATGCTGCAGGATCTTTTTCCTCCTGCAAGCAGCTCACTTAAGCTGTTCTGGTGCTTTGGCTTGTGCTTCTCCACCACAATGCTGGCCATATCCCTGCCAGTTGCTGGGATGCCAGCCGTGCCTGTGCCAGTGGCCAGACTATGCTGAAGCTGCTGCTGTCCCTGTGCCCCCTGCAGGCCTGCTCGTCTACTTCGGCTACGGCATCTGGCACAGCAAGGAGAACCTGCGGGAGCTGCAGCCCCAGCGCGTCAGCGCCCGCTACGTGGTGTTCCCCAGCGGCAGCCTGGAGGAGAGGGTGCAGCCAGTGCAGCCCAGCTCCCAGCCCAGCGCTGCGCTACCGGACACCGACACCGACGACTGCAAGAGATGACACCCCTGGGGATGGGGGCACCTGGGGATGGGAGCATCAGAACCCCCTCCCACAGTGAGGCCAGAGACCCATCCCCCTTCTCCTGGTCCCTCTGACAGTGGAGCCACTGGGGCTGCCCTGGTCATGGGGCTCCATCCAGAGATGATGAGGGTGCCCACCCT
The DNA here is from genome assembly GCA_013400415.1 of Scytalopus superciliaris. Taxonomy (NCBI): domain Eukaryota; kingdom Metazoa; phylum Chordata; class Aves; order Passeriformes; family Rhinocryptidae; genus Scytalopus; species Scytalopus superciliaris. The sequence continues at coordinate 252,601 of VXBX01000224.1, read as the reverse complement.
TCACCACATGCTCCCCACAGAACATGGAGGGGCTGGCTCCCTTCCTTCCCATCCCCTGCACTCAGGAACTGGGTCTCAGCCCAGTGCCTGCCCGGCTCATGAGGAGTCATGTCCTTGTCATCTCTCCCTGGGCATACCCTGGCACTGTGCAGCATATTTCCTGTCCATTGACACATCCACACAGCTGGGGATGCAGAGGTTCCCTGGGAACTGGGACAGGCAACCCAGCGCTGCCCATCCTGGCTCTCAACCTGTCAGCAGCCCTGACTGCAGCCCCCCTTCCTCTGGCGGAGCCCCCCTGCCTCCTTCAGAATCCCTTTGGAAGGAGGCAGGAGCCAGTTATGCATCCCCACAGGTCCATTTTTGCCATCCCCATCCCCAGGGCTGCTCTCCTCGAAGGGTGGGACTGAGATGCCCAAGGGTGGACAAGGTGGACGAGGGACATGGCCAGAGTGGGTGGCCTAGGAAAGCCAGTGAAGGCTGGAAAAGTAGCAGCTCAACTGCATCTTTCCAGCCACTGGAATTGTGTGTTTGGGGGTGGGCTGGGGGCCATGCCTGCTGTAAGGTAATGCCAAAGTCAGGCTCCTGCCCCAGCCCTGAATGGAGTGTGAGTGCTCAGGTCCCCAGATGTGTTACCTCGTCCCTGGAGGACCCCAGAAGCATCCCTGATCTGCCTGGAGCCAGTTGCCCAATTCTTCTGCACCCCAGCAGCACCACCTACCCCACCATGAGGGGCTCAGCCCTCCATGATGTCCCTCTGTGGGGCTTGGGATGGGCTCAGTGGGTGCTTTTCAGTATTGCCCCCTCCTCAGCAATCATCCCCATGCTCTGGGGTCACCCCAGCTGTGAAGGTGTCACAGGGGGGTCTGCAGCAGCACTGTTGCAGCCACCCCTGGCTAGTTTGCCCATGGGCAGTCTAAAGTAGAAGGGAAGGGGGTTTCAGCATGTTTTGGAAGTCAGTGGAGCATGAGGTTGCTGACCTGCCAGGCCTTGCAGCATGGACACTTTGCTCCATTTTCATCCTCTGCATCCTGTGAGCAGCCAGGGACTGTGGGCAAGCTGGTTCATTGCTTCTCACTGGCCAGTCCCTGGGGGTCCTAGAGGAACTGTGGGGATTCTCAGTAGGATATTCTGGCTCCTGGTGAACCCCTCTGTCTGCTGGTGCTGCTCCGTGTCCCGCCTCACCCTCGCACTGCTGCCACTGGAGCAGCACCCTCTGTGGCCCTTTTTGGCACCTCTGTGTTGTGGCTTGTGAGCAACAGGCTGACTCGGTCACCCTCATAAACACTGTTTCTGCGATGGCTCTGGCTGGTTGTGTTCTGTGTGTCTCCCAGACTCCAGGTGGGAAGCCAATGTTCAGGAAAGCCCCCCAAAAGTGTGGGGAAAGGGAGGGTCATCCCTGCTGCCACAGGGGTTCCATGAGGACAGGCTCCAGCCAGACCCATGGAAACTGGGACCCCACAGGGCTGGGATGGGCTGGGACTTCAGCATTACAGTACTCAAATATACTGATACTCACCCAGACAAGCCTGACCCCTCTGTGAGCAGCAAGGACAATACTGAGCAGCACCAGGTCACTAAAGCTGCCCAGGGTTTTGAGCTGAAGGGATGGGTCAACTTGTGCAATTAATAGGAATTAAAGGATAACCCACAGATACCACTGCTGTTCTCTAGGGAAGTTTCCTTCCTGAGATAAAGTTCTTCTTCATTAAAAAAGCAAGTATTTAACAGTCACCTGGGGAGGCAGAGGCTGAATTCTCCTTAGCAACTCAGGTTTTAATCTTGGCAATAAATCCATTGTCAGCTGGTTAAAGGCAAGTAGAAAGAACTGCAGGGATACAAAGGAGAAGGGAGCCCAGCATGAGGCATGGGTTCTCTCAGAGCAGGACAGGCTGAGGGTCGCAACACTTTAATCTGCTCCTGTGGAAGAAAGTCGATGGCAGTCACATCACTGGGCTCTGCCAGCGGGGTGTCTCAGTCAGCCTTTTAAGCTGGCAAAGACCAAAGAGTTATTGAATGAGCCTCATAGCCATCGATATTTAATCTATTTGAAAATATTCATTTGTAAAAATGCACAGAAACTGCTGTTAGGCCACAGCACACAAAGCCAGCGTAGGGACAGGGGGCTGGCGGGGAATTAAAGGATTGAAGTGTAATTCCTGGGTGCCTGGTAGGCCAGTGGGGCCTCTCAAGCACACTTGGTGGCGGGGAAGGGGGGTTAAATAGGATTACAAAATTGGTCGGTTCATGTGTCATATGCCATCCTACTGCAGTAATGTGCCCTGCACAAAATGTGTACTAATTGATTTTTAATTGACTACTCATTCCTGCACACAGAAAAAAGGGCGGGTGACAGAAGCCACTGGCACCCTGTCAGCTCTCCTATGGGGATTTATTCCTGCTAATTCTATTAGCAGGAAAAAAAAGAAATCCAAACTAAACAGCACCAGCAGAGCTTTAAGATGGCAGACTGTAATTGTGAGAGAAAATACTGTCTCCCCAGTCTGTACCCTCAGTTCCAAACAGATTTAAATCCAAACCATCCCTGTGTGCTGCTCTCAGAACTCTGTTTCATGGAGCTCCAGGAGCAGCCTCTTGCCTGTGGCTGATCATACACATTTTTTCTTTCCAGAGCAGTATCTTTCTCCAAATTAGCTTTGAAATATATAAATAAAGTCCTATTTTCAGGGCAATGGTGTAATCAGGCTGCGGGAAATCAATGTAGTTCCAGAGCTGCAGGGAAATATGTGGGTCAGTGCTGGAGCAGCCGGTGGTTTGGGAACGAGGAAGGTCTTTAGGGACTGTGGGGCAGAAGCAGCTCTGGCACACATGTTCCAGGCTGGGCTAAGAGGGTTAATGTGAGCCCTGGATGATAATCCCCACAGACAGCATGTGAGTGGGTAGGCAGCAGCCAGGCATTGAGCCTTGTCAGTGAAGATGCTGGACTGGGAAGACTGGGAGAGTAGCTACCACGGCAATGCTGGTTTGTTGTGCCCTGGGAGGGGAATTCCCCTAAGGCAGGTGCAAGGGGACAAGGAGAAATGCAAATCCAGAGGGGAATAGCGGGATTTGTACTAGAGAGAAAACTGATGCTGGGGTTGCCACGCACCCCCTTTGAATGGCAGTGAGTGACTGAGCATGTGGACCTCAGCCTCAGCCCTGAGTGCAGCTCAGGGATGCTCCAGGGAAGGACTGAGGTCATAATTATTTTTGAGGTGCCAGGACACAGGATCACTGCTGCTGCCCGCCACAGCCCCAGGGATGGGAGGTGTGCAAGCTCTTGCATGAGGAAGCACAGTGTAGCAGGAGTTGCAGGTGCATCCCACCGTGGTGTCAGAGACAGTTTAATAACTGGAATAAGTAGTCACTGATTCATTTGCATAGCTGAACCCTGTCCATGCTGGAGGGAGGAAGAGAGGAACCCCGAGCACTGGAAGGGAATGATGGGTTGGCACTCAGGAGAAGCAGCTTCATGTCCTAATTAAATCACTTCCCAGCCTCGTGTTCCTAAACTATCCCTCCCCACTCTCTCTGGCTCTGAAAGCAGCACTGAAGAGCTGCAGGCTCAGTGAGGCTGGCTGTAAGTAATCCTCTAATTATCCCCGCCATTCTCCCCTCCTCCTCCTGCAGATGCAGCCTCAGGATGAGATAAGCATTACACTACCAGCAGTCGTATATCTGTTTCTACCACCGGCTTGAGAATGGCAGGGCATTAAAAGATGGCACAGACCCAAGATGGTCTTGTTCTCCCATCATCCCTCCATGATGTACTGGTGGTCAAGCACACGGGTGCACAAATCATCCCAACAGTGTGTGCTATGTTTCAGCAGTCCCTGCAGCCAGGCTGCTGTGGGGCCACAGCTCTTCCCTGTCTCACCACACTTTTTTAAGAGCTGTATAAGCAGGAACTGTGCAGGCCTATCCCAGTGGCAGAGGCTCTGTTCCAACAGCAGATGCATCTGCTCCATCCACTTTGGGGACAAAGAAGGAAAAACCCATTTTCCCACATGTAACACACCACAGAGACAGAAAACTGTGGACACAGGCCTCAGTGATCTTAGAGGTCTTTTCCAACCGTACAGATTCTATAAAAGGAGACTAAATCTTCTCCATGTGCACAGGAGACATGGCATGAAGCAATGGACTGAAACTGTCATGAGGGAGATTTAGGCAAGAGACCAGAAACACTTCCTGAGGCAATGACAGCTTGGCCAGAGGTTGTGAAATGTCAGTGGTCCATTGAGTGCTGCAGTGAATAGCTCCTCTGGAGCCAGGATTGCTGATTTATCATGATCCTGTGCTTTCCTTGCTAGACTGGAAGCGTTTTAGAGCAGCACTGTGGGCTTCAATCCTTGCTGGAAAAAGAGCCAAGGCACCTCTGGGCATGGCAGCATGCTCGATATCCTAAAGGAGATGAAATTCCTCAAGAAAAATGCTTGGAAAACACACAACCCTCCCCAACCCCCCAACTTTTCTGGGTGGGGGGAGCAGCTGGAGCCATGCTGTAGGCTACACTGCCCAGCCCTGACTCCAAACCACACTTATCAGTAGTTCTACAGCTAAAACTTTGTGATCACCTATGTAACTTACACCAGAGGAGTTTTACATGGCTGTGAGCTTCCCTGGAGTAGTAATGCTCATTTTCCAGAAACAGTCAGGCAGCTGGAGCAGTCCCAGAGTGCTGCAGCAAAACAAGCTGGCAGATTCTTCTGAGGGGTGATGGGGAGGCAAGGACAGTCAGGGCCTCAAAAGGCCTTGAGCAAAGTGAGAGCTGCTCAAGAGTTCGGGAAAAATTACCATTAGTGGCAATCAATATGGATTTGTGTAATCTTTATGCTTTGGTGGGAAGAGGAGCCTGGAATGAGGCAGCAGTGCTGGTGTGCTGTAGCACCTTCACAAGGCATGCAACTGCTACATGGCACTTTTGTAAGGAAAATGAAAATGATGAATATCTGACTGACACTTGGACAAAAAGAAAAGGCTCAGTACTGGAACCACTGAGTCCCTCATGAACAGGGGACTCAACAAATATTCTGGTGAGTTATTCCAAGATTAGTTCCCAACTTGAAGAGAACACAACTGAGTTTGAGGAAAGAGGAGCAGGGATTCCAGCTGGAGAGATCACCAGGTAAATTTGGAATAACTGATATAACAGAGCTACAGTTCTCGATGTAACTCTCCACATGTTACTTCTTCACAACCTTTTGCAGCAGCTGCCAAAGCACATTAAATCCCTATAATTTCCCCCACAAAACCTGCTCTGGCTGCCTGCTCCCACTTCTCACAGCACCCCTCAGAGAGGGTGGATTGCACCTCTGCACGGAGCAGGCACATTCTTTGTTTCCCTCAGACACTTTCTGCTCTCATCAAACCCACAGGACAACTGGATGCTCAACATGCAGTGACGTTGCCCTGTAAAACACTGCTGGCTCACCTGGTGTGTTTATGTTCCCAAATGGTATGCTGACAGGTTTATTAGGCCTAAAACCACCCAGTTCTGACTTCAATGACTTGGTCCATGTGTGTCAAAGCAAGGGCAAGTGGATCTTCTCCAGCTGGTGAATAAGGACAGACTCGGAGTGTACCTTTTCCTAGGATTTTAATTTGCATCTCTTCTTTGGACAGCATAGGAAGGGCTAGTGGCAAAGGACATAACAGAAACAATAAATGGTGAGCAAATATTTTAAAATTTAAGTACTTACACTGATTTAAATCAAGCCCTTCTTTGTTCAATGCACACCATTTTCATCTGGAAATCAAAGGCGTTTCAGGATGATTTTGACATTTCCAGAGACAGCCCAGATTTAACAGGCCTTACAACATGCAAGAGACCACTCCAAATGGTGTGGACAGACAGGTGTGAGTCCAAGATACAGGCTTGATTTATTGGATATGTAACTGTAAAATGATTTGCACATTTATAGGACAGACTTAACTAGGTAAATGATAGAATTATTTTCAAATAAAGAAAAGAAACCTTACAGAATTGCAAAATCATTTAGATTGGAAAACATCTCTAAGATTGAGTCCAATCATTAACCCAGCACTGCCTACTCACCACTAGCCATAGTGGCCTCTTTCAGCCTGAGAGGCTGGAAGAACTGTTTCTTATTTTAATGAGTAAAATTTTAATAGAATAAAAACTGTATATAGGCTACAGAATGATTTCTGTATTCACGTATCAATTAGAAATTAATTGAAACCATTCAAAACATTCATTATAGTAATTTTGACTCTAAAAGGGAAAAACTAGAAACATAGACCTGAAAACATATGCAATATGTCAATACACTAGATGATTTTTCTCTCTTAGTTCCAAGGTCTGTATGATCCTGGGTCATAGGCAGCTCTTGGACACGCATAGGTACAAGGCCAACAGCACATCGTGGCATTCCCACTCGTTCAAACAGATAAATCTTCATGTGAACTCTCAGAGTTCACAGGAGTTAAAACAATTCCCACCTCCAAGCCTTTGGCTGAGGCAGCTGCCCTTTGCTATGGAAATAGTTTCAGTTGATTTTAAGTTTCTTTAATCCAGTGTTTTCTGCTATTGCTGTTCCAAAAATTTTCCCAAAGAAAAAATATATGAAACCAAACAGTTTAAGAGTCAAAAGGATTAAGACCTAAAAGGAAGCTTGGGTTAGTTCAAGTATTTCTCTGCAAGTGTATGACCTCTAGACAATTAAAACTACAACATATTATTTCTTTTTCTACCTCATTTATCACAAACCCAAAGCAGAAGCTGCCAGACAGTGAATCATCTGTGTTCTGTAACCTCAGGCTGAAAATCCCATCACATGACAATGTCAGGGGCTGCTGCTCCTGCACGCAGCTGTGGCTGCCCAGCTCCTTCTCCAGTGGAATGGAGCCTGAGAGCCGACACGGAGCAAGCAGGGAGCTCCCACAGCCTCCTGCTAGCTGGTCCTGCTGGCAAAGCAGGCAGCTCTGCTCTCTTTAATCCTTCCCGGTGCCCCTGGGAAACCAGAACTGGTTTCCTCAGTAAGTGTTCTGCAAGTTTCCAGCGGGGCAGGAAAGAAATGAGGGTTCAACCAGCACAGAAGAAAAAAGAAAGCATTGCCCAGCTTGAAGACTAGACATCCGGGGAGAACTGTTTGATTGTGAAAGAAACTACAGGTGAGGAGGACAGGGGTGGAGACAAGCAGCCACTGCAGCCTCCAAGGGTAAACATGAGGAAGAAAAGCAGAACAGAACTGGGAAGGAACCAAGTGAATGGCTGGTGTGGGCAGAAGTGATGAGGATTAAGGCTGTTTTCTTTCTTGTGAGCCAGATAAGCCCACTGAAGTCGAGGAGGATGGTCAAGGAGGAGGCTATAGCAGGTGAGATGCGTGAGGGTTGTAAAGTAGTGGATGGAGAAGAGATGTTGAATTTTGCATGAACAACACAAACCAGGAAGAACATGGATCTTGGCAGACAGCACATGATGCCGCATGAGAGAGAAAAAATTCAGTATCTGCCTTTCCGAGTGTGCACACATCACAGTCAGTGCTGGAAGTAGAGGGATTTGGAGCGCAGCTGCAGAGGGAGACCAGGAGTAGGGCCATGTGTGAATCTTCCTGCTGGGGATACACACGCCGGGGGCTGCCCAAGAACAGCCATGGATGGAGAACGTGAAGCCTGTGCCAGGAAGGGGAGAAAAGGAAAGGAGCATAAAGGTTGAGTGGTGCGGGCTAAGGGGTGAGCCACGACTTGAGGACGCGCGTCCTGCGCGAGTGGGGACCCCGGGGGGA
>VXBX01000224.1:175324-244828 GCA_013400415.1 Scytalopus superciliaris | reverse complement strand
CTGCGGAAGGGGTACCAGGAGCGCGACGCGGCCCCGCGGGTCGCTGTGATCACCAAGGTGAAGGGCGCGGCGGCCGCCGGGGCCGCGGGGCGGCGGGTCTGGGATGCGGCGGATCTCACCTGGCCCCCCCAGGTACGGCCGGGCCCCGCAGGGCGGCGGGGACAGGGCGGGACACGTGGGGTCCATTATGGCCTGTTCCCCCTGGTGGCAGTGTCACAGGCTGTCCCCTGGACCCACCCTGGTGTCACACCCCACTGATGGTGCCTTCTTGCTTCCCAGGGAGAAAACATGCTTTTTCTCGTGACCAGTTTCGTTGCCACAGCTCAGCAAGCCCAGGGCACCTGTCCCGAGGTGAGTGAGCAGGGCGGCCCCAGCCCAGCCCCATAGGGGTGGGGGATGGAGCCATCGGTCTTGCTTCTCAGTGGAACCCAGGGAAAAATGGATTCCCATCAAACTCAATTCCCCTTATTCTCACTGCTCCATAGCTCTGTTGTGTTCATCTGCACTTCCTCTGTCATACGTGTATGAGCCAAGGTGTGTATCCACATTCTCTGGCCAGAACTGCTTGTGGTGACCAGGACAAGGGGCACTGGGGGCCACACCAGCTCTGGGCTCCTTGGGTGGTGGCACTGTATGACCATTTCAGGCTTTCTGCTGCCCTCAGGCATGGGTATGCTTTGACACACACTCCATGGATACCTGTGTCATGTTTTCTTCATAACTCCTTGCTGCAGGACTAACGTCCATCTTCACATCCTATTTTTAGAAGGAATGGCACACAAGGTCTAGGTGGTTTCCCAGCAGCCAACACTTAGTGGTATATGTTCTCTGGGAGAAATCTTCCCTTCAAGGCTGGGCTCAGGCCAGCTCCCTCTGCTGAGCTCTTCCTGGCTTGGCAGGTGGGAGCAAATGTCCTATAAGCTGAGCGACTGCTGGCACCTTATGCCTGAGCCAAGCACTGATTGTCCTAGTGGTCCCTTCAGCTTCTGCTATGCCCAGATGCTGCGGGAGAGGAGTAGCAACCCCATTTTTGGGTCGGGGGAAAATGGCACTAATGATCTATTTTTAAAATGTTGAGAACTCCTGAAATCCTGGCAGAGGGGAAGACAAGTGCTGTAGGGCATTTTGGGGCACTCATATGCAGCCACAGGCATTTCTGGATGCTGGATTTGCAGTGTGCAAACCAAGGACACAGAGAGCAGAGGATTTCATCCTGTTCCAGTGCTGGAGTGTGTGTGGGTGCCTGTCCCAGCATCACATGCTGCTCTCTGCAGTTGTGGCTTTGGGCGCTGTAGGTGATATTCATATTTGGAAAGCTTTGAAGATTTAGCAGTGACAGCTTTTGGCTTTGCAGGGAGTAGAGCTGTCTGAATATTCTCGATGACCTTAGCGTTCAGTGCTGGCAGAACAGTGTGTCTGGAGCCAGAAGCAGCACCAAGCACAAGCTGAGCTAATTTAAAGCAGCTGTACATGCAGTTACTCCTTGCATCCTTTTATCCCTCTATTTTCCAACATTTGTTCCTTTTCAGACTACCTAGTTCCCTCCTTTCCATGCCTTGTCTTCCTGCTCTAAACAGCCCATCCCCTAAACACCCTGTGCAATCCCAAAATGTTTTCCTGCATTCTGTAACGACTCCATACCCCTAGGTGGTGAACCCCCATCCAGCCTAAAGGTGCTGCTCCTCTTGGCTCCTGTTGGTGGGTTTCACACATGAACAAGAGGCTGAGGCTGTCCTGGGGCAGCCCTGGGAAGACCTGGAGAGACCCCCTCTTCTGAGTCCATAAGTTGGGGTTTCCTGCCTGCCTTTGGACCTCTATGCCCCCCAGGGCTTGGGGAGGTGGGTTTCTTACAGTCTATTGACTCCTGCCATGGTCTGGGGTAGCTGGGGAAGGTGTTACTGGTGTTCCCCCACCTACCATCGTCTCTCTGTGTTTGAATAAAAGGATTTTACTGCTCCTGACAACCAGGTGGGTGCAGAGTGAGGGTGAAGCTTTCCCAGTCTCTTGTAAAACTTGTGTTGTGCTGGATTTAGGGTGTACTAAGCTCTTCCCTGGGGGATTTGTTGTGGTGCCTTTCCAGGTGCTTAATGGGCTCAGTCATTAAGGCCCTCTTGAACCCCACTGTACTGGTTCCCAGTTCCAACTGGAAGGTCTAAGCTAGCTCTGAAAGCTTCCCCTGCATCTGAGGAGCAGGAGGCCAGTGCTCCCAAGAGCACGGAGACAAGCAGGAAGGATTGCCCATCGGACATGCCTCTCCCCTTGCTGGCTGGAGGCTCCTCAGGGTCCGGACGTGGTGAATGTTCTTCTCCAACCATTTGGGAAGTGCTTGGAGAAACAGAAACAGCAGCACAGCAGTGGGGGTGAGTGGCAGCATGGCCTTGGGTAGCTGCACAGTGCAGTGACAGCACTTGTCTCTGTCCCTCCCAGAGCCCCTCTGTCCTTGATGCGATGTGCATGGAAGATGCAGATTGTCCCATGGGAAACCCTGTGGTGCATGGCAACGGTACTGGGTCTTTTGCTAAAGAAGCATAAAATCCTAGAATGATTTGAGTTGAAAGGGAACTTAAATCTCATCCTGTCCCACCCACCTGCCATGGGCAGGGACACCTTCCACTAGACCAGGTAGCTCCAAGCCCTATCCAACCTGGTCTTGAACTCTCCCAGAGGTGGGAGCAGCCACAGCTTCTCTGCCCAACCTGTGCCAGGGCCTCACCACCCTCACAGCCAAGAATTCCTTCCCAATGTCCCATTTAATCCTGCCCTCTGGCAGGAGGAAGCCATTCCCCCTTGTCTTGTCCCTCCAGGCCCTTTTCCAAAGTCCATCTCCAGCTTTCTTGGAGCCCCATTAGGCACTGGAAGGTGTTCTAAGAACTCCCTGAAGCCTTTTCATCCACAGGCTGATCAACCCCAACTCTCTCAGCCTGTCCTACGTTGTCTCATTTTTAGGGATAAAAACGGGGAAATGTGTGATGTTCAACGCCACCCATTCCACCTGTGAGATCTATGGCTGGTGTCCTGTGGAGAACGGTACCCTGCCCAGGTAATCGCAGATGAGGGGACAGTAGGTGGTGGGAACTTTGATTCCTTCATGCAGTGTAACCAGGAGCCTGACCGTGACTCGCACAAGGGGCAGCGGTGTTCAGGGAGACCTTTGGCATCAATCTTCCAATCAGTTAAGGTCAGAGAATTCCATGCAAGAGTGTTCCTTGCACCTGTCCGTTGTAGCCAAAATATTAGGATTGCAGAAGAGACTGTGGAGCTTGGGGAATGGGGCTGTGCCTTGACAACTGTGCAAGACTTGAGTTCATTGGTGGTTGTTTTCCAGGAAACCTCTTCTGGCTGAGGCAGAGAATTTCACTCTCTTTATAAAAAACACTGTCCACTTCACCAAATTTAACTTCTCCAAGTAAGTACGGTGCTTCCCAGCCTGCCTGAGCCTATCTGTCATGATGCTGAGCACCTGAGAGCACGTGAAGCCACATGCCACCCAGGACAGGTGGTGCGGGGGCAGTTACAGGCAGGATAGGTGTTCGGGTGAACACCCTGTGTGTGCCTCTGTAAGAGCAATGGGATGGGGACACCTTAGAGAAAGGGACTGGTCCTGCCCATGTAGAGAGCCAGACAAGGCCAATCTGGGAGTGAGATTTAGTATTTTTGCCTTTTAGTCCTTGCAAAGTGATTTCACAGAAGCCAGGTGCTGAACTGGCCTCACCACCCACATGTTGACTGTACTGCCTTAGCCTGGCAGAAGACATGGTGTGGGGCAGCAGAACTGTCCCTGCTGTCACCCCTGGAGCACTGAATCAAGCTGGGTGGGAGCTGGGTGCTGGGAGAGAAAGAAAGAAGAAGCATGAGGCGGTAGAGGGGAAGGCTATGGCAGATGCTGTGAAGGATGATAACTCTGTGTGTGATTCCTCTGGGATAGTTTTACTCCACCCTCTCTCCATCTGAGGCTTTAGACAAGACAATGACTGTCACCCCACTGAAGCAGGAGCACTGGTGGGCCCATTCCAGCCGGAGAGTCCCCTTTTCAGTCCCACAGATGGGCACCATGACCTCTCACACCCTGTCCCCACCTCTCTCTGCTGTCTCAGGTGCAACACTTTACAAACCAGTGACCTCAGCTATTTCAAGAGCTGCACATATGATCCAGTCTTCAACCCCTCCTGCCCTGTCTTCCGTGTACGTAACATGGTGGAGGCAGCTGGAGAGAACTTCACAGACCTTGCACTGCTGGTACTTTTTTTTAATAATAGCATGAAAGATCACTTAAAATTCCCCAAGGATATGAGCAAGAGGCAGAGGACAGGACTAACCCTGAAACGCTAAGGGAATCTAAGATCTGAGAATGTTTGAACAGTAAACAACTCAGCCAGTCTCTGATCCCATATCTCTCCTGGACTAAGACGTGTTTTGCAGGGGGGGAGCATTGGAGTTCTCATTGAATGGGACTGCAACCTGGACCACCCTGCTGCCCAGTGCCAGCCACAGTATTCCTTCAGCCTGCAGGACACGAGGTACAATTTCAGGTGAGGATGCATGGACCTGTGGGACTAACATACTGCAGTAATTTGATAGTTCTGATAGATGCTCTGAAAGGAGCATCAGAGACACAAACTTTGCAGGTGTCATCCGCAAACTCACTCTCAGTCAGTTCGCAGGCACCAGGCTGGGCAGGAGTGTTGATCTGCTGGAGGGCCTGAAGCTCTGCAGAGGGATCCATGGACCAAGGCCAAGGGTGTGAGGTTCAACAAGGCCAAGCACCAGGTCCTGCATTTGGGTAACAACCACATGGAATGCTTCAGGCTGGGGACATAGTGGCTGGAAAGCTGCAGGCAGAAAAGGGCCTTGAGGTGAACATGACCCCAAGTGTGCCAAGGTCGGCAAGAAGGCCAATGGTAACTGGCCTGTACCAACTGAGATGTGGCAGCAGGACCAGGACAGTGACCATTTCCCTGTCAAGAAAGGTATTGATGAGCTGGGCCTTTTCCAGAGCAAGGGAGCTGTGGAAGGGACTAGAGCACAAGTCTGATGAGGAACAGCTGAGGAAGCTGGGGATGCTGTTACCTTGAGGGTTTGAAAAGCAGGCAAGAACTGAAACTCAAACACTGCTACAAATGTAATGTAAACAGTATTTTGTTACGAAAAGTAGCCAAGTAAGATGGAAACCCTGAGCGAGGAAGGGGGAGAGAAAGGGAGAGAGGGAGGGAAAACCAAGCCCCATGTAAGGACCCTCCAGGTGTTACACAGATTGTCTCACCAACCTTAGAATGCCCAAACTTCCCAAAGGAGAGGCAGTATCCTCAGAGGCCAGCACACTCACTGGTGGGCATCCCTGCCACAGCAACATGATCTGTTCATGTGTAGCAACCCCCCCCCCCCCAGGACAAGCTACCCACCTTTTATCTATTTGCCAAGAGGAACACCTACCTCAGTCGGCGTGGCCATCACCCTCCAGGTAGGGGTCCCTGGCCCCTCCCCCTGTTATGTACCTGGTCCTCCTCTGTGCATGTGCAAGTGTTGGAATTTCCTTGCACCTGCATGGTCCATTCCAGAAGGTCTTAATGAAATGGGTCTGGGGTAATACTTCAATATCCTCTTTCTCCCTTTCTCCTTCAAATGCCCTTGGGTGCTTATTAACCAATTGTGTGAGCCCAATTCTAGTTTACACTGAATGTTTCCCTCAAGGACAAAGTTCTTGCTTATCAGTGTGTATTTTCCCATGACTTGGTGGGGAAAGAATAATTTCTCACATGGCTGGGTAAAACACAGACCAAAAATACCATTGTTTACACCCGCACGGATACAGGTGCTCAGCCTGGAGAAAAGGAGGCTCAGGAAGGACCTTCTCACTCTCTGCAACTCCCTGACAGGAGTGGGGAGCCAGGTGGGGGTCAGGCTCTGCTTCCAAATAACTACTGACAGGGCAAGAAGAAATGGCCTCAAGTTGTACTAAGGGATGTTTAGATTGGGTATTTGGGAAAATCTCTTCACAAAAAGAGTTGTCCAGCCTTGGCACAGCTGCCCAGGCTGTGGTGGAGTCCCCATCTTTAGAGAGATTTAAAAGCCATGTAGATGTGGCACTTGGGACATGGGTTAGTGGAGAACACAGTGATGCAAGGGTTGGACTTGATGGTCATAGAGGGCTTTTCAACCTGAGTGATTTTGTGATTCCAAGACAAGGGGAAGTGGTAAGTCAGGGCAGGGCCTGTTAGTACCAGAATGCTGTGGCAGTTCCTGCACCTTGTAGATCTGCTGTGTTTGGAGCTGTGCAGGGCATTATATGCCTGAGGGCAGGGACCTGTGGCTGTCCACACCTGAACTGGGTGTGTTGGGAGCTGCATGCTCCTACTGACCTGGACTGGGTGCTGAGGGAATGTGGATGCCCCACTCCTGATGCCAGTGAGTTGTGGCAACATATTTATTGCCCAGGTCCCAGCCTGGAGGACACTAGCGTGTTTGCAGGCACATAGAAGCCCCAGCAATCATTTATCACTGGCAGCCCACTTCCCTCACTACTTTCTGAGCTGTGTCAAATGTCTCCCACAGAACTGCCTCCTACTACTGGGGCTCCCAGCGGCAGCTCTACCGGAACCTGCTGAAGCTCTATGGCCTCCACTTTGACATCTCTGTCCATGGCCAGGTACCACATCCTACACAGCCCCGGCAGCCTTGCCCCCAGGGCTGACTCCTTGCACCACTCCCCACTGCTCTCCTGCAGCCACCCCTGTGGTTTGCTGCTGCCATCACTTTTTCCCACCATGGAGAGCTTGTCACCTCTTTCCAGAGTTTTTCAAGCAGAGCAGGAGAAAATGGTCTCTGCCATTTAAAGAAAAACCTCTTGATAATGCCCTGAGCAGGAAGGCTTTCCTTCCTGAGGGTCTGACATGGCCTGTGAAATAAGCAAGGTGAAGTGGTCTGGGCCCATGGGCATCTCTGAGGATCTTGAGTAGGAAGCACCCTGGCAAAGATCAACCTGAATTCTTCTTAGCCTGGACAATTAATCCCCTCTTGATTAATTGTACCCTCAGGGACAAAAGGTGTGGACATGATCATGGCTGGACATGCCCTAGCCATGAGTGCTGAGAGCCCAGAAACCTCCAGTGTCCTGGGCTCATCCCACAGCTTGGGCAGCAGATGAGGGGCGGATCCTGCCCCTCTGCCCCACTCAGGTGATACCGCACCTGCTGAGCTGCCTCCAGCCCTGGGGGCCAACACAGGAAGGATGTGGAGCTGCTGGAGCGAGTCCAGATGAGACAATGGGGATGCTCCAAGTGCTGAAACCCCTCTGCTGTGGAGACAGGCTGGGAGAGTTGGGGGTGCTCACCTGGAGAAGAGAAGGGGCTTCAGGAAGATCTCTCTTCCAGAGCCTAAAGGGGCCCCAAGAAAGCTGGAGAGGGACTTGGAACAAGGGCCTGGGGGGACAGGACAAGGGGGAGTGGCTTCCCACTGCCAGAGGGCAGGGATAGATGGGATATTGGTAAGAAATCATTCCCTGTGAGGGCAGGCAGGCCCTGGCACAGGTTGGGCAGAGAAGCTGTGGCTGCCCCATCCCTGGAAGTGTTCAAGACCAGGTTGAACAGAGCTTGGAGCAACCCGGGCTAGTGGAATGTGTCCCTGCCCTTGACAGGGGGTGGAATGAGATGAGCTTTAATTTCCCTTCCAACTCAAACCATTCAGTGATTCTGTTATCAGTGATGCTACTTTGTGCAGCATCGCTGACAAACTCAGTGCTCAGCTGTGCAAGAGGGAGCCTGTGCTAAGAGCTCTTGGCACCCTGAGAGATGTTCACAGCTGGACTGTCATGCTCGGCAGTGCCCTTTGCACCTGAAGAGGGTGAAGCACACAGCACAGGACAGAGTGCACCACTTCTGGGTAGTGAGAGCAGTTCCAGGAGCAGGAGACAACAGCCAGGAGAGAGAGAGTAACCCCAGAATCTCTCCCCCCAAAGACCACAATTTGACTCATTTGAGCAGAGAGGGACACGTTGCATCAGGGCCATGTTTGCTGGGATGTGGTTCCATGGGTGACAGCTGCACCAAGAGGGAGGCTCCTGCCCAATCTGAAGGAGCATGTGGGTCACAGTAACCTCTGCTGCCACCAGGTCACCAGCTGTCAATCCCTTCTTTTGCAGCCAAAAGGGGTTGGGGTCAGTGCAACAGCAATTCCTACAGTTGGGCATGGCGAAATGTTCCTGGATCCCTCCTGCACCCCCAACTTTAAGCATGCTTTCCCATGGGGCTTGGCCCACACCCTCTCAACCACTTTCTACCCACTGTCTTCCCCCTCCACCATTTCTCACTAGGCTGGGAAGTTCAGCATGATTCCTACTGCTGTGAGCTTCGGCACCAGCATTGCCTTCTTTGGTGCTGTGAGTACTCCAGATACACTCTTTTCCTTCAGTCCATGGGTTGGGATTTTCCACTCACTGGTTGTTTCCCTGCCTGCCTGGGCATAAGGCTTCCTGGGTGCCGGCCAGCACGGAGGGGAGATGGTCTGGCAGGGTGTCAGCTCCCATTTCCCTGTGACCATTAGCAACAATGACAGCACTAGGATCCTGAGCACTGTCAGGGCCATGTCTCATGAAGGCTGTTTTTTTGTGTAGGCCCTGGGAAGGAGCATCGCTGGGGCACTGCTGGCAGGAGAGCAGCTTCTCTCTCTGCTTCTCCCCTGACTCTAAAGGGACCTGATGTCCTGTCACCAAGGTGGGGGTAGCCCCTAGTAGAGCCCTTCTGTGGCTCATCCCTTCCAGCAGAGTAACAGGGAGCCTGAGGTTCCCCCACCTGTCCCCTCTTTCCTCCCCAGTGTGCTCATTCCAGTCTATACAAGGCTGTGAGGGCACTGGAAAAGCATCCCCTGCATCCATCCATTGCAGCCTGGGTAGTCCTGTCTGACCTCCCATGCAGCTCATGGCAGCAGGCTGCCTCAGAGAGGAGCCATTGGAGTTGGCAGGTGACCTGGCCCGAGGTAGGGCTGGCTCACTGCCCCCAGCACTGGCCCACAACCAGTTGCAGGGCTCAGTGGGAGCCAGGGTGGAGGGCCAGGCATTCCAGTGGGAAGTTTCCCTGCAGATCGCTTCAACATTTGTCTGTCTCTAGGCTACAGTGGTCTGTGACCTGGTTCTGCTCTACCTGGATGCAAAGGCTGACCTTTATTGGAAGGAGAAGTTTGAGGAGGTAAAGGTGGGCCTACTTGGAAGAGAGAAGGTTGAACTGAAGGGTTATTTAGATTTAATGCTTTTCTGCCCCTCAGTTCACAAGATTTGGGAAAAACCTGGTGGAGGAGCTCTTAGTCTCCAACTTTTGGGCTTGGTGACTGGTCTGAACTGGTAGAGGGATGCAGCTGGTGCCAGGACTCAGGGAAAGCTGCACCACAAACTCAGTTACTGCTAGACAACAAAGGATTCCCATGGGGATCTTACCTGGACACCTGACATAGCTCCACACTTATTTGTCCTCTTCCAAATGAAATGTGGCTGGACTCCATGCAGAGAGAGGGCAGCTCTTCAGAGCACAACCTGTGCTGCAGTTCAGTGACAGGTTTTCATGCCTTGCATGATTCCTGCTGTGGGAATTCACTTCCTTGGTGAATCAGGGAGTCACAGGGAGGCCCCTGCAGAGCAGGAGAGCTGCCAGCCCTGCCTTGGGTCATCTCCAGCTTTGTCTGGCCAAGTCTTTGGAGCATGTGAGGACCAAGATCACCCAGCTCCTGGTGAACTGCCCCAGGGCTGCACCATCCTACTGGGGGACAATGTTCCTGATGCCAGATCTCAAAGCGGGAGTGGAGTGGGAGTCTTGGACAGTGAATCTGTTTACATGGGACCAAGCAGAGCAGTGCAGGTCCACCTGGACTGTCCCTGTGCCTGTTATACTGATGCCTTTGTTCATTTTTCAGGCAAAACCCCCTAAAGGTAAGCCTGAGACCTCAGCTTATGGACATCAAGAATGCTCCACCACCAGCACCCTTCCTTCTGGAGCCACCTCTGGGTAGTTGTGATGGGGGCATGGTTACAGTCCAGGTGGAATTCGGCTAGTCCTGACCCAGGTGTGCACTGCTGGGGTTAGGGCCTGCCTCTCCTGGAGAAACACTGGCGGCAGCAGCAGTTCTTGGCTACTGGAACACAAAGCCATCCCAGGTGCAGCTCACGGCACTGACAGCTGGTGCTGGAGTAGAGCTGTGCTTGGCACAAGAGGCTTAAAGCACTTTGTGTTCCTACATGTCTCAATGACCATGGGCTTCAATTTCCCATGAAAAACAGGGATTCAATGGAATAAAGCTGTTCCAAAAGTGGGATGTGGCTCTGCTCTGTCTCTAGCCCTGCAGGTGGCTCTAAGGTTTTGGGATGCTGCTCTTGCACATCACAGCACCCTGCACACTTCCAGGTGAGATAGCTTCATGTGAGCTGCCCAGATTCTTGGGAACTCTTTGGGAGGTTCAGGGAAGATTTAAGAACTCAGCTTAAGGCTCAGTCTCTGGGCTGGTACTTTCTGGGGGGTGCAGTGGCTTCTGCACCTCCAGTTCCTGCCTCCTGCCAAGGCTGATGTTCAGCAAGGACAGGCACAGCCCTGGGGCAATCCAAAGTGTTTCAGAGATGTTAACCCCTCACTTCCACCTGCCCCAGGTTGTATTGGCCTGGAGCAGGGCAGGGATTGCCTGGGTCCACGCCCAGGGGCTGCTCTGTGAATTCCACAAGGCTCAAAAACACAGTGTCTGGATTTTAAGCACCGTTTAATGCTCCCTGTTGGGACTGTCTGCATGGTTTGGAGGGGTCCCACAGCATCACCCCATCTCAGCTGCCTGCCTCCCTGTGCCCCCTGGCCGGCCCCTCCCACCCTCCTGCAACTGCTGCAGGTAGAACTGTGCTGCCAGCTGCTTGGTCATGGTCTTCAGTGCCAGGAAGGCAGCCACGATCTCAGCGAGGAGGAAGACCAGGAACAGGCTGTGCATGGGTATCTCCAGTGGCAGGTGAATGACCTGTCTGTCTGTCAGCAGGAAGAGCAGGAGGGGCAGCTGAATCACGAAGGAGAGTAGCAGGAACCCGGCCAGCTCAGGCACCTGCAGGAGCAGAACCTGATGAGATGGGGTAAGGAGGCAGTGGTGGGCTGGGGGAAGACCCTCTGTGACCTGGGACCTCCCTGCATTGGCCACTTCCAGCCTTGGGACCTGGGTACTGGGAATGTCCCTGCCATGCAGAGCTGTGGTGGGATGTTGTCAAACCCAGTGCTGGAGGGTTGCACCCACAGGAAGGATACAGCAGGTGGGCATGTGCATCCCCTTCGTCCCAGCCTTCAGGTCCTGCCCACACTCATCATTCCCTCCTGGGACAGCTCCAGACAGAACTCCAAGAGGAAGGGGCAGTGAGGGGCACTTGGGTTGCAAGTGAGGGGCCATCCAGCTCCCCCAGCTGGGCTGGCCCTCACTGAGCACAAGGGGCTGTTGTTTACCTTCTCCTGGAGATTGCCCAGGTAGCCCAGGTAGAGGCGGGAGCCCTCAGCCAGCGAGAGAATGAGGTAGGCTGTGACCAGCAGGAACTGGTAGTGCCAAGGCAGGAGGTGGTACTGTAATGAGGGCACAGACTTATCCCAGTCAGCCTCATTCCAGTCAGCTTCAACCCTCACTCTCCACTCCAGCTGTCCATGCCCAATTTCCCATCCCCCATGCACCATTCCCTACTCTCCATTCCCAGGTACCTGGGCCCTCCTCCCCATCACATGTGCCCTGTTCCCTGCATCCCCATGCACAGCTCCCTCTGCCAATCTCCCCACTCCCAGCACTCTGTTCCCTGCACCCCATGCCCAGCTCCCTGTGCCCTCCTCCCCATACTCTGCTCTCCTTGCTCTGCCAGCTCCCATCATGCTGGCACCCAGCTTTGCCCACTCTTCTCTCCCAGTTTAACCTTTCCTGCCTGGAAAGTTCATGATTTTCACTTCTGGCAGACAGAGATGAGCCATCTTGTTTTGTGGGGGCCAGGACATTTTGGAGACCCATTAATTCTGAAGAGGCTCCCCTGCTCCCTGCTCACTGTTTCCCCCCCAAGACAAGGGAGGCTGGGCAGAAGCAGCTTCCCCCCTTCCCACGTGCCCCATGGGACAGTACCTTCAGCTGCAGCATCATCCCCTCAGCCAGGCACCAGACTGGGAAGTAGTAGACGTTGAAGTAGAGCATCACCTGGAGGGGCAGGCTGGCCAGCACCTCATGGGCTAGGCAGGAAGGGCAGGGATGGGTAGGCTGCCCAACAGCTCTTGGGGTCTCCCTGCCATGGGGGTCCCTCCACTCACAGCTCATGGAGTGAGGCAATAGCCCCTGGGCACCACGTACAGCTGTTTGCAGCATATGTTCTTACTTTTTTTCCCTTCCTTGGGTGCAGATATCCTTTGTGTGCTCGTGGCTCAGAGGCACCCAGGTGGTTTGGTGATGTGCTGAGCAAGCTCGTGGTGATGACGCCCTCCCCAGATGCCCTCCCACGGAGCCCCACTGCCCATACCTGGCTGGTAGATGTGGGCAGTGCCACTATCCTGTGTCTTGTTGGTGGTGAAGAGGGAGCCACTGAAGGCCACCAAGCCCCGGCGCAGGTTGGGGGGCAGCAGAATGTGCACAGCCATGGCTGTCAGCTGAGGCCAGCTCAGCCAGGATTAGTCAGGAGGGAATCAATGGGATGACAGGTCAAGCTAATGCGTGGGGCCACCCAGCCATTGGCTCCCGGAGGACAGGGCTGCTGAGCTGGGAGGGGAATGTGGGGAAGGAGAATTCCCACCTTGGAACATCAAGCCTATGTAGGAATCACAAGGTGGAGTTGCAAGGGAGTCACAAGTCACAGAGCACCTTCCCTCCACAGCAGCTTTAGGGGCTGAGTAGCAGGTTGTACCCATCACTGTGACAGGGACACAGTGGTGTCTCCAGCAACTGCACCCTCTCCCAGCCAGACTGTTATCAGCATAATTACAGCTCAAAGCCCCCTGACAGAGGAGAATGGTGCTCTTCACCTGAAATGCTTCTTCAAGGCCTCCAGGCTCATGAAGCATTTACCCATCCCTGTGAGCAGCCCTGCTAATAGGCTGCCCCTGTGGATCTCCACACTGCTCAGTGTCCCCAGATTCCATCCAGTCTCAGGGTGCTGGAGAGGGCAGTGGGGATAGTGTGTGAGGGGGTAGTTGAGACAGAGGTGAATGTCAGGGAAAGGGGATGGTGCTTTGGGAATGTCAGGTACAAAATAACAGAATCATTAAGGTTGGAAAAACCCCCTAAGACCAGAAAGTACAACCAAATAACCCAACACTGCCAAGTACCCCACTAAACCCTGTCCCCAGGTCCAACATCTACATATTTTTTTTAATACTTCTAGGGATGGAGACTCCACCACCATCCTGGGCAGCCTGTGAAAGGGCTGGACAACCCTTTCCATGAAATTTTCACTAATATCCAACCTGAACATCCTCTGGTGCAACTTGAGGCCATTTCCTCTCACCCTGTCAGTAGTTACTTGGAAGCAGAGCCTGACCCCCTGACTCCACTCTCCTGTCAGGGAGCCGTAGAGAGCAAGAAGGTCCCCCCTGAGCCTTCTTTTCTCTAGGCTGAGACCTCCCAGTTGCCTCAGCTGTTCCTCATCAGACTTGTGCTCCAGTCCGTTCCACAGCTCTGTTGCCCTCCTCTGGACACGCTCTATAAGTGTTAGTCCTACCCAACAGATGTGTTCTCACCTCCAATCCACCACATGAGATGCATCAGAGAAGCTGCCTCAAACAGTGGGAGTGAATGCTGTAAATGTGGTCTTTGAGGGCCAGGCACTAGCAAGGGACACAAGAAACCAAAGAAAGAGAGGATTTTTCTGCTTGATAAAGCCAAAATGAAATTGCAGAGCTCACTGCCATATGCTGCCAAAAACAAACCATCTGGGGCTGAAAGTCTGGTAGACTAATGCCTGACTGGCTGAAGTCATAGGATCATAGAATCACAGACTGGTTTGTGTTGGAAGGGACCTTAAAGCTCATCCTGTCCCACCCACCTGCCATGGGCAGGGACACCTTCCACTAGACCAGGTTGCTTCAAGCTCCAACCTGACTCTGAACATTCCCAGGGATGGGACAGCCAGTGCTTCTCTGGGCAACCTGTGCCAGAGTTTCACCATCCTCACGGGGAAGAATTTCTTCCCAGTATCCCATCTAGCTCTGCCCTGACAGTGAAAAGCCATTCCTTGTCCTGTCCCTCCAGGCCCTTATCCCAAGTCCCTCCCCAGCTCTCCTGGAGCCCCTTTAGGCACTGCAAGGGGCTCAGGTGTCCCTGGAGCCTTCCCTTCTCCAGGTGAGCCCCCCCAGCTCTCCCAGCCTGGCTCCAGAGCAGAGGGGGCTCCAGCCCTGGGAGCATCTCCGTGGCCTCCTCTGGACTCGCTCCAGCTGCTCCACGTCCTTCCTCTGCTGAGGACCTCAGAGCTGGGTGCAGTAATCCAGGTGGGGTCTCGCCTGAGTGGAGTAGAGGCAAAGCCCTAGGCATGTTGTGCCCAACATGTGTCCACTCAGGGGTGCTGCCAAACATGGGGTGAGATGGGGGCAGGGCAACACACACAGCCCAGTATCTGAGGAGCCAGAGCAGGAGCTGCTCAGAGTCTGGAGGCATCACATCTGCATGGGCAAGCAGGGTGAGCAACCAAGAAGATACCTGGGCAGTCTGGTGAAAGTAACTGTGATGGGGTAATGCAGCTGGGGGTCACTAACAAGCTGCATGGGCCCCAGCTGGCTTCTCATTCCTTGTGTAAATGGTTATTTTTGTAAGAAGAGATGGAAACCTTCTGTCCTGGTGTGAGACACTGCAAGATGTGCTTGGAGAGGTGGCAGAGAAGACAACCCAGCCTTGCCCAGCTCCAGGACAGGCTCACCACCACAAAGCATTTGTCAAGGGATTGGATGAAGGGTCCCAGGTTCAACACCACCCTACACAATTGCAGAGTGGAAATTTCTATCTTTTGTGGATCCAGCAGACACACAATGGTCTCTGTTCACTGCTGTATGCTGGAGCTGGCACATCCTGCCTACCTTTCCCCTGGTCATTCCACCTGGGAAAAGCCTTGCAGTGAAACCAGAAAGACCAGCCAGAGATGTGATAGACACTGGCAACATTTCTACCTAGCCAAGATCTGAAAGACTGGAAATATGTGCAGATGAGCTGGACACAGGTGGGAAGCCTCCCGAGAAAAGGTACTTGAACCCCCTGGCCAACCTGCAGAGGTGACCCAAGGCCTTGGAAGGAATCAGAAGTTACCAAAATCCCAAGAATAGTATTGCTTTAATTGATAGGGGGTTAATCAAATTAAAAATATAAATCCTCTTGTCTTGGACTCAGGGTTAAAACACTGACTACTGGGGAAGGAGTTGCCCCCAGGACAAAATACTGGAGACTCTCTGAGGCGATGACCCCCCCCACTCTGTTGGGTTGATGGACATGGGCCAGGTCCACTCTCAGGCTGGATTCATGGCTCTTCATCAGGGGCAGGAAACAGGACAGCAGAGCACTGGCATGGTGGGCTGAGATGAGAAATGCAGCCTTGTCACTAGGTGACAGGATGGACAAGTGACAGACAATGGACAGCCAAAAATGCTACTTTTCCTCAAGTAATGCCTCAGCAGCAGCAGCAGCACTAATCCCATGATGTCATTAAGGAGAGACATCCCAAGGCTGGCTGGAAGGGTGGCCACCAAGCCCAGGGTTGCAGCTGAGCCATCCCAGCTCTCCAGGGACCCCTGCTCCACAACCTGGGGATGGACCGAGAGCTGCAGGTGCTGAGATGGGACCAATGAGCTCCAGAGCCTGGATCACACAAGCACAGGCTGCGCAGAGACCACTTGGTGTGACCCCATCTCCTGGCCTGCCCAGACATCTCATGGAGTGGGTGGGCACAGGGAGAGCAGTGGCAAATGCTGCAGCCATGCAGGACGGGAGCAGATGTCAGGCTATGCGGGGATAAGCATCAGAGCTCCTCTGGGAGCAAAGAGAATTTTGGAAGGAGCATCATGCATGAAAGCACAGGAGCAACCAAAGGCACTCATGCTGCTTATGGGTGGAAGGATGTGCATGGTGCAGACCCACCTGGGGACCCTCAGCCCAATGGCAGCATCTGGAGCTGTGCAGAGCCCATGCCCATTGCCAGTGCCAAACCCCATGGTCTCCAAGGGCTGCTTTTCCAGTTCCATGGAAATTGCAACAGCGGAGCCCCAGCCCAGCAGGCACCAGGTCAGAGAAGCCATGGCAGGTCCTCCTGGGACAGTCAGTGCAGTGCCAGGCATAGGTTCGTCCAGGTCTCAAAGGGAAATGGCTGAGCCACGGGGTTCCCACTGGGCCGTGAAGCTGCCGTCCTGCCTCCCCATGGCGAGTGCAGCATCAGGAGGGCACAGCCACTAGCAGTGTTAGGAGCCTTTCCCTGTTAGCCAGGACATGTCTCCAGTTCTAAAAGAGGAAAAAAACAGGTGAGGTGTTTCTGAGCATGTGCAAGCAAATATTCTCAGTGTATTTTGGTGCTAGTCCAGTCATCAGTCATTGATGCGCATCTGAGGACTGTGCTGCACTGTGCAGAGGCTCTCTGCCCTCACTCATGTGCCACTAAACTGTCCAAAACGTCTGTGCAGATCCTCAATTCCTTGTAAAACAGAACTCAAACACTGGTGTTTTTACTCAAACACAGCCCTTCTGGCATTCAGCTGAAAAATCATGGAAAGCCACCAAACCCCCAGCCAAGCAGGGTCCCAGCCGACAGGCCCATTCCCAGCAGATCTGTGCCTGCCGTAGCTCCTGGCAACCCAGCCCTAGCACCCAGTACAGCAGCATCACCCCTAACATGAGGGGTATGCAAAACAAGGATGCCCACCACATAATCAGTGTCCCCACATGGGAACTAGGGACATGACCCAATCAAATGGCTGGCTGTCTTTCCAGCCAGCCCTAATGCCCAGCACACCCAGGACCCCAAACGGAACGTACTTGCCATGACGGACAAACAGCCTAAAGTTGTGAAAGCAGCAGGAGACAGAGAGAGAAAAGACATTCAGGTTTGCATGGCCAGGTTTCCTCCAGGCCTCCAAGCTCCACTAGAGTGCCAGCAGCTTCCACCTGCCACTGGGATGCCCATGAGATACCACCTCCCTCCCAGCCACAAAGTGGGAAACCAGCAACCATTTTGCGATGGACTGGGGATGATGGCACAAGAAATTCTTCCCTGTGAGGATGGTGAGGTCCTGGCACAGGTTGCCCAGAGAAGCTCTGGCTGCCTCATCCCTGGAAGTGTTCAAGGCCAGGCTTAACAGGACTTGGAGCAACTTGGTCTAGTGGAAGGTGTGCCTGCCCATGGTAGGTGGTGGAACAAGATGGTCCCTTTAAATCCAAACCATCTTGTGATTTTTATTAACCCTGTCTTGGCTGGGTGGACCCATGACATGCTCCCCATCCCAGGGGTGCCCAAGGGAGTCTGAGCTGGTTCAGAGCTGCCTGGGGGCTGGGAGTGCTCCTCTCCCTGAGCTTTTGAAAAGATCTGCCTTTATTCCACATGTGGAAACACCCCTGGGACAGGGACTCACATTCCCTCAGCAGCTCTGATTCCCACTCTAAAGTCTCCTTCCCAGTTGTTATCGCTTCCCTGGCATTTGTCTTCCAGCACCCACCCTCAGCACTCTTTCTTCTGCAAGGTCTCAAAAACAGAGTGAAAGAGAAAAATGCCCTTGTCTATGAGCTCCACTACAAAGAACTGGAGGCTGAGACACCACAGGCTGGCATCCTGAGCTGTTCTCTGAGCTGGGTTGTGCATAGAGGGTTGTGCACAGGCCGCATACCCAGCCCCTCTCTGCATGTGCCTTTGACTGACGGTACCCAGGTGATGTCCTTGGTGATGTGCCAGTGCCCAAAGGCAGTGAGTATCCCCCTCCCATCCAGTCCATGCAAGGATTTGGGTCCTGGTGTTTAAGACAAACTCTGTATGTGTGGGATGCCAGAGGATGCTGGGGGAAGCTGGGAGGCAGCACTAGGGGGATGGAGTAAGCAGAACAGGAAGGGAGACATAAGAAGGGTATAGTGCAGGAGCAGTGGGAAAGAGCTGCCTATGGGTGCTCAGCCCTGCCCTGCACCCCGTGGTTCCCACTGCAGGTCTACTTACTCCACATCGCGCTTCCGGATGGTCCTGCCAGCAGCCAGAACCTCAGCCACCTTGGAGACAATTGGGTCATAGTTCATGCTGGCCACAGCCACCACCTCATCACTCCTAGGGCCGGGCAGAGCATAGCATTAGGACACCCTGAATGGCCACGGCTCCATCACCCAAAATCCAACATGCTCGAGAGAAGCGGGAAGCAAAGAGAAACACCCAATCCAGAGCCAGGCCTGATCCCAAGACATGAGCACCACAAGAACTGTGCTAGTGGCATGGGACGAGGGTCAGGAGTGAGCTCAAAGCTGGCATGGCAGGCTGGCCCACCCATGCTCATGTGCCGGCATGGTGAGTATCGCAAGGGTGCCTGGCAGAATGGAGACAGCTCTGGCACCCTGGCATCTCTGGGAAAACAGCACCAAAGGTGGATCTGATGGTGGATAAAACCCTGGACACTAGCAAGGATGCCCAGTGGTTGCTGCAGTCCTTGTGCTGCTGCCCTGTGCCAAGGTAGCGGAGAGGCAGGTGGTCAGGATGTCCCTACAGGACACTCAGTTGGGATGGTTCACATCCCCTTCCTGATCCCCACCTCCAAACAGGCAGAGTGCCCACCTCTGAGCCTCTTCACAGGCACCAGGACAGCTGGGGAGTCCAGCAACAGGGTCCCACAGCCCCATTGATGAAGCCCTCATGCATATAGGATGTCCGGGCCAGATGACGGTTCCCCACCAGAACCCCAACGCAAACTCAAATTTTGAGTGGAAGACCAATGAAGCAGAGAGAAGAGAACATAAAAATGCTGGAGGAGCTTTGGCTAAAGGTCATAGGCAAAAAAAGGTCTTTCTGCTTTGAGGTTTGCTGAGGTCAACCAAAGCACAAACCTTCAAAGACTGACTTGTGAACAGATAACTGAATGGGCAAACAATGTGAGATCAGGGAAGATGTGTGGGTAAGATATTAAACTCTGATATTGTTGAGTAAACTGAAGAGTCAAAGCACCCACCAAACCAAGATCTGCTCTTCAATCCACTGCCAAAATGTTCTGTGATCAACAGAGCGAAGAGGAGCCAGGGTGAGGGGTATGTGTGCCTAATTGCCAGAAGGAGGAGAGCAAAAGCCATGTTTCAGAGGACATATCATCCCTGTGAAGTCATGGGAGTTAAAGCCATCTCTCATAGCTGTCCACAAAACCAAGGGGCAGCTCTATCACACACTGTTTCAAAAGGATCCCATTCCTAAATGAGCTCACTTCAAATAAAGGAGAGCAATCAGGGGGAGATGTGCTGTTCCAAGGCAATGAATAACTAAGGTGTGCAAGGGAATCAAAAGGAAGACATACTACACCAGTCACTGGCTCAACCTCAAGCCCAATTAGTGCCCAATGTGACCAGCCAGGAAGGTGGATGCAGCCCAAACATTTCTGTCAGCAAGACAGGGGGCAGCTGCTCCTTTTGCAAAATAGCCCATGGGGTCCTGGTAAGCTGGAGTATCCCACATCAGCAGTGGCTTTTGAACACTTTGTCAGACAGATGGGGTAGCCAGGAGGAATCCCTCTTTTTCAAAAGCTCTTCAGAGGCAACAAGAATTCCCTTCCTGAACCTGGGATTTGGAGCAATCAGAAGTCTTGGTGGGGAAGCTGAGGGAAGAGGGAGCACAGTGGATGCATCTACACAGTCTTCCCTTCCTTTGCGGAGTTCAATGTAACAGAAGTGGGGAACCATGAAGAAGACAGCCACAGCAATTTCCTGGTCTCCACAGTCTTAGGGGTGGCTGAGGTCTGTTCTGGCTGAGGAGCTGCAGTGAAGGCAGTATCCCATGGGGACATTTGCAGAGCACTGTCCTGTACACCTCCCAGCCCAGGTCCTTTACTGACCTCTACACAGCTCTGACCAGGTAGAGATGAACAGCTTTCCTCTTCAGACTCTGGGGCAAAAGGACCCTATTATGAAAGCTGATGCTGAGGACAGGCTGTGGGAGTGGGAACCACCAGTGGTTCCTGCAATAGCCAAGGAAGACCAGGAGAAGAAGAGTCCAAGCCATGGGGTGGGCACAGCAGAAGAAAGCGGAAGGAAATGGTCAGTTTGGGACTGTCCTCAGTCAAAAAGCATTAGCACCAACCAGAAGAACCATCACCAAACAAGAAAGAGGAAGTGGCCTCTCACAGAAGCAGGGACAGGGACTTGATGGCAACTGAGCAAAGCAGCAAGGGACACACTGGCCAACCTCTGCCAGAAGGTGCTCCCCAGTACCTCTGGCTCTCAGCGTGGAATGCTGTCCTGGTACCCAAAAGATATCGCTGAGAGCCCCTCCTAGGTATCAGAACAACACAGTGGTCAGAGGGGGACCCCTATTGCTGCCCACCAGGCCCAACCCCCCATGTGCCTGGGCAGACCCAAGCAGTTCCTGCCCCCTGCAGCCACCTTGGCACACGCAGTGTGGGGCACAGAGCAGGGATTATGCACCTTGCTCACGGCATTCCCTTTGAATAGGATCCTCAGATGTTTAATTAAAGCAAACTGACCTTTCCTTTCTAATTAGGGTTGGGATAAAGTGCTAAATGCAGCTCTCCCCAGCACAGGTGGTGCCTTGGCACAAACCCACCCCTTTAGGCAATTTTGGCCAAGGTGCCAGCACACTCCAAGCTGTGTCCAATGTGTGAAGGGCCCCAGGTGCCAGGTGGAGCCCCATCCCCTGGAGCAGGTGTTTACCTGAGGTGTGCAGGCACCTGGAGGAGGAGGGTGAGCATTGGGGACCCCATGGGGTGATACAATGACCCCTGTGCCTCTCCAAGCCCAGAGGACAAATCCAACTGCCAGGCTCCATTCTGGAGCCAATGTGGCACCCTCAGGGAGGGGGGAGGCATGAGGGACATTGGAGAGGGAACAGAGGGACAGTGAAATGATCTCTGCAGAGCCAGAGCTGGCTCCTGCCTCGAGCTGCTTCCTGATCCCTGCCTGGATGCTGCTGTTCAGTAGTTTGATGGCTGAGCTGGGCAGCCCTTTGCTTCCCTGATTTCCCTCTCCCCATCCTTAATAATAGAAAGCAGTTGGAGAAACCCCTCTGGCTTCAGGCATGAGGAGGTTCTATGGCCAGTTTTCAGATTGGAATGGGACAAAGGCAACAGAAGAATAAACAGCAGCAAATATTTTAGGGGTAAATTCATGATGCAACCAGTTTAAACAGCCAACATGGCTCCAGAACAGCTAAGGCAACACATCCCAGCTGCCAACACATCTCAGGAATGCATTCCCAGGCAGGGTCTCAGCCTAGGGGAGAGCTGGTCTTCACTACAGGTATAACAAAGGTTCTGAGCTGTTGCAAACCTTCACAGCTTGTTATAGACAGAAAAGTTTTTTGAGCTCAGTTTGTCAGACCAGAACCAGAATTGGTGATGCCTGAGTACCCAGTCCAGCCCTGGTCACAAACCATTAACATGGTGACAAGATGGGAAGGAAATCTTTGGTAGGAATTGCCAGTAGAAGCCATCATCTGCTCCCAGAGACATAAGGGCTTAAGTCTGACAGAGACACCAGGTCCAAAGATCAGTTGAACTTGTTTTACGACCAGCACATCATTTCTCCAGGGCCTTTCATTAGTGTCCCACAGGCTCAGTGTACAGAGATGAACAAAACCAATTGACAGAAGCCCTGGTGAAACTATTTTCCAGTCTAGCAGAGCAATCTCAGATGAATGCCTGTGTAAGAACGTGGAGAAGAGAAACACTTACTTGGTATAAAATGCCACAAACTTCAGTTCATCTAAATCTCCTTGAATGACAACATCATCGAATCCTTCCCCATGGCCTGCAAACCAGAGAAGAAGTGGATTAAGCAACAATTCCTCTGGATCCAGCTCTAAGACAGGGCGTTTCACTCCAGAGCTACACGAAGAATATCCCACAGTGATCAAGAGACCAGCACCAGAAGATGTGGGTACCAAAACTCACAGAATCACTGAGTGGTTTGGGTTAGGAGGGACCTTAAAGACCATCTTGTTCCAATCCTCTGCCATGGGCAGGGACACCTTACGCTACATCAGATTGCTCCAAGCCCCATCCAACCCACCTCGAGCACTTCCAGGGATGGGGCAGCTTCTCTGGGCAACCTGTGTCAGGGCCTCACCACCCTCACAGGGAAGAATTTCTTCTCAATATCTAATCTAAATCAATCCCATACCATGTTTTGAGAAGTTCACTTCATGGCAGAGTTTTCAGAGGAGATACTAAGCCCCGCAGAAGCCAGGTAGGGAAGCAGACCTGTGGCAGAGGTTGGTGTGGAGGGTCCACAGCAAGGGAGGTGGCCATGGCTCCTCTATCCCAGGACACCTCCACCAGCACAAACTCCATGGCAAAGTCAGGGAGCCCCTTACCTGCATACCGGATGCTCTTCCCAAACATAGCAGTCCACAAATACGGGATGGTGCTGATCTCTGTGCCGTGGGCCAGCATGTTCAGCGCAGCGATTCGTCCTGGAAGAGAGCAGCAGCAGAAGGATTGAGGAATTCCCACACCAGGGCAAGCATCGTGGTCTGCCTTCAGGTCACAGCACAGCATCAACATTGCCAGTCACAGAGTACAGGGAAACCAAGAACTGCTGCTGAAAAAACCCCACACAGCAACAAAGACCAAGCAGGATCACTCAACATCATCAGAGGATGGGCTTGGACTCCTTCCCATGGTGCAGCTTCTACTCATCACCTCCAAGAGCATGAGCAATGTGCCCATGAGACTCTTTCCCCCCAACTTCTGGAACAGTGACAGGGCTGAGAGCACACTGAGCTCCCACCAAGGCAGGGATGGGATGGACAAACCCCTGGAGGCATAGCAACTGGTCCCTGCCGCAGAGGCCTGTCTGGACCAGAGGACTGTGTCCAAA
This sequence comes from Scytalopus superciliaris, assembly GCA_013400415.1. Lineage (NCBI taxonomy): Eukaryota > Metazoa > Chordata > Aves > Passeriformes > Rhinocryptidae > Scytalopus > Scytalopus superciliaris. The sequence goes on along the minus strand of VXBX01000224.1, from coordinate 221,833 downwards.
GGCTGACTTTGGAGCTGTGGTTCCAAAACCTCTCACCCAGGTCACCCAGCCAGAGGGAAACCTCCTCGCAGGACTGTGGCCTTGAGGGCAGCCAATCACACCAGGGGTTTCAGGCTGATATGAAGGGGAGAAAGACCCAAGCTGCAATGTGATCCTGGGCCAGCCTGGCAGTGTCAGCAGCCCAGCTGTAAATCTGAGCCCAGGCTGACTCTAGTATGTGAGTTCCTAAGTGGTCCCCAGGCGAGGAGAAGAGCAGGCTCCTGCAGCAATGCAGAGGCCAGGGAGCAGAGGGCATATGGGAAAGCCTAACCCTGGACACCTCTGTGCTTGTGATGAGGTATCATTAGGCAAAGCTTGGCACAAATGCTGACAAATGAAGGCATATTGGGCAGGATAAAATATACAAGCTTCAAAATGTCCAATACAACCACCAAATTTCCCTGCTGGCAGTTGTCTCATTCTCTTCTCAGAGGGTTTGAAAATTTCCTGGGAATCTGCAAAAGGCTTTCTGACAAGTACCTACCATGCATGTGGGCCATCTGCCAGTGGGGGACATTCACCTTCTTGTTATTTCTCAAGGCCAGTGGGAACATGACAGCATCTCCAGCAGCGAAGACTCCAGGGATGTTGGTCTGCATCATCTGCAGGGAACAGAGGTGTGCATTAGTGGGGTTTGCACCATACAGAAACAGGGAACTGCTCCAGAGCTGCCACATTCCCAGGAATACATGGACAACCTCTCAGCTGTGGGACCCCTAGGTGGGATTTCAGTCAGTCTTCTTCACTTTCAAAGAACACACAGGCAGGGATCTACAGTATCCCTCTGCCAGTGGGTTAACCGTAAAAAGAGACATGGACTGAGATCCTGGAGCCCCTCTTAGAAGTCTGGGGTCTGTCATTGTTTGCAGATAGAGCCCAGCTTATCACATGGATGAGCAATAAACACAGGCGGGTGGCACTGAACCCCAGCTGCCTGACACACTCCTCACTCACAGCATCCACCACCCATCAGCACCATCACTGGTCCCACCGCAGTCACAGGTAGTGGGGAGAAAGGATGAGATCCTTTAGGATACTTGGAAAGATGGATCTTGCTCAATTTCTTTCCCCCCAAAATATCCACACCCCTCCAGGGCAGCCCAGAACTGGACCCAAGCCAGAGCACCCAGGGTTGGGATTTGCAAATCCCAACCCACTTCAGGGGTGGTCCCAGGCACTCCTGGTGATGCTCCCAGAATCTCAGCATCTCAGAGAATCACTGAGCCCGACTCCTGGCCCTGCACAGGCCAACCCCTAGAATTCTAAAATTGTAATTCTGCCAATCTTGACAAATAAAAAGCCTTGAAAAGCACCTGTGGCAGCAGTTTGGAGCCTCTGGGAGGCTAATCCGACCTGTCTCCTCCAGTTCTCCCTCCTGCAAGGGCTGCCTCTGGGCTTACCTTGTTGACCACAATGAAGCCCTTGGAGTCGATATTGATGCCACTCTGCTTGAGGAAGCCCGTTGCTGGGACTGCACCTGTAGGAGAAGGCAAGGTTTGCTGCTGCAGTATCCAGGTTTCCTACAGCCCTGGGGGATGGACCCCAGAAAAGCAGATCCCCTCCTGTCAGGACAGTTGGTCTGCCCCCAGAGAAAGGCAGCAGCTGCTTTGGGAGCAGGGAGCAGGGCCAGGCACCCTACAGAGCCCCTACTGCATCAGCCTCCTCCCCCCAGGATCCCTATCCTTCCCAAAGCCATCAGTGCAACCTGCCCACCACCCTTTTCTAGTGCTTGGAGATAACTTTCAATTTAATTCTCTTTTATTTTGAAAAAAAATTATATTTAAAAGGGAAGCTCTGAGCTTCTAACCAGGGATCCTTGGCCTTCCCCACATCTGTGCCTTTCCTTAACCCTTCCTCTTACTTTTTAATATTTTTTTTCCTCCAGCCTTCACAAATTAGTCATAAAAACCAGAATTAAACTAATTCTGTGATTCTTTCAGTCCACAGCATTTTGAAAAGTTACAGAGATAGAGGGAAAGGGATTTTTTTTCCCCCTAAACTCCTCTTCTATGTGGTATTTTCTTTGGTTTTAAAATTCTTTTATTTTATAATGCAGGTTATATTTTCTATTGCTGGCAGCAGCAATTAAAAAAAAAACCAGTTTAAAAAATTCAGTTTGGGGAAGCTTTAATAAAAAACAACTTGAATGGATGAAATTGCTTTGAATGGGTTTGTTGGGTTTTTTGCCTGAAAAAACCAAACCCATTACTATTTCCCAAATATATTTTGGGGTGGAGGCTCTAGAAAGGCCTTTTTTAGTTACACAGACTCATGTGTGGCAGCTGAGCAGGGCTGGCATACCACCCCCAGCATCCCTGGCTATCCAGCCCCAAGGACCCCTTCCTGCCACATCCCCTCCAGCTTCTCCTCCAACGAGCAGAGCCCCAAAGCCCCCAGCTCAGCACCACACAGCCCCTTACCAACACCAACAACACACACGTCGGCACGCAGGACCTTCCCACTCTTCAACACAACCTCCTTGAGCTGCAGGAGACACAGGGAGAGAGGGTGGCCATCACAGTTATTTTAGGGACCGAAAACCCTGTGCAGCAGCAGGAAGCGAAGCTGGCAGCTCACCTCCTTTGTGATGTGCAAGCTGACCATAATTCCTTAGAAAAGCAGCAGAAGGGGGGCGGGAGCAATGAAACCACCCCACACACCACATTGGTGCACTTTTGCTTTTGGGGGCTAAATCCAGGAATAAGAATTTCATGGACTAGTAAAGAAGGGAGAGCAAAACCCCAGCAGGGAAGGGAATGGCAACCCTGGCGGATGCCACAGCAGTGCCCCCAGGAAGCTCCTGCCCACACCTTACCTTCCCCTCCTGCTCCCGCAGCTCTGACACCTCTGTTTGCATGTAGAACTTCACCCTGTTGTTCTCAAACATCTGGAGGAGGGGCAAGGGACAGAGCAGGGGACATCAGGACTCTGAACTTCCCCTGGTCCTGGTGTCCCTGTGCCCCCAGCACTGCCCTGCCCACCCCCAGGTCTCTCCTTGATTCGCACTGCAAAAGGGGTTGGCACCCCCACCCCCGCTCCCAACACAGGTTCAGAAGAAGATGCTCTATAGAACATGGACCATGGCAGGGAAGACACAGCCCGCTCTGTCTATTGACTGCTGCCATCACAGCTTTGTCAATAAAGTAAATTAATTAGTGCAATAAGTGAAACAAACAGAACCTGCTCTGTTACCAACCCTCCCCTCCAGAAAGGAAAGCAAGGTCACCTTCATGACAGCACGGCCAACCTTCTCCCCAAAGAACTTCTTGAAGGGGACTTCCTCCAGCTCCACCAGGGACACCGAGTGGGCCCTCTCCGCGAGGTAGGCAGCTACCTCCATCCCTGGGGAACAGAAGCAGGTCCGAGCGGCTGTGGGAACACTCCCAGCACTGCCTTGCACCCCTGGAACTGGCTGCAGCAGAGGAGCAGCCTCGCCCACTCTGACTGCAGAGGCTGGAGCTGCGATTCTGGGAAAACTGGGGAGCCACCAGTTCAGGTATTCTTCAATGGAGGTTTTGAAGAACAAAGGGAGGAACTGGCCATGATGAAGTCCCCAAAGTGCCCTGGGAAGCCGCAGCACATGGAACAATGGACCTCAGCCAAGGGAAACCTTCCTCCTTCCAGGAGTCTCAACTGCAGTCTGAAAACAGCCCTTGGGAGTAGCTGTTTTCTCGGATCAGAATGGGAGAATTGTGCTGCTGGGAATTGCATGGGAACCTCCATCAAGACATTTTCTATCTATGTGGGGTTTTATGGAAATGAATATTTTTGATGACCTGCAGTTTTCAACAGGCTCCCCACACCACATGCTTTTCTGTAGATCATATTGATTAACCTGCTAAAACAGATTCATCTTTTATAAAAGAAAAAAAAAACAAATTATGAAAATTTTGTAATAAATTCCATCACTAATAAACATTTATGTTTAAGGCTTGCAGGGCCCACTATTATTTTGTTAAGATCCACAAGAATTTTGTTAGAACCATGTCAAGCAAAAAAAAGAACTATCAAAGAAACTATAAGATTTGTCCTGTGTGTTTCAAAAATTCACTGCTCTTCTAAAAAGTAAAAGAGAAATAAACCCGCAGGCATCCACCTGCCAATAAGACTCTCCCGACTGAAGCCAAATCAAGACACACCAGACCTGAACTCACCCGAGCACCAGTACTGGCCTTGTCATGTGCTTTTCAGACTGGGACAGCAACATCTGTGCCCATGCAAGCCCAGCCTCTTCAGAAAACTGATTTCTTCAGCAAGGAGATGTTCTTATGAACACCTGGGGCTGGAGGTTGGACTAGCCCAGGTTCAGTTTGATAGGGGGGGTTACCTCTAACTGGGCAGTGACAAACTGGGCAAGGGACAGGAACCATCTGTGGGAAGAGGTGGAGAGCTGGGATGCGGAAGCAGCCTGAGTGAGCACTCACCCAGGAAGGATGCTCCCACGATAACCACGTTCTTGCTCGTGGCCAGCTTTACCACACGGTTGGCATCTTCAGGCGTCCGGATGTTGTAAACGTTTTCCACCTCCTTGCCTTTGCAGCTGAGAGCTTTGGGCCTAAAAAACAGTGAGGGTGATACAACTGCTTTTCCTGACCCCATGGTGGCTGCAGTCTCCAATTGGGACTGTAGAAATCCCTTCTGGGGCTCCAGATAGCATCCCAGACTTTCATTTCTTCACCTTTCTCTGGGCTAGAGACAACATGTTAAAATCCAAATGCTGGTGGACAATGGTTGAGCAGGGGATGCTGCACAGCCACCCCAGACCCCACTGTTTACCTGCAGGGCCAGGGGAGCTCCCTTCTGGGGCAGTGCAGCACAGCGCAGGACAGGCACTGCTTTACAAGCCTGTGCTCAACCACTAGCATGCCCTAAAATTTTCAGAAGCTTAATAGGACACAAAAAACTTACTCTGTTCTCCAGCAGAGCTTTGGAGGCAGATACTGAAAGTTTGATAAGGCTCTGCAAATGCAGGCTGCACTGTCCATTCCTGTGGGCACACTGCTGATGCTGTAGCAGACTAATCGTGCCCTCCCCAGGCACTTACTGGAGCCTATATATTTTTAAATATCTGGTCCCTGCATATCTGACTCATATCTGGAAATGGAACAGATGATCCTAAAAAATTTAGGTAGGGCTGCAACAGTGAAGTGTCAAGATTTAATTGTTGAGAAAGATCTTAAAGGCTAGCAGTAAATGAAAGATGGAAATTCAGAGGTATGTTAGGGTTGAGTGTTATTGAAGAGTGAAAAGAAGAGCAACATGACAAAAATGATCTCTAAAAGAAAGTAGGATACTTCCACTTTTGTAGTTTTTGTTAAAGAAAATATGGAAGTGTTCAAGGTTAGGCTGGATGGGGTTTGGAGCAACCTGATCTAGTGGGAGGTTTTCTTGTCCATGGCAGGGTGTTGGAACCAGGTGAGCTGTAAGATGCCTTCCAACCCAAACCATCCTGTGATTCTATGATTTTATAATATATGATGGAGATATATATATAGATATATATATATGAAGTAGATAGATGATGATATATAGATATAGATGTAGGTGTAGATGCAGATGTAGATACATACAGATATATCCAACATCTTTGATGATGCTTGACTTTTCCACAAACATTCTTGCAAACAAATTCAGTGTCTGAATTCACCCACCATATTTCACCCACTATCCCCAGGGACAATCTCCTCACATTCTCAGACAAAACAGTTTCTCTTGATCTTTCAGAATTTTGTCTGTAGCTTACGTGTTTCCAGTTGCTATCAGCAGCTTGTTGTATTCCATATTAAACCCATCCTTGAACACGGCTATCTTGCTCTTGATATCCACAGCCACAACCTGAAATCATTCTTAAATAATGTTAAGGCATGAAATCCCAGATGTTCACTGAGCTCCCAGCCCGACCAACTCATCTGTCAGATTTTAGTCCTCCATGTTAATTTATTAGTTTTAGTGGGTTAGTTAATTGGTTTTAGTCTGTTAGTTTTAGTCTTCCCAGACCACAGTTTGGCCAATCCAGATCTTAAATATTCCTTGTTCCCTTTTCACAAATCCTGGGAAGATTTCCCAATATAAATAAAATAATGGGGAGAAATGTTTAATCCATCATTGTTTTCACTGCTTGAAGGCTGATTATCCTAATCAGAGGGCAAGTCATCACCCCACATCCACATGAGGGTGCTGGCAAATGGCAGGTAAGAAATGATGGACACCACTGATGACCACACTATGGGCATGCCCAGGATGTTCTTCCTATCACAGGAGCATTGCTGTGTTTTGAACAACCACAGGCAACCTGTGCCCTGGGGACAAAACAGAGGGCTAGGGGAGATCCAACATTTGTGCAATGGCATCCAGTGAGCCAAGAACAGAGACAGCTGCCCATTCCCTACATACAGTCTTTGCGCACCAGCACTTGCTGATGACAGCCTGCAGGAACACACAGGACTCTCCTTACCTGCATTTCAGTCAGGACTTCAATGTCATAGGTGCAGAAGAACTCCTTGGGGCGCAGGGCAATCTGCTCAGGGTGGGAATCCATTGACTGCAAAAAAAGCCAACTGTCAACTGCTGCAGGTTGAACAGGTGAGTGGAGAAATGCTTGTTACCAATACAAGTCAGCAGTAGCCTGAATTTATGGCACAGGTTAAAGGACTGGCTCTACAGGGCTGGAATCAAAGCCTGTTCAAGTAAAAGTCATCACAAGAGGCTGGTCTGGGCTCTGGTTCCTTTTCTGCTGGCTCGGTGTGGGGCTGGTACTAACCATCTGAGTCAGGACTACAGTAAGTGTTTCTGAGTGTTGGCAAAGCAGCCATAAATGCAGCTCCTCATACCATACACACGTTCACAGGAGCAAGAGAAAAGCCTCATTTTACAATGAGACTAGTAAAACACCAGCACAGTGAAGCCCAGAGAACCTGGGCTGCCTCATCCCTGTAAGTGTTCAAGGTCAGGCTGACAGGACTTGGAGCAACCTGGTCTGGTGGAAAGTGTCCCTGCTCATGGCAGGGGGTGGACTAGATGATCTTCAAAAGTCCCTTTCAACCCAAACCATTCTATGGATATTTGGAAAACAACCAGTTACCAGGGAAAATTGAAGGTAGAGGAGCAGTAAGAACAAGCAGCACTGACGCACAAGGAAACACTTTCAAAAACACCCAAGTTATGCTGCACAAGTTCCATCAAAAGCTGAAACAGGGGCACACAGCAAGTTAAAGGCTCTTGTTCTTCCCAGCCTTCCCTGGTCACAGGGGTGAGATGTACATCATCTTTACATGTAGAGTTAAGCCCAAGTTCATCTGCCCTTCTGACTCTGCAGAGACAAGCTCAGACTTCAGCCGAAGACAAGTTGAGCATCAAGTGACCTGCCAGATGTGCAGGCTGCTCCCTGCTGCAGTTCATCCCTGTCTGCATGCAGCACAGCAGAAACACTCAAGCCCTGCAATATATCACATAGCACAGAGCTGCAGTATCCACCTGTGCTCCACAGGCATCATGTTTGGGCTTGACCCAGGAGGAACAGGGGATGCAGGAATCAAGGGCTTTCCCATCTGGCTGTGGGAATGGATGTGCAAGATCCTTATTCCTGGAGGTGGCTTGGTCAGAGGCTGGGATGAGCCCTGCAGGACACTCCATTTCTCTGACTTAGACAATGCTCTGCTCAGGAGAGACCTACTGCAGGACTCCAGGCAGTGGTGGGGGTCATACAGGTTTTACTGCAAATTCTTTAAATACTCCACATTTACAGAGGGGAATGCCTGACCCCACTGTGCCAGGAAGTGCGGCATAGAGGAGTGCACAATCACCATGGGTTTTGCTGTTGCTCAGTGCCCTGGAGATGGTAACAGAAACATGGCAGCACACCACAGAGAAGGTCATGGTCCAAAGGTGACAAAGAGGAACAGGCTGGTGGGACCTGGGGACAGGCTCGTAACAGGCATTCAGCATGGCAGAGCAAGGGCACTGCTCCAGTTTCAGGGAGCAAGAAATCTGCTGCTTACAACATTATGTGCTCCTCCTCCAGTGACTCTGTACAGGGGTAGTCCCACTCACAACAGGATTAAGAAAAATCCCATTTTTTTCCTAGCCTGTTCACAAAAATTCTGCCTTCTCTTCCACGGGTTTTATACACCTTCCAAAAGCAACTACAGCCAGAGGTGTTTAGTAGAGAGTTTAACACACCATGCATAGCATCTCTGCCATGTGAAATGTTCTCACTATTTAACAGAGAGAAGAAAAGCCAGTCTAAGACTGACATGTGGAGGTAAGTGTTTGGGAGAGCTGCCTGGCCAGAACAGGGACTCCAAGATTCTCTGAGTTCCCCAACACAACATCTGTGACCCTCAGATACAGGTTTCAGTCAGCTGCTCCTCACCCCATGCAGAACTTCTCCAAGCACAGAAATAGCCTGAATGACCAAAAAAAAAAGCCACGTGCATGCTTGCCTTTCTTTGAAAATGCTTTTTTTTGGCTTCTGGAAGCAGAGTTAGATGCTGTGATTGTAGACCACCAGCCCGCATGGATAAGCATTCCTGACATGAAGGTGAACACATAGTCCACCTTATGTTATCTCCAAGCTCCAAGATCAAATGCTGTTGTCCAACCTGAGCTACTGTCTGACATCAAGGAAGGCTCAGGAAACAGCAGCAAGAAATGTGAATAGAAGCTCATCCTGTGTCTACAAACTGGAATGCAAAATGGGATGTGTGTCAGAAAAAGTGATCTTTGTACTGCCATCAAGTTACCAAGTTGTGATGATAACTGAATATCATCATAATTATATCATGGAGCATCCTGGGGCAGCAAGAACCATGCACTAATTAGAAAACATGGTAGACAACACCATTTTTCCACATGCCCCATTACACTGCCTTAAATATTTTGATCCAGAAACACATTAAGAAGATACATCCAGGTACAATCTGGCTAAGACAGCTACTGCTAGGCCTGTGAAGGATCGTCATATGAATCACAGGATGGTTTGGGTTGGAAGGGACCCTTAGTCTTATCTGATTCCAATCTGCAGGGACACCTTCCACTAGACCAGGTTGCTCCATGCACTGCTGAGCCTGGCCTTGGCCATTTCCATTGTGGGGCAGCCACAGCTTCTCTGGTCAACCTGTGCCAGGGCCTGCCCACCCCCACAGGGAAGAATGCCCTTGTTTCTGTGCTAGTATACTCTTAGTTCAGAGTTTGAACAACACCTTTTTTGTGTTTCACATTTCAGCCACAAACAAGAAAGAAAATTCAAGAGAAACAGAGACAGAATGAATAAGGAAGCAGAATCATGCTGCTGCAATGAATAATAGTGCGGAAAGGTACTAGAGCAAATTTTAAAACTGGGGAGGAATATGGCATACCCAGAGTGATACAAACCTTACTGAGCTTTGGTCTGTCATAGGGCAAGTGTCTGTCCATCGTGCACATCACAATCCGGTCAGAGAAACCCTCCTGGCGCAAGGTCTCCGCACAGACCAGCCCAGCTGCCCCTAAGGGAGAAGGAGACCCATGACAGCCATGTGTATGGAGCACTGGGGGGTCTGAGCCCTTTGCTGTTAAACCTATCAGAGCTGCCTCCAAAATCACCATCTCCAGCAGCCCTGGCCCCACTTCACTGCCTTTCCTAAGTCAAACAGCTCACACAGGAAGCCAGACAGGGCAGATGCACCAGGCAAGAGAAGGACCCTCTGTCTAAGGAGTGTGACATTAATCCTCTTGTCTATCCCTAAACTGTCACAAAATCACAAAGAGCACACATGAGGAGTGCTGCTAATATCTACACACCTTGCACAAGCTCCAGGGCACAAGCAGCTGCTCAGAGCCTTGGACTTCTTTGGTTGGGGAAGGGTCTGCACACCCAGCTCCTGGTAAATTTATGGCCAAGCATGGCGGGCAGGAAGCCCTCCCTTTCTCCATGGCCAAAGTGTTAGCCGTGTGACTCACTGCAGAGCATTTTCCATGCTATTTTTTCTTCCAGGTTTTTTTCTTTGCATATTTCAATCATAGAAAAAAAAAAGGTCTAAATTGAACAAAAAACTGCAGCCAGGCAGCCTGATGGGCATGTCCCCTCTTCCTTGGCCAAACTGTGAGATTGGAAAGCTCAGGTGAGAAGTCCTGCATTTCTTCTCAGCCAAGGAAGCCTTGCTCAATAATAAGTGTTCTTAGGGCCACAGTTTCTGTAACACCAAAGAGAGAAGATGGACCTGGACAGTATCACGGTTTGGACCATCAACAAGATGCTTCCACTGATGGAGGCAGAGGACAACAGAAGAGGAGACAGGTGAGTGGACAGCCTGTGCATGCTGAGAGGAGCAAGCTGAGTCAGAGCTGGTGCTTCACTGATGCCATGATGACCCTCACTTGAGCAATTGCCCTCAGGTCTGCTGGGCATGGCCAGATCTTGGTCCTTGCTGAAGGGCTGGATGGGCATTCTCTTTCCAGCACATTCTCCCCACGACCCCACCTTTGAAATCTCCTTTCCCACTCATCAAAACAGACTTTGGTATTTAACAAACCTGTAAATTTAACTAGTAAAGCCTGGGAAAGTTCCTTCAGCAGGGCCTAATGCTGCCTGTGGAGTGACCTCACTGACGATTGTTATGACTGTCCAGCCCTGCCACACACCAGACATTCCAGTTGACATCAGGGAGCAGCATGTACTTTACACCCTGGCTTTCAGGCAACAAGGGGCATAAGGAAAGGGAAAATGTCACCCAGCAGCAAGGGAAGAGCCAGTTAGGCTGGTTTTCCCCTCTGCTCAGGCTGTAAGATACAACTTAGATGATCCCAGTTTCCAAAGCCTGGATGTGGTGACCTGAATGCTCTAATCAATTAAGAAAAATCATGTATCAGGAGTAGCCATTCCCTCCCATCTCCAGGTCCAGCACCCTTCATTTTCACCACAATGTGGTCAAGCCTTGATGTATAACATATTCCAGAAATTCAGTAGATGGGCTTCACCCCATTTTTCTAAAAACTTTGCAATACACAAATGAAGCTGGGACAAGTGAAAAGAAAAGATAGCTTGGCAGCTTCACTGTTTTTGGCAGGGATTTTATATTTGCTGGAAAGGTGGAAGAATTTATCTTCAGAGAGGCACCTTGAGGAGAGAACTTCAGAGCTGTAATGGGATGAGACAGCGATATACAAGGTTGAAGAGAAAAAGGTGTATCCACATCACAGGAACACCTGAGAGGACTTTACACTTGTTAGCTGTGGGAATCAAGGGTTGCTGATGTGCTTGGGAAGGGTGTAGTGGGAGGAGGGTTCAGGGTGCCCACTCCAAAGAACGGAGACAAAGCTCCACAGACGGGAGCACAAATCATTAGCATATAGGCATGAAGATTCTCTGGTTTTCTTTGCACAGGGAAGGACACAGGACGGGGTGACACAGCAGACAGACACTCTGCTCCCTGCACACCTGCCTGGGAGGGGACACACACGGTGGTCCCGGCATGTGCCACCCTTACCTGCACCGATGATCAGCACATTGGTACTGCTCAGGTTGTAGTTGCTCAAGGAGATGCACTTTGCCATCATCTTTGTCCTCCTCTGTGTCTGAAGTACCTATGTCACCACCAAGAAGAGTCATTATCTTTACTCAACATTAACCTGGGCAGCTTGGCAGGGATGGGGACAATTGTGGTATGTCATAAACCAGATTGGATAGGAAGGGAACAACCATGTCCTTGTACTGAACAAGAACTCAAACTCCTTCTCATTCAAATACCATTCCAATGTCCACTGCATTATCCCTTACAAGGTACCAGATTAAAATAAATCCACCATCATCTGCAAATCCATCTCTGAAAGTTTGGCGTGGCTCTCTGCCAAAAGACAACCCTCACAGGACAGATTCCCCCTCCCTCTCCTGAAAAGGCAATAAAGTAGCAAAAGAAAATTGTAGAAAAGTATATATATATTTGCATATATTGCATATATTACACTTATATACACTTAAACACTATGTACAAAGCAGCAGGGACCCCCAAACAACCCCAAGAGGGGACAAGGGAAAGGGAAAGGGGAAAGGGAGACAAAAAAGGGAGAAGACAAACAAATACATACAATCGGAACTCAGGAATTAACTCAATAAATAACAAGCACAATAGAAAACTCACTGCTTCTCTTAGGAAAAACAGAGTCTTAACCTCAGCCACCAGCCCAGCCAAACAGCCCTCGGACAGGCCTCGCTCACACAGATAAGCCAGGCCAAACACTGAGACCTGTCACCGAGCTCAGCCATGAAGGAAAAAAAGAGGGAAAGAATCTTCTCCTCCAGCTTTTCTACACCTGATTACGTAAAGACATGGGATGGAATATTTGCTATGTTTTGACCCTGGTTACCAGAGAAGGCCTACAAAAAACCAATCACACCATCCAGCTACACAGAGCTGGGAGGAGAGGGGGAATAGAAAAACAAGCCCAGGTGTGTTCTTGTGCAATTTTGCACCAACAGATGAGGTGAGAATGAAGAAGTTCTATCAGGAATTTTCTCCTGCACATGAGCATGATATCCAAATATCCTGATATCCAAAGCTGATAGGCTTGTCCAATCCCCCAGAGCACACCTGTTCCACGGCAGTCCTGCTGCACAGCCCCCCTGTTCCCAACCATAGGAGGCCACAATCGACTCCTGGTCAAGGGAATAGGCTCAGTTCCCCTCATCACACTCCCAAATCAGTTGAAGTGCTACCACTCAGGTGGCCTCTCTGGATCTAAATCAAGTGCTGTAAGGGTTCGTAGGGCTCTGAGACACTGGATTTGAACATGTGTATGTGCAGATATGCACCAAAAGAAGGCTTTTCATGGAATGGGCTTTGTTCTGCATCTCATCAGGGGATGAGAGCCCTTTCTGCCATGCACCAGACGCCTCCCTAGCAGGAGCTTATATCTGGGCTCAAGAGTGAGCACAGGTGGCCTCTGGCACCAGTGTGCCATGTTCAGACAAGGACAAAAGGCTAATGGAAGAGGCCTGTTTCCATGGGCCAACTAAATTAAAAGTTGCTCTGATCTTAAGGAAACACAGGACAAGTTCAGGACAGACGCCTGTAAGACCTAAAACCATGGACAATCCAGCCCAGGTGTCTGGCAGCTGCAGGGAGGTTGGGCAGAAGGGGGACACAACACTCCTGCCCTGCTCCACTTGTACCTCCACACGAACTTCAGGCTGCTGCTTGGACAGGACTGGGCTGGGTAGGCCTTTGGGTCACCCATGCTGGATATTCACCCCTCTCTCTGCCCAGGCACGGCTTTCCTGCCAAAGGACCAAAGGAAAAGCATTTCCCCCCCATCCCGATGCACATAGAGCAAAAACCAAAAGCATTGGCTTTGCTTTTGGGATGTCGTTGGCCCCTCACCTGTTTGCTTGCTCGGATGTACACCTTTTCCTTCTCAATCTTCACCTGAGGGTGACAGAACAGCAGTGGTTTGCAGGACAGCAAGGGCTCCCTCTGGGCAACAGCTAATGAATGGAGCAGCAGTGGCATCGGGTCACCTGTGAGAGCAGCTCAGGCCATGGCAGGCCTCAGCCCAGCTCAAGGCTGTGGGATGTCTCCTGCCTCATAACAACCATGCACCAATGCTCAGTGTACAACTTAATTTCTATCCCAAGTATGGTTTCTTATTCCAAGCCCGCTCCTAGTCAAGAGAATGGGCACCTATTCCCCCAGGGTCCCAGGAGGTGTCTGATGCCTGCAGGTGGGTGCAGGAAGGAGCTGGATGAACGTCCTGCTCTCCACTACCCACAACAGTACATCCTCAGAAAATGTTTGCTCCATGCCATAAAGAACATTGCTTATCCCAATACAGAGAGTCGTTTTATGGGTGACACTAATCTGAGTGGTGTGGTTGATGCTCTAGTGGGAAGGGATCTATATCCAGTGAGACATGGGCAGGCTGGAGAAGTGACCCCATGGGACCTTCATGAGTTTCAACATAGCCAAAGGCAAGGTGCTGCACATGGGTTGGAGCAATCCCCAGTATCAATCCAGGCTGGGGGATGAAGGGGCCCAGAGCAGCCCTACGAAGAGCTGTAGTTGATCAGCCTGGAGAAGAGACGGCTCTGGAGAGACCTGAGAGACCCTTCCAGTGCCAAAAGGGACTTCAGGAGAGCTGGAGAGGGACTTTGGACAAGGACCTGGAATGACAGGACTAGGGGGAATGGCTTCCCACTGCTAGAAGGCAGTAATATTGTAAAGGATTTCTTGGCTATGAGGGTGGGCAGGCCCTGGCACAGGTTGCTCAGAGAAGCTGTGGCTGCCCCATTCCTGGGAGTGTCCAAGGCCAGGTTGGACGGGGCTTGGAGCAACCTGGGCTGGTGGAAGGTGTTTCTGCCTATGCCAATGGTGTGGAACAAGATGGTCTTTACTGTCCCTTCCAACCCAAACCATCCTGTGATTTTGTGGTTTTCTCTGCTGCTGCAAGGCGAAGGGTCTCACCTGGAACCTGGGTAAACTATCCAAGCCAGGAAAGTCCTCAATGTCACCTGTGCCAATGTTGAAGCAAGCTCCGTGCCAGGGACAGCGTACTCTTCCTTTGGACAAAACCCCTGCAGGGAACACAGCAGAGCTGGGTTGGTGCTGCCCTGCAGCTGTCTCCCATTCTCTCTCCTACAAGACATGTGGTAGCTGATGTGGACCTGGATGGACCACAGTGGAGTGACACATTGGACAGGTTCAGCTGTTTGGGACCAACTGGGATCCTGTATGAGCAATCCCTTCTAAAATGCTCTGGATGGCAGTGCCCCCTAGCACCTCTGGGCACAGTTCCAAAGTTGTCTGCTCTGTCTGGGACATGATCTCTGGCCAGGATGGGGCTGCTGTCTCCAGAGTCTCACTGTCATCCTTTTAAGTCCCAGTAGCACCCAGAGCAAGTGGTGTCTCAGAGTATCACTGATTTAGAGCACATATGTTCCAGAGCAGACCCTGACACAGCAAGGTGCCTGCAACACACCTGGAAGGCACAGGTATGCCCAAAACCATGTGTTCATTTCTCCAGGTATTTGCTCAGAGGCTGCTATCTTGGACTTTAGCTTTCTCTGCTACAACACTGGGGCAGAGCATTGGCTACCATGTGGCCATAGACTGGTATTGAGCTTGTGCCTCTGCTTGCTGAGGCACAGCAGTGCCATGTCTCATCACTACCATGTGTGGGGATGCATGGGCAGCCACTGCCCTTACTGCTGCACCAAATTCCCCAATGAGATCCCTGTGTGACAGCCAGTCGGAGCAATGTATCCACAGGCCTCTGAAAGGGCAGGTGAACTCTCACCTTGAGGGCAGCATAGGGCTCTTCTGCCCTGATCCAGAGGGTGCTCACCCCAGGTGAGGGGTTGAGAGCATGGCTGCTACACCCAGAACTGCTGCTGGGCCAGCGATGCCCAGAGGACACTCAGCAGGATGCTCCACTGTCTTCCACAGCATCCCACCTCTAGGAAAGTGTCCCCTCAACCCCAGTTTGGGTGATGCACTTCAGCACACAGTCAGGCCAGCACTGTCTGCTGCTGTTGCTTAGGCTCTATGCAGAAACTTGCCTGAAGCCTGTGCTGAGAAAGTGTCAGGATGCATATTTTTAATGATGAAAAAGGAAACCACCACACCTCATTCCACTTCAGCCAATAACATGAGCAACATTCTTCTTGCTACTAAAAGGATCTGATCAGCCCAAAGAGATTTCTCCTTCACCCTAGAAAGGATCTTGATTTACAGTCACCAGCAGAAGTTCCAGCCCTGTGACCAGCAGTGGCAAGTGCTGTCAACTGCAAACCAGAGTTGTGGCAAAGCATTCTGGGGAGGTTGGTGCAACCCCAGCTTGTTGCCTGTGCCTTCCCCAGCCAGAAGATGCCCAGATGATGCCAAGTGTGTGGCAGCACAGCCAGGTGAACAACAGGCTGTCCTTTGCCCACCCTCTGATGTTCTCATTTGCTGTCCCAGGACATGATGCAGACTGACCTTTGACCAGTGGAGCCCCATAGTGGGGACACTTGTGTCCCACGGCGTGGAACTCGCCACTCTCCTTGATGAGCAGAGCCTTTCCGCATCCCAGGTCAACTTCCCGCATCCTGGGGAGCAGAAGTATGGAAACAGATGGCAGAGCATCCACCTTGCAGCAGATGCCACTCCCTCACCCTACAACTCACCCCTGGTCCTGTCAGGCGCCTTGCCTCCTTCAACTTGCTCACCACTGGCTCCAGGTGACTACAGGTGTGGGTAATTCCTTGTCACCAAGCCACTTTTGGAGGTGGCTCTGTTGTCCCCATCCTGAGAAACATCCAAGCTGGGCCATTGAGTGGCACCATCTTCATCCATCACGGTGTCAAGATGGGGCCCAAAGCACCTCCCCAGCTGCTGGGGAAGCTGCTAGTGGGAGCAAGAACCCAAACTGATTTCACTGTGACATCTCCACCCCTCCTGGCCCCAGTGGCAGAGCAGGCTTGTATTCAGTTCTTCAAAGCAAACATATCTCAGAGTTGAAAACCAGGAAAGGCAACTCTGACCCTTGGGGTCTGCGTCCCACACCTCAGGAGTTTGTACTCTGGCCCTGGCCACGTCCCAGGGTCAACAACATGGGTCACCTTTGTCCTGATAAATCCCTTAGGACAGCAGACACCTGTGTGAGACCTCTTTGATGTTTCCCTCAGCTGTTTTTGCAGAATGAAGCTCACACAGCAACCTCCCACTGGCACCAGGCTACTGGCCCCATCTGTGCATCACCAAGAGGCTTCACCTCCTCAGTGCTGCTGGGTTCAGCCCTGCTCTGCACATGAGCCAACAAACCTCGAGCCATTCCCATGAAGGGTTTCAGGTTCTCTTTGAAATCTTCCAGTTGCTGATACAACTTGCTGTGGTTTTAAACTAAAAGAGGATCAGTTTAAATTACATGTTAGAAAGAAGTTTTTGCAATGAGTGGTGAGGCACTGTCACGGATTTTCCAGAGAGGTGGTGGATGCTCCATCCCTGGAAACATTCAAGGTCAGATTGGACATTGGTTTCAGGTTGGACCTTGGACCTTCATTTGGTTTGTTCAGCCTGGAAAAGAGGAGACTGAGGGGAGACTTGTCACAGTCTGCAGCTTCCTCATGGGGAGCAGCGTAGGGGCAGCACCAATCTTTTCTCTCTGTGACCAGGGACAGGACCTGAGTGAATGGCTGGAGCTGTGTCAGAGGAGGATTAGGTTGGAANAAACATTCAAGGTCAGATTGGACATTGGTTTCAGGTTGGACCTTGGACCTTCATTTGGTTTGTTCAGCCTGGAAAAGAGGAGACTGAGGGGAGACTTGTCACAGTCTGCAGCTTCCTCATGGGGAGCAGCGTAGGGGCAGCACCAATCTTTTCTCTCTGTGACCAGTGACAGGACCTGAGTGAATGGCTGGAGCTGTGTCAGAGGAGGATTAGGTTGGAAAGCAGGAAAAGGTTCTTCCCCCAGAGGATTGTCGGGCACTGAACAGTCTTCCCAGGGCAGCGGTCCTAGCCCCAGGGCTACCAGAGCTCAAGAATAGTTTGGACAATGCTCTCAGGGAGAGGTTGGGATTGTTGGGAATGGTATTGTGCAGGGCCAGGAGCTGGACTTGATGATCCTTGTGGATCCCTTCCAACTCAGGATATTCTACGATTCTGTGGATGGGGCTCTGAGCAACCTGGTCTAGGAGAGAGAGCCCTTGTTTTGCAGGGAGCTGGATATGGGACCACAGAGCTGCCATTCCCTGGAAAGTTCCTGTCTTCCCACAGAAAGCATATCCCTATACAGCCTGATGTTTATCTGAAAATCCTGGTTGCTCCTGTTCATGGAGTGGACCACCTCATCTACAGCTAGCCCTGAGGTTGCCTGTGGGGTACCAAACACAGCACCATGCCCACAGCAAACCCCACCTGCTCAAGGTGGCCACTGGCCATGCATGATCCTGGAATCTTGTTCATACATGCCGAGTTCCAGGGTCTTGGAAGAATGGGACTGACTCTGCATGTTCATTCCTGTTCAGGTAACTTCTCAGCTCTATCCCATCACTTGCACTCAGGCTACAAACACGCTTGCCCCACTCTGAGTTTCATACCCATGGAGATGAGAATGGGGCTTAGCCTACCACCACTCCTGTCACACCTTCAGACTCACCTTAGACAAGACTTTGGGGAGGTGCCTGCTCCACCTGCATCAACTATCTAATGACAAATGCTCCATTTCCCAATTTCCTTGCCAATTTTGTATTTCCCTTACCATCTTGGGTGAAAACCAGCAGAGTTCAGCACACCTGCCCTCAGGAGCTGTTCTGTCCCAGTAACTCAGCTGCCGTGTTCCCTAGTGATGCAGCTCTGCTCCCGCTCCACGCAGGACACTTGGCACTTGGAGCTCTTCCCTCAACACAGGGGGAGCAGAGCAGTACAAGTCCTGCTGCATTCCTCAGCTGATAAAACCAGTTCAATGACAGCCATAACTCCCTGGGAAGATAAGATAAGCAAAAGAGTTTACAACTTTCCCAAGGAACTGTGTGAGCTGAGAGTCCACACCAAGACCTGGCGTCTTCAAGGCAGTACACAGCCACCTGCAAGGCTCCAGTTTAAAGTGACCCTGCACTCACTCCAGAGTTATCCAGAGAATGATTTCCACTGCCCTGGACCCTGCTAAGCTGTTTAGTCAGTAGGGAATTTGTCCTGTTGCCCCACTGCACTCCCCACTTGGGAAGCACCAGCTAAAACTCAGCTCTGGCCAGCAAAGGACCTTTGCTCAAGAGTTGTGAGAGCACTGGGAACTGTTTTCTGTCCCTCCAGTTAGCCTGCCTGGGAGACTGGCTGGGTACAGCAGCACCAGTTTATCCTCCAGTATCCTTTACTGGTTCTCCTGAGGTCTTGCTGGTACCAGAAAGACAGAAAGGGGGGGCAGAAAGCATACTCTGCTTGCAGACTCCACTAGCACAACACAGTGGTGCCCCAACCCTCGTGCCAGCACCCTGCACTGCTGCTGTGCCCATGCAGAGAAGCACACTTCTGGGGAGAAGCATCCTGGAAAATCCCTCTGGGTACCAAAGCGAAGGGAACTCCTTTGGCCTGGCTCACTGCATTACATGAACTGTGGGACTGTCTCGCAGCACCTCTCTCAGACTCAGCCTGCTAGAAAACAGCTATTCTCAACCTCAAATGCCTAATGGTGGCACATCTGCCTCCACACTCACTAGCATGTTTCAGCAGTTGATGCACATGGGACTGCAGCGTGGGCCCAGTTCCCAGACTGATACCTGGCTTTAGCTGAGGAGCTCCCTGCTGTGGTCACCTGCAGCAAGCTCCTCCTCACCTTCCCCACAACCAGCAGAGCTCTCCAAATCTTTTCATCTACCACACTGCCTGCTTCCCAGTCAATCTAGCTAGTCATAGAATTGCAGAATCTCAGGATGGTTTGGGTTGGAAGGGACAGTAAAGACCATCTTGTTCCACTTCTTGCCATGGGCAGGAACATCTTCCACTAGCACAGGTTGCTCCAAGCCCCATCCAACCTGGCCTTGAACATTTCCAGAGATGAGGCAGCCACAGCTTCTCTCCCTAACCTTGCCAGGACCTCACCACCCTCACAGGGAGGAATTTCTTCCCAATATCACATCTAACCCTGCCCTCTGGCAGTGGGAAGCCACTCCCCCTTGTCCTGTCGCTGCACCGCTTGTCCCAAGTTCCTCTCCAGCTCTCTTGGAGTGCCTTTAGGTCTGGAAGGGGCTCTAAGGTCTTCTTGGAGCTTTCTCTTCTCCAGGTGAACCCCCCCAAGCTCTCTCAGCCTGGCCCCAGAGCAGAGGGACTCCAGCCCTCAGAGCATCTCTGTGGCTTCCTCTGGACCTGCTCCAGCAGCATCATGTCTTTCTTGTGCTGAGGACCCGAGCTGAAAGCAGCACTGCAGGTGGGGTCTCACAAGGGCAGACCAGCCGAATTTTCCTATATCCTTCTTGTTCTGGGGCACTAAAGCAGAACACACTCTTCTAGTAACACCCCAACATGAAGTCAGCAGACACGAAAGCCTCCATGACCTCCTACTTGCTGTTCAGGCATTAGGCTACATCTTGACCCTGGAACAGGACCCTCCCAGTATTTCCTAGAACAGTGTCCCCCTTTTACTACACTCCAAGGCAATCCCAGTTGCTGCCTGTGCTCTGCCCTGGATCCTCTCCAGCCTTGCTGTCACTGCTCACCTGCGCAGGAGGCAGCAGGTCACTCATCATCTCCCACAAGCAACTCTGCAACCACTCTGCTTGGCCTCCATTCCAGAGCATTTCCACTGACTCTTCATCCCCACCTCCTGCTGGAGGAGGACATTTGCCTGCAGGTCTCAATGGCCCTCCAGCACTTCTCTGGGCTCAGCAGAGCTTGAAGAGTCATAGAATCCTAAGTTGCAAGGGACTCACAAGGATCATCAAGTCGAACTCCATACCCTGCAACACGACAACCTAACAATCCCACCATGTGCCTGAGAGCATTGTCCAAACACAGCTTGAGCTCTGTCAGCCTTGGGGCTGTGACCCCTGTGTTGGAGAGCCTGTTCAGTGCCCGACCGCTTTCTGGGGGAAGACCCTTTCCCTAATATCCAGCCTAACCCTCTCCTGACACAGCTCTAGGCATTCCCTCTCTGGTCACAAAGAGAAGAGACCAGTGCTGCTGCTCCACTGCACTTGTGAGAAAGCTGCAGACCATGATAAGTCTCCTCTCAGTCTCCTCTCCTCCAGGCTGAAAAAGCTGTCATGGTTTAGGAATGGTGTTCCCCAATTTAGTGCTCCCACTAAAACCACACTGTTGCTTACTTCCCCCTCTCTCTTCCCCCTCCCTCCTGCAGTTGGCTGGAGATAAGAATTGGAGGCACAAAAGTTGAAGATCATGAGTTGAGATAAGAACAATCTACTGGAAACAGCAGTGAGATCAGAAAACCAAGAGTAACAGCAACAATATTCTTAACAAACATGTACAAAAGAAAGAGTGATTCACATGCAAAAATGCTCACCATAGAGTTGGACCTGACCTCAGACTATAGCTCCTTCCAGCTCAGGACTGGCATTAACCCAACCACTCCCTTTGACCTAGAACCAGCATTATCATCATAGAAAGAACACCTTCTCCTCGTAAGAGACTCTCTTCCCCTACCCCCAGCAATGACATGAAGTGGTATAGAATAACCTCTGAGTCCTGCTCATGGTCTCTTGTGGCTACTGAAAAAATTCACCCTGTCCTGGAAGGTACCCAGACATAATCCAAGTGACCTCCTCATCACATGAAGATTTAATCCAACCGAGTCCAGTGCATCCCTTTGTAGAATGGTCTAATACATAAATTCCCATTGCGATGAATAAAACCAATTCATTCCTGAATGAACTTCCCTTATAAGAATAATTTATGGCCCATGAAGCCCTTAAAGTTTAGCACAAAGTACGCTATTGGGATTCTCCTAGGGAAATTCTGCTACAGAACATCACCTCTTTCTAAGATGAGTCCCAGCACAGACCATTCAGGGAACAGCAGACCTTCTGGTAAAAAAGAGTTGTCACTTGTCTGTAATGTAATTTTTTAAGATTAAAAAAAAGTTTATTTTACTGAGTTAAATTGTCACCTCCAGAAACTCTAAGGAATGACACAGTGTTCAGATTTGCTTCTGAGGTCCCTCAAGTTTTAAATGCAAAAAGTTTAAGCACTTACTGTCCGTTCTCCAGGTCCTTCACATGGCACACAGATGCTTCCACCATATCCTTTGGGTTGTGGTAGTGATTGCTGGCAATTGGGTGCTCCTCGAGGTGGTAGTGCCGGGCAGTTCCATTGACTTTGTAGATCATGGGGCTAGCTTTCCCATTAGGTGACATCTCCTCCTTGCTTCTCTCTTTCTCAGGTATCACAACTTCAATTTTCACTTCAACTGAAGGAACAAACAGAAATCTTTATTAAAATGAAGCCAGAAGTTTAGCTGCCATTCTGTCTCTTTCTTCACTCCCAAACTTGGCAAGGAGCTGATGGACATCGGAACAGACTGGGGTTTTTTTTGCTGGCCTGGGAAGATACAACATTTAACATCAAACTTGGTTTCATTACCTGAGCCCATTATTACTCTGTTCTTTCCACATCAGGCACTTTGCATTCATAGAGTCCATATTTTTGCAAGCAGGTATGAGTCATTGGTGCAAAACAACCCCTCAGACACAGTTCTTGTCCTGTTTAGTGGAAAACAGCTTCAGGCAGCTCCAGGCAGGCCAAGGCCTCTGGGGCTCGGGCAAGACTTCAAACAACCTTCAAACAAGTTGTTTGTAGGTAACGTTAAGTGAAAGAGAAAGCCAACACTGCATGGAGCATGAAGCTGCTTCATTAGATGGAGACCAATTAATAAAGAACTAGAAATACCAGTATTACTTCCACATGAGATTTTGAGTGTAGAATGACTGTTTAACATCAGGTAAGAAAAGCAAGGATGGTCCATTTTTCTCATGTGTACACCACTGAGCAGGCCTGATAACAAACCATCCCTGTCCTGGGGACCAGGGTACCCAGGGACACATGAGAGTAGGGACAGTGGGGAGCAGAGGGGCTCTCCTCAGCCACCAAAGTGAGGACATGCAGAAGTTACTGTGAAGGTGGGGAGGCCCTGGCACAGGCTGGGCAGAGAAGCTGTGGCTGCCCCATCCCTGGAAGTGTTCAAGGCCAGGCTGGATGGGGGAGCAACCTGGGATAGTGGAAGGTGTCCCTGCCCATGACAGGGGCTGGAAAGAGATGATCTTTAAGGCCCCTTCCAGCCCAAACCATCCTGTTATTCTATGTTCATCCAAGCTCCCTGAAGGTCAGCATTCACCCATCCTTACCACTCACCCACCCAGCTGCAACCCCACTCACTGCCCCAGGCTGGCCACAGAATTATCAGAGGAAGTCACTGATGAGGTTTCACATCACAAAGTGGAAAATTTCACTTTATCTCCTAGGGACTTCATAAAGCTGAAACCATTAATATTAATAATAAACCCCAGTGAGTTCTGTAGCAAGCGAGAGGGAAGTGCCAGAGACTGGTGAAGAGTCTCAAGCACACATGAGATCATTGAGCTTTCACTGTCTCATAAATGCCATGAACAGGAAAAGCTGTGCAGAAGATAAAAACTAAACAAGTTAAGGAAAGGCAAAAAACCAGGGTAGAAACAAGTCCTGCACAAGAGAAGGGCACTGGGTCTTTACAGCCTCATCTGTTGCCCCAAAACTTTTATTGTGAGAACATTGAGATGACCACAGAAGAACAAGTCATGAGGAAGGTGGAGAAAAGCAAGTGGCCATGTCCACGCAGGCAGCTGTCTCAGGAGTCCTGCAAGTTTCTGCTGTTTGTGCCATCTCAGCAGGGCAAGGGATGGTGCAGCTTTTTGCCAAAGTGCCAAATCTCTGCACTCACCAGGGCAGGATTCACTGGGGCTACTGATCCAGGAAAGTGATCTTCTGTGTATGAGAGCTGAACTAAAAGAAAATGTCAACTTCTGTTGTGCTGTTGCAGCTGCAGGAGTTAATGCAAACTAAGAGGGCCAGCACCATGCATAAAAAAATTGCTATGTGCCAATCTATTCCTGGAGCTCTAGAGAAGCAGCCCAGCAGCTGCAGGTACACAGTGGAGAGGCTGCTCTTTATAAAAGCTGCTTTCCTAGGGCACTTAGGAGAAGCATACATGGATTTTCCAAGATGGAGTTAGGAATCATAATGAATGTCCATTTATGCCAGTCCCAGTAAATACTTTTGGCCAAAGAAAGAGGAGGCTCATGTCATACGATTTCATAGTCAATCAGACATTTATCTGCAGCCAGATTGTGGAGCTGGACCATGTTGCAAGATGAGACTAGGCTGGCACCAGCAAGCTGGCAGCTCTGAGCCCTAGCGGTGACGTTGGTATCAATGAATTCACCCTGCAAGGAACAACCCCCATGTCTCACTTGGCTAATGCCCCAGGGCTTTCTTTTCCAGAGCACATTTGGGTCAGGTGAGCACCTGGAGTTCTTGCTGATTCACAGGCATATGAATCTGCAGCAATGAAAATGGAAAGGTAGCTCTGCTCTCTTCACTTCTTTCTCAGTCAGAAAAACATACGCAGGAAGCAGCAGGTCTCTGGCAACAGTATGCAACTTGGTACTGCTTGGCACTCACCAACACTGCTGGACAAATGTCCAGAGCAAAGGAAGAAGAGGTATAAAGTCTTCCCCCCTCCTATTTCAGGCCCCGCACTTCACCATTTGCCTCTGTGGGAAGCAATTCCCACTTGCCTCTAGCCAGCACTTTATCCCATCTCCTGCTTCTCATCCCTCTCAGCCCCTACATGGGGCGTCCCTCTCGCCTGAAACCTGCATTCCTGAGGCATGATCCCTCCAAGAATCCGGGGCTCAGCAGCACCTGAGCTGATCCAGCAAACTGCTTCAGTTGCCATCAGCGAAAATGACATTTAAATGAAATATTTATAAACCCAAGTTTAATTCTGTAATCCAACTGGTATGCTGGGGCTGGGGCCAGTGTGCTCCAACCCTTTGACAGTCATATCATACAACTGCTAGAAGAGAGCCTGGACCTTAAAGCACACGGTTTGGAAAGTTTTAGATGTGACTACAAATCTGGACAGTGGACAACTCCTTAGGGACATATAAATATGGATACAGATATAGATGTGGGTATGTATATAGATATAAATATGGACAGAGATACATAAGTATGGGTATAGAAAAAGGTATAGTTATAGATGATACAGATAAAATACAAGTATATAGAGAGATATGTGTATGTATAGATACAGATGAGAGAGAGAGACATTTGCTTGCCTTGTGCCACCAGCATCACTTCTCTACATATATGTGTGTATGTGTTCATGTACATTTNTTTAAGTATTTTATAAGAATATAGAAAAAAGAAGAAGAACCAGTTGGCAGATGGCTGGGCAGCAGTGCAGGGCCACAGGAATTATTTTTAAAAATTAGGATAATTAAATGCCCCAAGACTGCTTTAGCACAAGACTGGGTTTCCAATACAGCTCAGAGCTCTTTTAGAGGCTACATTTAAATTATGGGTATGAGGCCATTGAAAGTGTAATACTTAAAATGATAGAAACCAGGAAAATACTGAGTTTATTTGAGAAGAGAGAATTGCAATGAGCCAAGAGCTAACTTGAACCTGGGAGAATCTGGGTGAGGTGAAGATGCCTGGCCATAGGGGATGGAGAAGCTGAGCTACCGAGGGGAGAGTAGTGTATCTGACTTCCCCAACCCCAAAACCCTGCAGTGCCTCAGAGTGTGTTGCTTTGGGGTTGGAGACACAAGGCAGAGGAGCACTGAGAGCAGGGGAACAGCCTTGTGTGGGCTGTATGGTGCCAACAGCTCCAGGAGCAGTGGAAACCAAAAACGCATCAAGGGATGATGCTGGAGGGACTGGCAGGGTACAGACAGAAATCTCAGTTTACCCCATCAGGATTTATTTTCCCAAAGCCAGCACAGAGTAAATCCACCACCATGAAATTCTTTTGGGGTCTGTTCCCTGCCAGAGATGTGCTTTCCAGGCATTCCCCGGGTTCACCCACACTGACTCAACTACAAACCCCAATGAGACCAACTTCGGGTGGTCTCAAAGAGACTTTAAACTATTTCTATTGACCATTTCCCCCATCTTTCCAAGGACAGGTTGGATGAGGCTTGGAGCAACCTGGTCTAGTAGAAGGTGTCCCTGCCCATGGCAGAGTGTTGGAACTAGTTGTCTTTACAGTCCCTTCCAGCCCAAACCACTCCATGATTCTTTCATTCTATCAGAAATTACAGAGTTCATGACAAAACCATAATTTCAAACATGCCTAGTCCTGCTCTCCCTCTCCAGATAATGTGTCAGCAAATGCAACA
Source organism: Scytalopus superciliaris (assembly GCA_013400415.1). NCBI lineage: Eukaryota > Metazoa > Chordata > Aves > Passeriformes > Rhinocryptidae > Scytalopus > Scytalopus superciliaris. The sequence continues at coordinate 195,957 of VXBX01000224.1, read as the reverse complement.
CTCCCAAAAACCAGGAGGTAGGACCTGCTAAACACATCCTCTGTGCAAGGGCAAACCCTACTCCTAAACATTCCATGCACAGTAGAGTGGCTGCTTTGCCCCACCATCAAGCACTGACCCCATCAGAAGAATTTATAGGTTTTGAGGCCACTCTCCCACACCCAATGCAGAGATGGTGCTGCCACAGCTCACACATTGCTGGGGATGGCACACGATGGTTCCCATCACTTGTCATCCTGCCCTAGTTGTGCTGTGGGAATGGGTGCTGGGATCCCATACAGACTGCCAGCTGGCAGCATATCCCCAATGCATCACACACTCGAGACAAACCCAAGGGAAAAAAATATGCAGAGATTGAGAACTGGGCCTTCAGAAGAGGATCTGGCATCATGGGACTGCAGCACTGGAGATAACAGCAGATTACTTCACTGCTTGAACATAAGCTCTTAATTAAACATCGAAATATCAGGACAGGGATAGGCACTGCAGCAGCAGCCAGATCATGGGGCTGGCCAGTGGTACAGTCAGCATAGCTATTTAGGGATCCAGGATTCTACTCCTCAAAGCTCCTGTACTACTCATCTGCTCATCAAAAAATGACGTGTGTGCAATGCCAAGGTTATCTTGAGGGTGCTCAGGAAACTAAGGGTCTCTCTTGGACATAAGGAAATGGAGCAGATAAGGACCTTGTGTACATCTTAAAGAATTACCTGAACCAATGCTGTTGACTTCAAGCTGCATCTGAAATATTCCCTTCATGTGAAAACAGCACTGATAGCTCTATTCTGCCCCTGCTTTTTATTTGGACAGGGAATAGGTAGATTCTTAGAAATAGTAAAGCCCAGTACTCAGCTCTGATGGGGTACAATTCCCATACAAAACAGCTGTAAAACCCCTTTGCTAGTACAATCACTATCCTCAAATGCCTGTGTTTATGTCCCTGCATTTGCAGATTTTATAACTCCAAGATGAAGCTCTACAGTCAGTGCTGAGCCACCCAGGGGCTGTGGAAGGCTTATCCAAAGCCCTTTTGAAGATGGCTAATCCAAACGAGCTGAGGGATGGAGGTGCATTGCAGGGTGGCATTTTCAGCCATGTGGCCCCACTATGCAAATACAGCTCTCCATGAAAATCCACAGCTCAGGAAGGACACCCGTGGAGTGCTGGTGTTCCAACATCAGTCCAAGATTACACACAGTTTTGCTGATGGGATACAAAATAAAGTGGAGCTGCCAGCAGAGTTTGTCACAAGTTTAGTCAACAAAGGCATTTATTCTTGGATGTGTTTTCATTCCTCAAACACGTCAAGGCAGGATATAAACAGGGTTTTCATGAAGAAAACTTACAGGTCACAGTGTCCAATGCCATATTACCTTGGTGATGACCCATAACCTAATCACAGTACAGGTCAAGGGCAGAAAATCACCCTTATTTTCTCCTTGTGCCTTGCATAAAGGCACGAACCTCACTCCATGGATGCTCAGTGGGTCACAACTTCTATTGCCCTTCTGACCTTTTGAGTCCTTCAACCTGAAATCCCCCATGTCTGAGGCAGTGAAGACAAATTGCCAAAAAAAGATCCCCAAAATACATTTGTCCACCCACAAAGGCTACACATGGATGCTGACTGATAGTGCCACTATCCGATTCCCCTTGCTCTGGGATACAAAGCAGGTAACAAGGACAAGGTCACTCTTCAGCTCACTGCTAGGTGGCCAAAACAAGCTGCAGGATGGGAGATGGGAGCTCTCCTCCATGGCAGCTTTGGCAACGCTGACTAGACCAGCCCTCATGCACCAGCACTGCTCCCTGGGGTCCTGCGCTGGGCAATGCAGGTGCTGTCAGGTATGGAGATGGCTGACCCTGTGGTGCCTGCTCATGCCCAGCCTGCTCAGGACAAGGCTGAACACTGACACTTCCACATCACCCCTCAATCAGCCAGTTTGTCTGGGCACCAGACACCACAGACCCTGCCCCTCCCACATACACCACCTTTCCCCAAATCCACAGAGAACAGAGCCCACTCAGCCCAGCTGTGGTGGAACCGTGCTGGGCAAGGGGAGCACCCTTGATGTCCAGGTGCTTACAGCTGCTTTTCCCACTGGAAGCAGCACACATGGACAAGTTTTGCCAAGATAATAAAATTCCAAAGGCAGAGCAGCCCCGGGACCTGGCCTGTGCCTTCTCAGGTCATTCCCTTCTCACAGGGAAAAAAATTAGGGCTGGACAGTGAGAGACAAAGCTGCAGCAAAAGGAAGGTGTTGGAGCCCCACCTGTGCATGTGAGGATGGCTGTCACACAAACCTATCCTTGGGCACCAGGAGGAGGGCAGCTCTGCCACAGGTACAGCAGAAAGGCAGCAGCAGAAAGGTGGTGAGGTACAAGGAGATGGGACCTGGCAGAGCTGCCCTCCTCGTGCTACAGGGTGAGCTTCCCTCCCACCTGCCCACCATCCCCCTGGCACTGCTGCAGCCCCCCACAGCTCCCTGCCTGGGAGTGAGAGAGCCGAGGAATTCGGGGGGATTAAGAGCCCAGTAATCCTCCCTGCGGGAGCCGAGCATTAACATTCCCCCCGCCAGCGTCCACTGCTGACCTACTTCTCTCACGGGAACGGCGGGATGGGGGCTCGGCCTTGGAGGGCAGTCACCTGGCTTGGGCTTGGAGAAGCATCCTCCCATGGCGCCGTGGGAACAGGCAGCGGGCACGGCGGGCGGGCAGGTCAGCGGGAGCGCGGGCACATCCTCGCTCGGCACACGGGCAGCTCGCCTGTCTCGGCTCCGGCGTCGGTCCCCACCTGCGCCGGGTAGAAAAGCGCCGTGAGAGCCGGTGCGGCGGGTGCCGCGGGGAGGGGAAGGCAAACCCGTGACGGCGCTGCCGCCTGTGCCGCCGGAGCGGGCAGCGCCAGGACAGGGCGCACCAAGCCCCATGCACACCCCTGTGACCCGAGGGACAAGGGGACAACGTGCTGCTGGGTTCACCGTGCTAGTAAATTCAGTTATGAAGTTTATAAATTCAATCATCAAAGTTAATTACAAAAACCCTCATATCATATAAACTTTTCAAACCCTTGCCTTTGGAAATTAAAACTCTAAGTACACAGGTCACAGCCTAAATATAATGATTAAACCATAAACATTTTTTAGTCATTTTTCCTGTTATTGTTAGGTGATGGAAAAAAGAAGTCTGATTTATTGCCCAGTCCTGCAAGTTCCCCTATTCCAGTTATGCTCATTCCTGCTGAAATGTTATTGGCTTTGAAACAATTAATTATTTAAAGAAAAGGTTTTCAATATCAGACCATTTTGCATTAACCTCAATTTTTTATACTATTAAGATCAACTTTTTTAATGTTTGAGGTCAAGTTGTGTTCTCTTATTAGCTTTGACTTGGAATGCTCTCAAATTTGGTATAGACTAAAAATTCAGATAAACCTTCTCAGTTACATCCCATGACTGAAAACAGTAAAGATTCATTCAACACAGTGTCAATAAAATAGTATATTTAATTTACTTTACCCATTCCTACCTGAAGTGAACTGATTTACTATGAGTTTGACATATATTATTCAAAAAGCCCCCTGGCTTGGCAGAAAATTGAAAACCATTTCCAAATGATATTTTAAGACAGGTAAACTCGGCTTTTCTGTAGCTTAGAAAGTGCCTCAAGATCCTTACGATGAGAAGAAATTCTGCACCTTCTCTCCTTTGCTTAAACACCAACTCAAAATATCAGAATGTATCCCTCTGTTTTCAGCTACATCCCTCCAAAACATGCCTTCAAACTGCCCTTCCATGCATGGCATCACATCCACCAAGTCCCAGGTGTGTTGCAGAAGCATCTTCATAGCCTAGAGCATGTTGAACACGCAATTCAAGCTACAGAGGAACATGAGCCTGGTGCCTTGCATATGGTGCAAACCAGACACATGCTATTTGATACTAAGCACTGAGGTTACCAGTTTGGAGCAGACTATTAACACAGCAAAACCAACTCAAGATTGCCCACAAAGAGTGATCAGACGTGTGTGGACATGTGCAAAGAGGGATCACTAAATGTAGAGGGGCAGAGCCAAGAGCTCTTCTCCAAGAGCATCCCAGGAAAACAGCATGACAGTGTTTATGCAAGAGCAAATGCCAAAAAAATGCCAAGTAAGAAGATTCATAAATGCAGAGGAAGACTGGGAAGCAGTGGTGAAAAAGAGTGGAGACATCACATGCAGTAGCTGCTGTGTCAGAACCAGCAGGGAGAAAGGAAAACAGCTTTGTACCAGGCAAACTGAATCTTGAGTCTCTGCTGTACCAGTGATACAGGACAAAAATTTATTGTAAAACACATAATAAAATATTGCCACAGCTGCCCCAGGAGCAAACCAAGTGCCCCTCATAACCCAGAGCAGCAATTTGCAGTGGGTTTCCAGTGGATGCTGGGATGGCAAGACAGAGTCATGCTCCAGGCAGGCAACTGCCCTAGCAGCATCACAGCCTTCCCTTGGCATGCTATGCACATAGGGGAGCACAGCAGGGACCTCCAGCTACTGGGCAGGCGGTGGAATGGATGGCAGATGGGTGGCTCCTGAATATGCCTCACCAGAGGAATTGTTTCAACTTCTCCAGCCACTCCAGACATGCTGATGCAGAACTGGTTTCCAGATGGTCTGGCTGCTTTTAACAGGAACTTGGGAGCATGTCAGAGTTTCTGAATGTCGGCCATTGATGTGAGATGCCTTTACTTTGTTTGAGCCTTAAAGACGGTTAAAATCTTAAAATCTGCAGCCATCCCCTCAGGCCCACTTCACATCTCCTAATATTCCCACTGATGGTCCCCCGCTCCACCCTGGGGCCCTTCAGAGGCACTGAGACACCTGCACCACTCAGAGCAGGTCAGAGGGAAGTGTTTGCTATCAGAGGTGTCCCTTCTCCACTCCCGGAGTTCATTAGGCAAAACCAAAATGGTTCTTCCTAGGATTTCAGTGGATGCCATCAGAGAAAAGACCACCTGGATGCAGCCAGCTTCAGTCCCAGCAAGGCCACAGAGATGCTTCAGAGTCAACTGATACCCAGCTGGTTGTAGAAAAGCACCTGCCTGCCCTACCAAGCCAACTCAGTGACAGCATCATGTCACTGCTAGCAGCATCCAGAGGTACTAATCTGAAGCTGGATCCTGCAGGATCATGTCCAAAATCTCCTCTCTATTAGAAGAAAGAAATAAGCTCATATATGATATCATGTAGCTGAACCCAGGATCACCCATAAAGCCTTGCTAGGTCCTGAAGGGCAATGCCCTGGCCTGCATAAGGTGTCCATGCCTCAGCAAAACAGTACATCATCTGTTCCCTGAACAAAATAACACTCTGTGCCACACAGATGGACAGGAACACCTTCAGCATCTGTTCAAAGAGGGCAACAAGGAGCAGGTTACCAAAAATGAGGCAATGGTCATGGCGTTGAGGAACATACTGCCCCATCCCTAGAAACTCCAGTGTGAATGAGGAACCAGCCCTGGACCAGGCTGTCTGCAGAATTCCATCACCCACAGATAGCAAAACTTGAGCACACAACAAGGGACACCAGTCTGCTCCAAACAGGAGAAACATGGAAAATAATCCAACTGGAGAAACAATCCAGTGCTACTGACCCTGAACACTTCCCCTGCACAGCAGTAAAATATGTAAAATATGGCAACATCATATCAACCATTTTTCAGTGGGGATCAGGGATATCAGACCAGACAGTCCACATGGCTCAGCCCAGTGTCCACTGCCCTGAGACGGCCAACAGCACCCACATGCCACGAGCAGGCAGGGACAGGGCAGGGACGTGGGGATGCTCCTGCCCATACTTCTCACCATGCTCAGGCAGCCTGCACTCGAAGCAGGATCCAGAGCCTGCACCACTTCTGAGCAGCGCAGTGCTGGCAGAGCTATTATTAGCATTGTGCTTCTGCTCACTGCGGCGCCCCAGGCTCCTGTTTCAATCAAGTGCTCTGCTGTGACTCCAAAATCTGTTCCAAGAGCGAATGTGGCAACTATATAACTGTCTCAGTATATTAGTACACTGTAGGTATAAATAATGTTTTTCCCCTGACCATCATTATGTATTTATTGCCACGGTATTGTTTCCTCACCTGGTACTGAGGTCCCTCCCATCCCAGCTGCAGCATCTCTCAGCATCTGTCCTGCTGCTGGGAATAATCCTGCATTACCTGCCCAGAAATCTGGCACAGATCTGAGCACCAAGCTGTGCCCAGTGACATGGGCATCTCCCAGAGACATCAGTTTGAAATCCAAGCTTGCTCCAGCTGGAGACCTCTGTGGAGCACTGAGCACAGACACACTCATGACACTGCCATGATTCACTTGCTGTGGGAGGGGGCCTTGGTGTATATGGACACCAGCTGCCCCTCTGGTCTCTCTAGGCTCCTCCAGACCCCCTCACTGACTTTCTGGCTGCACCCTCACCTTTTTGTGGACATCACCCTGACTCCCTGTCACTGCCCCTCCCCTGCTGGCCTTGGCCATGCCAATCCTGGGTGCTGCCAGAGGGAGAAGAGGGGAGGGGGCTGTTCCGTGTACCCTTCCCATTCACCCAGCACAAGTCCCCATGCGTGGTCTCCTGACCAGGTAGAGATTGGTCCTGTCACCTCCCAAGGCAGCTCTGTCCCCACCCTACCCCACTGAACCTCTTCTCTCAAGCCCTGGACCCAAATCTCCTCTCCCCAGTGACGTAAAGGCTCCCAGTATCAGCAAGAAGATGACTGATGCAATCTCCTGGCACTAGGAGCTAATGGATGTGAGGTCAGAGAAAAGAGGGGCTTGGTGCCAACCCCCCACATGATCCCAGAGAAGGGACTCTGCCCTAGGGCTGCAGAATGGAGAAGACAAAGATGCCGGAGCAGCTTCCAGCTCCCAAGGATCCTGGTTGTGGCTACCAGAATAGGAAACATCTCGGTCTCTGGGTTTTACAATCCCAGATCCTCCAGGCTTTGCACAGCCCTGGTCCTCCCACAACTGCATCTCCTCCCCTGCCCTGTCCTTCTCTTGACCAGAACCAAGCTAGCCCTGGAGCTGCTGGGGAGACAATTCAGCTTTCCAAGGCTCAGGAACATGATTAGCAGTCCAAGGAAACCAGACAATGATGGATGCTTTCATCCTGCCACCACCATCAACTGACATCCAGTCTCCCAAGGAGCTCAGGATCGTGTGCTCAGCCAGCCTTTCTACTCTGTTTATTTCCAGGTCCTACTGCCTGGACTGACTCCCTCCCACAGCTGGAAATGCCTCAGTGATCCATGGGTTCAGCTAACCAAACTTCATGGACTTTTTTCCTCTTCACACAGGTATCCATCACAGCTGAGCTCTCTGCTTCCTTTGCAGTGCTCTGCAGCAGGATCTGGAGGAAACCTGGGGGAAGCCCTAGGAGGAAACCCAGAAGAGCACCTGGAAGATCTTTGAGGAGGTTTTCGAAGACCCACTGGAATTCACAGTGACCACGTGGGACATCTGGAACGTGCTCTGTTCCCAAGGAAATGACTTCTATCTCTTCATTGACATCACCAGTCTGGAGAAGGGCTGCAGATCCGTGGAAAGCCAAGGTCCACAAAAGTGAGGATAAGGAGGTCTCTTCTAGGACACACACGAGGTTCAAAACGTAGAGGTCAGCAAGAGATACCTCCCACAGAAGGCATTCTATCAGGATGAGGAGACCTTTCCAGGGGTCGAGGCAAGCATTTCTCAGTATTGGAGGGCTGATGTGCCTCCCGTAGAGAAAGGGAAGGGGTTAGGCAGGGGGTCAGGCACAGGGCTTGCACACATGCTCAGGGAACATGTCATTGCCAGTTTTGAGTCAGAAAGGAGTTTTTCCCTTGTGGATTGGCACAGGTGCCAGGGGGATTTTGCCTTCCTCTACAGCTCTGAGTATGGCCCCTCACCAGGGCTCCTTGAGGCCATTTCTGGCCAGGGATTCCCTGCTGTGGCCAAGAGTCCAGCTGTGTCTGTAATCTCTCTGCCTCTCTTCCCCACGGCAGCTTTGTTTCTCTAGTTTTCAGTCACATGTAGCATAGGTCTTCTAAAGCAACATGCAACAGCTCCATGCTCAACAGGAGCTGCTGGTTTCTAACTGCCTCTGCATACAATATAATTTTCTTTTTATTGCATGTGAGTTCTGTTGTCTGCAAACATTTGCCTGTTTCTGCCCCGAGAACTTTGTCCTTCAGAAGCTTTATCAGTTCCTGCAGATAATTTTTGGACTCAGAGAGATGTTACAGCCATTTGAAGAGCTCAGCACTTTCTTCTTAGGACATCCTTCATGGATGTGTCTGAAGGGGCTGTGTCAGCCATTTCTTTCCTGCTCTTCATAAGGACTGATCTCCACATTTTCTGGAAAACTTGCTTGTCTGTTTCACATGGTGAAGGGGACCATGTGGCTGTTCCAGCCACCAAGATCCAGCGCTGCAAGCTGGTTCCCACATTCCCCAAGCAGGAAGATGAGAGGAGAAGGCAGCTGGAGGCCCAGAGCATCTGGTGTCACTGTCTATGCTTGCAGGGAAGAGCTGGCTCTGACTCTGGTCCCTGCTGTGGGAAAAAAAACAACCCTTGATCCCAACCTGTACCCTATCCACTGCAGTGTTGCCAATTCTCCTTATGTGCAAAATATTGTCTTTAACACATGGGACAGCAGGAGGCATGGAGCACTCCCAGCAGCAGACCTGTTTTGGTCACACCCTACAAGCAAAGTGGAGCACAGATCCCACTACAGCTTCTCCAGCCCATCCACAAAGAAGAGCCTGTCCCATGGGGCAGCCCAGGCTCTGGTCCCTGAGTGGAAGGACTCCAGCCCACCTGGTCCTGAATGTCATTGGGATCCAGAGCCCTCCTTTCTCACCTACCTCCTCTCCACACACAATGGCACCCAGCAACGGATTTCTCAGCCCCACCATCACCCTGTGTGGCTCCATCCCATCCAGGCACGTACCCACCCTGACCTACCATGCACTCACCTTCCTGGTGTGCTCTTTCAAAAGGGCTGCCTGTTTCTCTCACTTTTATGGGGATTTGCTCTAGTTTGACTCCCACAGTGACTGCCAGAACTATGCATTGGGCCACCACTCTTACTAGCTTCTCCCATGCCTAGTGCAACAGCATTAGAAAGATCTAAAGAGTGGTGACTCCATGTCCCCCTGTCTTTGATGAGCACACCCAGACTGTCCTTCCCCATCATCTCCTGAAGGTCAGCTCTTGTTTCGCTCTTAGTGCCACCATGCACAGTCTCATGTTCCACTTCTCCATCTCTGCTTAGTGGGGCAACTCCAGCCACCAGTGATGCTTTTCACCTCCAACTCCTCAGCCAGTTTCAGCTGCTTTGTGGGCAGAAGACATGAATAAAAATACATAAGGTGGATCCCAGTCCACCAGGCAGCACACCTACCTCTGTCCAGTATCCTCCTGGCCCCCAGTGCCCCTGGCACAACTCCTAGTGACCCTGCCAGGGACCAGACTTCAGCCCAGAGACACACCAGCAGTCTCCCACACCTCACAGAGTCACCAAATCAATCAGGTTGGAAAAGACCTCTGACATCATCGAGTCTGACCTGTGATCTTAAACCACCATGTGCCGTGTTTCCTTAAACACCCTCAGAGATGGTGACTCCACCACCTCCCTGAGCAGTCCATTCCAATATCTAATCACTTTCTGTGAAGAAATTCTTCCTAATGCCTAATGTAAACCTCCCCTAGCACAGCTTGAGAATATGTCCTCTCATCCTAATTAGGTTCATTCCCTCGCCAAAATCAGCCACTCTCCATGGGCCACTGATATGGAGTAGTCCCAGTCCATCTCCACAGGGCCTGTCAGAGCAGAAGCCAGCACAGACCCCACAGTGCAGAGACCCTCAGAATGGACACATCGCATTCCCCACAGTGCAGAGTGGTGGTGAAACAGTGTTTGGGCTCCGGCTGTTGTCCGAGCACAGTCACGCCATCAGTGTCCCACAGCCCACAGGCACCTTCTTGCTGTCCCCATCACCATGCAGAGAGCAACTGCCCCAAAAACCACAGCAGCCACTGGCACAAAATCCTACTGACACCACGAGCTGCCCACAGCCCCTCCTCTCTGCCCATCCTCAGGTCCAACCTCCACTTCCTGCACCACCCAGGGTGCCACAGCCCATGATCCCGAGGAGAAACCCCACTGTTTAGGATCTCCAGTTCCTGTCAAGGTCTGGCTCAGCAAAATCAAACTGCCAAGTCTCCAGGACAAGCTGGGCTCTGCTGCCAAAAAAAGCAGATCTCTCCTCTGGACACTGGACTCTAAGTACAGCCCAGGCATGGTTGGAGCATTTTGGGGCCCAAGGCTCTTCTCCCATCCCACAAAACATGCTGTGCACTCTGTGTTATCAAGGCACCATGCAGCAGCCCTGCTCTGACCCCAGGGAGGTGCACAGGGCTTGCCCGTCAAGTGAAAAGGAAACAGTGGGAAGAGAATCAAGTCACACAGAAAAGAGTGTTACAAGGGATGATGTTTTTAGGGCAAGGAGAATTTGTATTTTTAAAATAATATGGGAGTGAAAACAGGCATTCTGAAGTTAAGAACGTCAGAAATCATACTACAGAGGATGAACATAGAGCTCCACAACACTCCAGCTGTGGCTCCCAGTGCTCACACAGACCAGCCTTCCAGAACGGGGTGCCCAACTGGTGGAACGCCCCTGCATTTATGTCACTGCTGCTCAATCCTCCACCTTGAGGATGCTGCATCCAAGATGCTGCCACACTGCTTGTGCAGACATGCCATGCATTGCTGCCCACCCTTTGCCCGTGCAGCAGATGAGCCAAACTCAAAGGGGCTGGCACACAGGAACCCCCTTTTCTTCTCCCCCATGGCACCCCAATTTCATCTTTATGTCTTCAGCTCTTCACCCCTTTTCTTCCCCCTTGACATCTCTCCAGTCAGCTACCCCTTCCCTATGCCCAGTGTTCCTGCTCCCATTTTCCTGCAGTTTCCATACCCATCCTGATCCTGTTGCCTGGCCCTTGCTCTAGGGTCCCCCAGGTGCTGACACACAGTGACTCTGATACTCTCAGAGCCCTCCTTTCCCTCCTGCTCCTTCCTCCACCTTGCCTGCCCAGGAGCCCCCAGCCCCTCTCATGACAGCCCTCCCTGACAAATCTTTATCTCTCCAGATGCTTCCTGGTGGGGTCTCAGATTCACTTTACACCCACCTGGGGAAAGCACCAGGTTTGACATTGCCAGGTGAATTCCTTTTGGATGGTCCCAAGAAACAGAAGCAAACTCGGGCTGCAAAATGCCAAGAGCAGCTCACAGACACAGCAATGATCTGTATGGCCCCATCTCACCACAGGCAGGGAGGGATGAGGGCAGGGAGTGATATGCCCTCATGCACTTCACCTTGTCACCTTGTCAGGTGGCAGCACAAAGAGCTACAAAGCCGACGCTTATTTTACCTTGACGGTTTCTGAAGAAGTGAGGCAGGAATGCCATGTCAGAGCACAATCAGACAGGGCTGTTTTCCTGACTGCTGCTTCAGCAATTTACCAGCTCCAGGTTAAAGGCTCATTTGGCAGCGCTGTCACTGCCAACCCTCCACATACCTTCTCTGTGAGCTGCACTGGAAATCATCAGTCATGAAATTTGGTTCAGATCGTAAAGGTTTGCTAATAAAAAGTGCAAATGCTGGAAATTGTCCCTAGGCAGAGTGCTCAATGCAAAAATCAAATCATTTCACAACACAAGACAGTTTTAATTCTCAATCGCTCCACCACAGGCAGTCGAGTCCCTGCTGTGCTGTCACTGCCAGGTCCCCATTGCACAAGAGCAATCTGTGTTCCCTGCAGGAGCTGGAGCAGGGCAGGAGTTTATCCCAGCCAAGTTTCCCAAGGCAAACTGCTACAACAGAACACCACAGTCCAGCTTCCATCCACCACACTCAGAGGTCGGTGTTCCCTCTCAAAGGAGATCAGGCAGTTCACAGAATCATAGAACGTCCTGTTGGACAGGGACACACAAAGATCATGGAATGGTTTGGCTTGGAAGGGACTTTAAGAGCTAATCCAGTTCCAGTTCCACCGCCTGCCATGGGCAGGGACACTTTCCGCTAGCCCAGGTTGCTCCAAGCCCCATCCAGCCTCGCATTGGACACTTCCAGGGAATGGGGCAGCTACAACTTCTCTGGGCAACCTGTGCCAGGGCCTCACCACCCTCACAGGGAAGAATTTCTTACCAATACCCAGTCTAAATCTAACCTCCTTCAGTTTAAAGCTATCCCCTCTTGTCCAGGTGGGATCATGGTTTCCAGAAACAGGGGCAAACAAACTTGGAGAAGACGCTGGCAGGAGGGCACGACACACGACAACAGGGACCCAAACCCTATTTCCCCCCGTGACCCATTTTTTCACCGCTTTGATTTCCTCAGCGGTTGCTGCATCTCGGGAGAGATGCGGAGACACGCGGCGCTTCCGCACCGCCTCCCCCCGGCCCCGGCCGCGGAGGGACCCCCGACACCGCCGGTGCGCCCGGGGGCAGCGCCGCCCCCATCGCCCACTCCCTCCGGCCGGAGATGCGGTGAGGGCCCGGGCAGGGGTCTTGCGCCGGGAGCCCCCCCGTTCCTTCACATCTCCCGTGGGACGGGTGCCCACCGCCCCCCGCACCTACCTGAGCAGCAGCAGCGGCGGTGCCGNCGGGCGCTGCGGGCCAGTTCGGGTTTGCTCGGTCCTGCTGGGCCGCCGCTGCTGGGGTTGTTCCTCACGCCCTGAAATACCCCGTCCCGGCCCTTCCAAGGTCACTTGTTTTACATTTTCCTTCAGGATTCATGTCTCTGCTCCCCCCTAGGAGACAGTGATCTGCGCCCTCACCCTTCCCTGCTTCCCTCCGCCTGGCATGTTTTCGTTTTCCCCAGGAAACTCTTTCGCTCCCCATCATACATCTGGCAGTGTCAGCATCTCCTTCTGCCTTTTCCTCTCACATGCCCCAAATCTGTCCTTTATTTTCACTCGATGACTTTTGAGACCACCCTGGGTACAGGGGAAGGGTTTTTTTCCATCAGAGAGTTTGTCTTAGGTCGCTGCTGTCTTACACCCTGATTATACAACTCCCTGAGGTTTTCAGGCAGTTCTCTTCTCTTCAATGTCCAGCTTCAGTTCCTGATCCAAACGGGGCAAGAGGCTTAACTGGGCTGTTCAGCTGCAGTTCTCACTGCTGTTAAAAACAAACAAACAAACAAACAAACAAACAAAAAACAAAACCAAAACAACAACAAAAACTACCCACGGATGGAGTGTTCCAGCATGGAAGCTCCAGGGAGCCACGTGCCTCCAGAGCCTTGGGAGGGACTGTGGGTCCTCATGGTACTGCCTCAATCTTAAGGCAGGAGAAATGCTCCCACGTCCACTGCCTGCATGTGGTGCTGTGTCTGACTGGGGCGTTGTGCAGAGCTCATCTCACAAGGTGTGAGGACTCCTAGGAGACACATCAGCTCCGTTTCCCTGCACGGCATGAAGGATTTTTGACCTGTGGTGTGGAAAACTGCTCCCACACAGCAACCAAGCAAACAGCAAAGACTGCGCCTTGGAAGGAGACAGTGAATGTCTTTGCAGATAATTATCCCAACTGCAAGCCATGGGTGGCCATGCTTTAAGCTGAAGGAGGGTAGATTTACACTGGATATTGGTAAGAAGTTCTTCCCTGTGAGGGTGGTGAGGCCCTGGCACAGGTTGCTCAGAGAAGCTGAGGCTGCCCCATTCCCTGGAAGTGTCCAAGGTATGAGAAGTAAAAGNGGACCTGGGCACCCAGACCTGGGCACCCGGCGCACGCTGTATTAGAATTTTCCTTGCTTGTTATATTTCTTTGTTTCATAGATTATTTTTTCTGTTTTCTAAATTTAATAAATGAGATTTTTCTCACACAAGGGAGAGAAGCTGTAACAAGACAGCAGCCCAGGGGAGAAAGCTGGTGCAGGCAAGGCCATGGGCAGGAGATGACATGTTCAGCTGGGATGTGAAGGCTCTTTGAGAACAGATCAGCCCTGACATCACCCGGCACTTTCAGTTTCTTGGAAAGTGTTGGGGCCAGAGCCTTGGATCTTCTGGGATGGTTGGAAGAGATGCCATGGCAGAGCAACAGCCCAGAGCCAAGAGCCCCAGCCAGTTCTGCACCTTCATCAGACTTTGCGGGGCAGAATGTCCAACAGTGCCGGCATCTCCAGATGACAGCATGCTGAGTTCCAGGCAAGGGGCTCCTCTCTGACCTCCAAACAGAAACACTTCACTACAACAGCAGTCAGATGAGCAACAAGCTGACCCTGCAGCACTGTGAAATCACCCCCAGCTGCTTTTTGTGCCCTGTTTCAACATGTATGTGCAGGGTGAGCTGGGGGAGTTGTGTGAAGATGTGTCTGGAGGTGGGAGAAGGGGAGTGGATGGAGATCAGGGTGGCTCCTGGTGAGGGACCTTGGCCAGGAGCACAGGCAGGACAAAAGGAGTCAGGTCGCTGCAGGTGTACCAAGGAGGTGTGAGAGAAAAAAGAATCTTCAGGTCAGATTGTGCCCTGGTCCTGACAGCCTGGTGAGTGGGGCTGCTGGAGCACAGTCACCACAACAGGTCATGGAGGAAAATGTGGAAGTTGCAGTACATGTGGAAGCATGTGGTGGCACATGAGGGGACCATTGTAGCTAATGGGATCAGAAAGACTGGGTGAAGGCTGATGGAGGATGGCTTCTTCTCCCAAACATGAGGCAAACAGGACAATGTGTTCCTATGGTTCCAGACACAGACAGAGATCCAAGAAGCTGGTGACAGATGCTCCTTGAAGAGCGCAGAGGTGAGGTCTCATCCTCTCATCTGAGGATGGGGTGCCTGAGTGAGGAGCACCATAGGACTGGAGTGAGGGCATGGCTGCAGTGTGTGCGTCACAGCCAGCCCTGTGGATGGGGGGTCCAGCACTGCCTGTCACTGCCCGAGTCCTGCATCAGGTGGCAGGAGGTGGTGGGTGCTGCTCTCATTCCAAGAGAGGGACAGACCCTGATGGCAGGCCAGGCAGGCTCAGCACCCACGCCAGCCTGGTTCCATCTTGCACGAGCAAGAGCAGGGCCAGCACAACACTTGGTGCTGGGGATGCTGGTCATGCTCTCAGACCTCTCCTTCTGCCTCCAGCAAGGGAGGGCTTTGCTCGTCCTGGCAGGGCACTGTCACTCAGGGAGAGTGGCAAGCAGGGAGCATGGAACTGATCCTGGTTGTTACCTGGTGGTCAGGCATGCCTTCAGAACCTGTTATTTACAGCAATTCTTCATCATCCAGAAGAGTCTGGCCCTTTTCACTGCACTAACTCAGCATGCATTGCACCAGTTTTTAAGTTCATGGGAAGGCAAATTCCACTTATTCACAATCCCTCATTTATTCTCACTAAACATTTCAGCTGCCTGCAGCCACTTTCCTCCCTACTGCTATACCCGGGCAGAGAGGGAACAGCCCAGACTTTATTCATAAGAAAGTCAGCAGCCAGCAACATTTTCTCTCTCAGCAAACAGAAACTTTCCTATCTGGAAATCCCATTTGCAAAATACAACCTAAAAATGAGTGGGTGAAAGACAGCTTGGAGCTCTGGGAGCTGCTCTGTGTGGCCACCCAGTACTTCTCCTACTGATGCACAGAGGATGCAGGGATGAACTGATACCTTCCCTCTCGTGGCATTGGACTAAATGGGGCTCAATGTTCTGCCCTCCCTGCTGTGCCTGTGAACCGGCTCAGACATGTGCTTGTTTCAGATCCCAGGGCAGAAGAGCCACTGAATGATTTTTTTGGCCTCTTCACTGATTACAGTGATGCTCACAAAGCTCTGAGCTCCCATACCAAGCTGTGTAGTGCTTCCCTGTAAATCCCAGAACACCCCTGCAACTAGTACCCTGGGCATAACACCACGTTCAGACCCAAACTGGCCACATGTGTGTTGCAGGATCTTCCAGAAGTGACCCAGAGATAACGCAACACTTTCTGAAATACCGCACCATGTCCTAGTAAGAGCTGTCAGTCCAAGCAGGTGCACCTTCCAGAAGCCAGTTGTCCCTCCCACCTGCAGAGCCACCTCCCTGGAGAAGGTGCCCTCCAGTGCTCCATCACAGGCCTCAGTTTTGGAGAGAAGTCAGCAGGGATCAGGGACTGTCACCTCCAGATACACCTGACCCAGGTACCTGAGCAAGGCTGACCAGGTGCCTGCTGGATCCCTCTTCCACATGCAGGTGCAGCCTGGGGTCGTGTGCATGGTGCATCTCCCCCATTTCATCCACCTGGCAGAGACAAAAGCCATGGGGACCTGGGTGTTCTAATCCACCATCCCTCAGCCTGTCACCCCCCAGGGCTCTCTCTGGCTCCTTGGAGACCTCTCTCCAGACAGAGCCAAATTCTCCCTTCCCTCCAAGGTCCTCTGCTCTCCCTTGTATTCCTCTGCTTTGCTTTGGCACTCTTCATCTTTGTCTCACTTCCCCAGCTCCCACTTCACACCACTAGCCACTCCTTGTTCCCACCTTCCTCTCAGCTGCTGTGGTGACCCTGGACACTACCCCAGGCCATCAGGTCAGCTCTGGACTCCCCAGGAGAGTTTCCAGCCCTTTGCACCTCTGGAAGCTGTGGGTGATAATGGCTGTGCCTTATCTGCTCTGCTAGCACAGGAACTGGAACTGGCCAACTGTCCCCACCCACCAGCTGGATGGCTCCAGAGTGGGATGCAAGAGGTCAGAGCTGGCCTGTTCTATTATATCTGATTATATTAACCTGTCAGGTTAATAGCAAAATGTGTTCCAGAGATAACCTAGAGGACAATGCATGGTGCAGTCTAGCAATTTTCATGGTCCCAAGTTGCCACCTTCAGATCTGCAGGTTTCTGAGCCTGCAGGAAGACTGCCAAAGCCTGAAATGCCTCTGAAGCCCAAAGTCAATGGTACACATGGGACCTAAAGCAAAACGTCTTGTCATGCGTGGATATGTCCCCTTTCTTCTGCTAAAGCCTCAAAGAAAAGGGGCAGCCTGAGAGACGCCAGGATGACTTAAGAGAATGTAGTTGCCTCTTTATCTTACAGAAGATAAACACCACCCCGTGCTCACTGACCACTTTAAATATGGGATGATGACCCTGGAGAGAGAGACTGACTGGACTGACAGCTTACTTTGCTATTCTGGAGAATCTACCTTCTCACTGCTTGGGGTGCTTTGGAGAAGGTCACATTCAACCTTAAATTCACTCCCTATGCACTCTTTGGTGCTGCCAATCCAGTGCTTCACCTCTACCTGATCTCAGGTGACAACTCAGTGAAATAGATAAGACAGGCACCGGCACAGTTGGACAGAGAAGCTGTGGCTGCCCCATCCCTGGAAGTGGTCAAGGCCAGACTGGACAGAGCTTGAAGCAACCTGGTCTAATGGAAGGTGTCCCTGACCTTGACAGGTGGTGGAATGAGATGATTTTTAAGGTCCCTTCCAACCCAAACCATTCTGGGATTCTGTGATTTCCTCTGATACTGAAGGGCAGTTATTTTTACCAGCACCCAAATCCCAACCTTTCAATGCAAAATCCACAGTGCAGAGCAGCAACAAACCCTCTGAAGCAAACCCTGATCTCAGCCCTGCCCCACTTGGCTGATTCAGATGCCATCTGTGGACAACCAGTGTTGCACCTGGTGAGAAGCTGCTGGAACAAGAGACCTTAGTTTCCAATCCAGTGTTGATGCCTCAGACCTGTTTGACGCTCAGAGGGAGCTTCTGCCACTACAGAGCTGCCTACAAAGGCTTACTCTCAAGCACAAGTCACAGCAAGCCACAGATGTTGATGTGAAGCCATAATCAAAACTTCCCCTCATTTCCCTCCAGCCTAATTTATCCAAAAGGACCACAGTTCACTGAAGGAGCAAATAAGCAACCTGACCCCCAGATCAGCCAGATGACAGAACCACAAAACATGGCAAAGATAAGAGAAACAGGTTCCTGTATCTTCAGGGCAAGTCTGACTCAACAGCAGCCACTGCACATTCAGAAGAAAGCCAGCAGGATATTTTTAAAACCCATTCTTCACATCTACAAAGTCCATTCTTTTTTGGACCATGTGAACACCTTCACTGACCGCAGTCTTCTGCTGCTGGACACACCAGTCAGGGCAGGATAGTCTGCTGTGGTGTCCAGGATCTACAAAGAGATTTTTTAGGTCAAGCTCAGGTGAAATTCAGACTTTCCTAAGCAGAGATGAAAACTTCTGGAAGCTCGGATGAGCTTCAGGCCTCTGCCTTGGGAATTGAGTTTTATTTATTCCTTCTCTGAAATACATGGAGAGCGCATCATTGTATGTCCTGGTTCTGGCCAGGACAGGGTTAATTTTTGCAGTAGCCAAGAGGGCTTGGCCAGGACCCTGAGGTGGTTATTCTGTATCACCTCACATCACGTGTTAGGGCATGGTGGAGGGAAGGGGAAGGGGGGGGCGGTACCCCTTTTTGTCAGGTGGCAATGAAGCCTGTGGCTGGGGTAACATGGGAATCACTTGCTTCTTTTGTACACTCTGTTATTAATATTGCTGCTGTTACTGTTTGTTTCTTATTTCATTGTTATTTCCAATAAATTGTTCTTATCTCAACCCATGATCTTTACCTTTTGTGCCTGCAATTCACCACTCCATCCCATCTAAGGGCCAGCAGGGAAGGCAAGGTGGCAGTGAGTGAGGGGTGCTTGGTTGGGAGTGTTTCAGTAGGAAAATTAGGGGATACCATTCCTAAACCACATCACTGGCAACAGGCTATGAGTGTCTCTGCTCCCTAGGGCTGAGGATCTTTAGTGCAACCAGGATGTCTTGTTAAAAGAAGGAAGATAGGAACAAAGGTGAGGTGGTGCATCACTCATTTCACAACAACAGAGGGGGCACAGAGCTGACTGCCAGGTGACAAGGAGGCAGTGAAGGGGACACATTAATCCATGGGCTATCCAGAAACCGCGCTGGGGCTGGCTCTTCCAAGAGGATCAACCTGGGCACTGCTGAATGTGTGAATCAGGGTAACCCCAGACACGGGGCAGGGTGGGGTAATGGATCCATGGGGATGAGGAGGGGAACAAGGAGGAATAAATAGGGGGCATAAACCTGGGCTGGTTTGGCCAAGCCTTGTCCCTGGTCACTTTGTATTTCTTAGTAAATGTTTTCTTAACTATTTCTTTGCGTCATCACACTGTCCCAGGTGAGTGTGTGCTCCAAGGAGCCAGTGCCAGTTATTGGTGAGACCTGTGTGTGCACCAGGGGATTTAGGGTCACCTGCTGGAGAGAATGGGGCCACTGGAGTAAGGGGAGGGCCTTTAACTTCCAGCCACGGTGTGGGAATGGTGCCCCCAAAACTAGCTACTGGGGCCAGGAGAGCAGTGTGAGGTGAATGAGAGGCACCATGCAGCTGGAGCTGAACTTTATCACTGCCTGTGTGTCCAGTGTCTCCGGTGGGTTGGAGAGACCATCCCACTGAAACCACGGGTGTGGGTGGGGGCACGCCACTCGCCACCAGAATTCAGGCTGGACTCACTGGTGAGGAAGGCGTGTGGGCTGGGGCTGAGCACCAGGTCCAGGCAGGGCTGCTGGGGGACACCAGGCCCGTGTGGGTGCTTGTGGGGGGCTCAGGCTTGTGCGTGTGAACCCTGACTGCGCCACTGCATGTGTGTCTGTGTGTCTGCAGCAGTGACCTCCCGACTTTGCCAGCCCAGAGGAGGGGAAGGGCTGGGGTGTGCGGAGGCTCCTGTGCCGGATGCTGATGACAGCGGCGCTTTGCAGGTGGCCGTCTGTGTGCCCTGTGTCCGTGTCCATGCGTGTGTCTCTGCGACCTGTGCACACCTTCGCTGCTGTCTGCATCCACCCGGGGAAAGCAGCCGGCACATCCTCGGCCTGGGCAGGACAAGTTCGGGGGGCTCGGGCGGGGGTCCCGCCGCGTGCACTCTGCTGTTCTCGGGGCCGGGCACACCCGCACCCGGGGCAATCCAGGGGCACACCCGGGGCAATCCCAAGGCACAGCCGGGGCACTCCTGGGCACACTCAGGGCACACACTAGGGTGCACACTCGTAGCAATCCCGGACACATTCAGGGCACACTGTGTACTCAGGGTGCACACTCGTGGCACACTCAGGGCACACACTCGGCACACTCAGGGCACACTCGGGACACACTCAGGGCACACACTCAGGGCACACAGGGCACAGACTCGTGGTGCACTCGGGGCACACTCGAGGCACACAGGGTACACACTGGGGGTACACTCGGCACACTCAGGGCACACACTTGGGGCACACTCGGGGCACGCAGTCGGGGCACACTCAGGGCACACTCGGCACACTCAGGGGACACACTCGGGGCACCCCCTCAGCACACTCAGGGCACAAACTCGGCACACTGAGAGCACACTCGGGGCACACTCAGGACATACTCGGGGCACACACTTGGCACACTCAGGGCACACTCGGCACACTCAGGGCACACACTCGGCATACNGGCACACTCAGGGCACACTCGGGGCACATTTGGTACACTCGAGGCACACACTTGGGGCACACCCTCGGCATACTCAGGGCACACACTCAGGGCACACTCAGGGCACACTCGGCACACACTCCCGGCACACT